>JAYEPQ010000013.1:4338504-4701004 GCA_036321105.1 Dracaena cambodiana
GTAATATGGAAGATTAAATGGTTTCAGGTTCTTTTTCAAATTTGCAGTAAATATATGTAGCTCGGGAGCAAAATGTAAATGAAACTAGAAATAGGGATTAAATAGGCTAAGAGAAGTTAATGCTAAAAAAGGATCTCCAGTACCCAGAAATAGATAAGATTTGTATCTAAATTCAAATATGGTTGAAATAACTCCTTTTCTTCTTTTTTATAACTTTTCCTTATGATTCACTTCAAATTTGATTTTTATTCTAACAAGGCAACTTTTGTGCAGCTTTTTCCAAGAATATGACCCTTGTTTATTGAATCTACTACTTTTATTTATAACTCATTAGGTTCATCATTTGGCTTTTGCTATGAGTTTTTATTCACAATTGGTTTGTTCATCAATATTGCTGAGATGCTAGCAATAAAGTTTAATAAATCACTTTTGTAGACTGGAAGCCAATTAACATTATTTTCTTATGTTTGAAGGTCATACAGATCAGGAATAATTGGAGTGTTATTTGGACATGTCTGTTGCACGGCCTGCCTATTTTCAGCAATGTTACTCCTGTTGTGAGTTTGCTTCTCCTCGTTTCTAATTGGATGAATCTAATAAATTGATGGTTTTTAACTTGCAGGCTTAATTCATTTGGTGGTTTGCAACAGTTCTGATGTTATATGAAGCTTCTTGTCTGTTAGATTTTATTTTACTTCTTTTGACCTGTTCTGTATTGTTGGTGTTAGCTATCCTTCTTTTGTCCATGTTTTCTTAGTGGAGGCCTGAAATTATTTGGATGAATCTGGACATTTCAGATGTAGTTATGGCTGTTAAATCCTTAGTTGAATTGAGAATAATGAATTCTGTCGTAGGTTAGTTTCTGTTTAGATATTCTGTTTAGATATGTAAGATGGAGTAGTTACATGTGAAAATAATGGAAGGTGAGAGACGCTTTTCCCTTCACCATAGATTTCCACAAAGGATTGGTTTTAAGCCATTATCTTTCTACTTTAGTTATGAATGAACATTCTAGGAATATATTAGAAGAGGTGCAATGGTGCACGTTGTTCGCTTACTATATTATACTTGTTGATGAGACTAGGGAAGGGATAACATATAAGTAGAAAGGTGGATTTGCAATTAGTAGAACAAAAATGGAATATATGCATTGCAATTTTAGCCATACTAGGAAAAGAAATGAGTGCATTATCCAAATCGTTGATTGTGATGTAATTTGTATCAGGCAATTTTGATATTTAGATCTATCGTTCATAAAAATAGTGAAAATTGAGGAAGACGTGAAATATAGGATCAAAACTGGATAGTTAAAATGGAGAAGTGCCTCCAGAAATCGTTGATGTTGAATTAAAAATTCTATCGGATGGCTATAAGACCAGCAATACTTATGGATCGGAGTATTGAGCGATTAAAAAACAACATACTTAGAAAAATGATTGTGGCAAAAGTGAGAATGCCAAGATAGACGAGTTGCAGTATACTAAGAGATATAATCAGTGTATTTGTACGAAGTTAGAAGTTACTGCCAATTGAAGATAAATTGCGAGAACTAATGGAGATGGTTTGGACATGTATAGTGGAGGACTTTATGGGCACTGATTAGGAAAAGTGAGAATAGTAACCCATGGAGGTAGGACTAGATATAGGCCTAAATGAAAATGGATGGAAGCAGTTAAGGATGTAGGAGGGGTGAATTCAACTATGAAGATGATCCTTAATCGAGCTGAATAAAAAAAAGATTTATGTAGCTGACCACAAAAATTTTGGATGATCTGTTGTTGATGTTGTCGAAATTGCGTGTCAGGTGAATAAGTTATGCGACTTGTGATATTATAACTTTATAATAATAGCGATAATAATATTATAATAATGATAACGTTCTTCTACTTTATTTTTCATAATTGGACACTCCTTGAATTCTTTGATATGTCTTAGACACTCTCCATTGATATTCGTTAATTTTATGATGTTTTAAAGTGAGGGCACTTCATGGATACTTTTTGAACACATGTATATATTTAATTCATTTCATTGTTCACTATACATTTTAACTGGGATCCTATCTATAAACTTTGAGGTTTAACCCTACTAATGAAAACTCAATCAATCAAAATTTAATATCTTATTGATGTGATCGAAATAGCTAGATATTATAGGATGGTGAAACACTTATCAATTTCATCTCATCTCGAATACAAACTAACTCAGTTGATTTTCCCTCATTTCATCCTCAATAGGAGCAACTATTATCAATTTCAAGTCATTTTATTCAAATTTTATAATTTAGCCATATGAATGTGATTTGTGGTGTCTAAATAGCATAAATACACCACCATACAGTTTGTTTTACCTAAACAAGTAGACCTTATAAAAGTGCTTGTTAATTGTGCTATTCATGCCACTCATTGGTAAGTTCTTGATCAATGGGTAAAACTTCATTGAATCATATGAAATTTTTATATTTAGGCTATTTGGAGATTGACACATGTATATGGTTGGATCTCAGAATTTGATGATCTAGTATATAATTTCAAATTCATAGGATCCAAGTTTCAAATTCTAGGGCGGCAAGGCAAACTCAGGCAATCACACGGATGCAACATGCAAAGAAAACAACACTCATACACTCATACTCATACACTACCTATTGACTTGTATAGACTTCAATAAGTTGTGATTTTATGTAAAATGAGTTGCATTGAGCTACCCTATAGAGAGTTGAACAACCAAGGATTATTCTTTTTCGAGAGTCATAAAACTACGTATCAAGTTGAAGTGTTAGAGTAGATGTGAACTTTGAATTTTATTATATTATTGGATATGTCTCGAGACTTTTGGATGAATGGTCATGTTAGTCTATGATATGTGCTCTCGTTTTACTCTTTATATATATTTGAATGTCATATCTCTGTCCCTGAGGCCCTTTAAGGAATTGCCGTGCCCCATATCTGTTCCTTTTTTCTCAGCTCTCCTCCATAGAAGTAAAGGATGATTGTCTGTGCTAGGGCTGAGCATAAAACCGAAAAAACCGAACTGAACTGCAAAACCGAACCGAACCGATCGGTTCGGTTTATTCGGTTTTCGGTTCGGTTCGGTTTAAAAACCGAAATTATTTACGGGTTTCGGGTCGGGTTTCGGTAGTTTTAGCTCCAACCGAAACCGATCGAAAAAACCGAACTTTTGGAATTATAGCTTATTTTTTTTCTTTGATTTATTTTCAATGTGTTTTTCTTTTAAATTTTTAATGAAAAATATGTGATTGTTATTTTTTATAAGTAGAAAAAGAAAAAAATAGAAAGAAAATTATTATTTTTCCTAACAAAAACATGTGTTTATCACATAATTAGTTTCAAACCCTAAAACCGAAAACCGAACCGAACCGAACCGAAAATTCGGTTCGGTTTTCGGTTTTCACTTTTTTTCGGTCGGTTCGGTTTCGGTTTTATAACTTCGGTTCGGTTTTCGGTTGGGTTTTTTTTTCAAAAAACCGAACCGAACCGACCGATGCTCATCCCTAGTCTGTGCTGTCTATCTTCTTGGCCTTGATCGGAATGAATGGTTATTGCAAATCTGTCCTGCATAAAGATCAGCTTTATATAGCCTAGTTGCATTAAGTCTATGTTATCTAAATTTAATAAATATGTACTGTTCTGTAACATATAAATGTAGATCCAGCATGTATACACATAGTATGGCTTTAGGGCACATATCTATTGTCTTGTTAAATATAATAGGCGGATGCAGTATGTATACACAGAGACTGAATGCACGAGATTTGTGGATATGTAGTTTGTATTTATTTGCATACATTATATATACTTGCATAGTTGCATTGAAAATGTTTTGTTTGTGTGCTTCTTATATCTAGTGAATGAATGGCTCTGTATTTTGTTGTCATAAAGTTCATATTCATAATCCTGACGAGCTACCTAATTTACTAGTCAATGTATTTAATTGGGTGATGTGCTTATTAATGTGATTATACACACATGCAGGCTGACGTTGCTTTAACACTTCTTGGTGAGATGATTTTGCGAGTAAGGATCGGTTATCCCTATTAATGTCTTCATGGTCATTTTTTTTGTTCGATGAGAATTATCTTTTCTTTTAGTCTTAGTTAAAATGCAGTATCATTAATATTTCGTTCTTTTGTTTACTTATAGGAGCAAGTTGGTGTAGCTGCTGTTCCGCAGGACTTGTGGGACCTGATGATTTTTAAACAAAAACCATCATCGTATGTTTCTGCTTTATCATGACTAAACTATGTAAGAGAGATAGAGAGAGAGGGTTGGTTTGTGTTGCCTTCTCTGCAATATATTTTTTTTCTCTCTTGATGTTCTTATATTCAAGATAATATGTTGCATATGGGCATTATACTAATTATTGCTGTGATGTTTTAGTAGTGTTTCCGTTATAAATGCTGACAGTTGCATGAAGGGTTTCTTTTTTGATTAGTTGACATGAAAAGATGTTGACTATTACTACTGTGTTTTGGATACTAATTTCATGAAGGAAAGTTGACCTGACTTGTGCTTTTCTTTGATAGTTACATGTCCTAACTGGGTCATCTGTTAATTTGTTACACTTTGATTTAGTATTGACTGCCAAATGAATGCTATTCACAGATGAGCATGATACCATGTGATTGGTTGTGGCATTTTTAAATTTTTTATTAATTGTTTCGCGTCTTGCAATGCCACATTTGTTTTCCCAGCATATACAAGCATAATGAATGAGTTGCTTATTAGTTAGCATTTTATTGTTGCATAACTATAGGGACTTGATATTCCCAAATTTGTTCTTACCTATCTGTTTATGTTCTACTCTAAGTATTTTACACTTGTTACAGGTCTGCTCTGTACTTTATTTCCTGCTATTTTTCAAGGAAAAGTGTTCAGGTACATTTCTTTTTGTTATCTCGTGCTGTTTTCTTCTTTTACTTATTATATTCTTGATATTTGTTACTAAGTTATCCTTTGGATTTCATGTACATATGAAAAACTTGACGTTTTGAGTTTGTAGTCCTTTACAGTCTGATACCAGAAGCTTATTTGCTTGTTCGTTCACAGTTTGAGGATCTTAGTTCCATTTTTTAGTTCTTAAACATAGAACTGACATTTTGTTGCCATTGCTTTGGGTGAGGGAAAGCTTTCATGTGACATGTCTCACTCACCTGATCTACGGTTGTAAGTGGCTTGGATGTCCCAACTTAGACTGTGGGTGGGTTCCTTCCCTAAAGAAAATGGACTCTTTTGGACTTGAATTGGCCAAACCTTTCCTTCATGTCTCTCAATTTTAATTTAATGGATCTTGTTAATATGTGGAGCATCCGAAATTCTATTTAGCAAGTATACGTAAATTAATTTCATAATAATTTTAAATATGTAATTTTATTTAAGTATTTAGTCACGTTTTTTTTTCCTTCTATGACAAAGCTTATTGTTTGGCAATGATCCCTTAGGTGTTTCTCAAATTAATTATTTGATCTTGGTTCAGTATTTCAATAAACAAAATTGTGGCGTGTACACTATTATTGTTGGTTGTTTAAGAATCAATAGGACTTAACTGTGTTTGCCTGATTCAATTTTCTGAACAAAGAATGTGAGGTCTTTTTATAATTGCTTATTAACAAATTCTTCTAATTTTTTTCCTAGTTTTATTTGGAGAATTACTAATATTAGATGCCTGATGTTTAAAATTTTTTATTCTGCACTTCTGTTTACTGTTACTGTATGCTGTAGGTTTAGAGAATAACTCTTATCTTGAAAACGATGTGCATGTTTTTAAAATTCTAGTCTTCATGTTCGCATCAAAAGGTGCATGTAGTATAAGTGTGAAACAGTTAAAAATTTTCATGGTGGAGGAGCATCATGGAAAACAAAGAGCCAGGTATTATTTAAGCATTTATTTTTGTATCCTATGAACATATGGTGAAAATATTTGAGGAGACATTTAGTAGAATGGCATATGCTTATGGTGTTGATGGCAAAGATGCAAATTGACAGATTTAACTGATGATAAAGTTCTCTGATAGAATTGGTTTGTCAAAGAAAAACATTCAGGGATTCGGTGGTTGCAAGATTGATAAAGCTGGATCGAAGGATTTAGTCAATTTGTGGTTCTTGTAGCTACCCTGAATGACCTTCAATTTGATTTCTTTTTTATTGATTGATTATTCCGCCTTGAATCCCATGGATTGTACTTGTTAAATGTTAACAATCACAGTTTCCCAGTTTTTATTCATACTTTTCTTCTATGTTCCTCTTTATTTTTTTCCTCTAATTTATAAAGTCTATTCAGTGTGCTGCACATTTATTGTGTTATGTTGCTCTTCTAGATTTATTCCAGATTCTTTACTGCATTAGGCTATTTTAAATTCCTGTGATCATTCTCTATCTGATGTGTGAATCACTGGTTTGATTATTTTTCGCTTTACAGTCTTACTTGAAATTTGTAGGGCGATCTACGGGATGTTTTGCATATTAGGAGAAATCTACTGAGAGCAACTCTGGAATTAATCAACTTCAAGGTTTGACCGTGAAGTCCATTTTCTTCAAGCTAGGATATTCTGGCCTGTTTTGTTTTTTTTTCTTCCTCCAATTGTACAAGTAAAACTAAATTGGATAAACGGGTCAGTCACTTATGTAATGCATTGACCTGGTAGTCTCTTAGATTCACATTTCACTTGTTTTGTCAATCTTTTCTTCTGTCCTACTTGAATGCCACAATCTTTATCTATAACGTGGCCTTGGTTTTCAGGAACCCATTTGTTTTAGTGAACATGCTGCAATGCTCATTCCTGCAGTTGCCTTCTCTCTTTCTGTTGGTTGTATTCCAATTTTCCCTAATTCAGGAGTGATGCCAATTTTGTCTGAGGGAAGCGAGGAACAGACTGTGGTATGATATGTCTTACAGGTTATAATTATACTTGCTGTAGGTTTTTCAAATTCAACTGTTTTTAGTTTCTTTGCTAATAATGTTTTGGTTGATTTTAGTTCTTGGTGGAGGGTGGTGAACGCTGCCTTTTAGCCGAAGTAATTGAATGTTCTGTGGAGTCCTTATCAGAAATTGAAAATGGTTCTTATTTTGAGGTGTCTTAGTTTTCTTATTCTTTTTGCTTAGCCTTCAAATTTCCATGCACTTCTTTTTTATATGCATATCTTTGTTCAGGTGAAATTTGAGCAACATCACGGCATACGACTTCCCCAGAAAGTAAGGCAGCTGTTAATTCATGAAATGGGAGACTATATTTCTGCTCTTGTATCCTCAGAAGAAGCGGCCAAGAAATTGATTTTAGCGGATATCATCAACATCTGCTCTCTGTTCTGTAATTTGATTTATGCTTCTATTTTTGCTAGGTCATTCTCTTTCTAAATATATTGGTTTTTTTAATCTTCACATTAATTTTAAAATATTATTTAGATAGGGACTGCTTTTTATTGCAGCTGCTTCTCAGTCCATTTATCTCTTTGTTTATTAATAATGGAGATGAAATGAGTGCTGTTGTTGCTCTAACATTTAGTTGAATGTGCTTACCATTTTGTTTTGGTCGTCTCAATGCCATGCATTTTCTCAAGTGTTGAAAACTATAGTGATAATTATAGTTAATAACTAATGGTGTTGATTTGCTTAGGATTTATTTTGTATCGAGTTTTATGCTGGCCTCTGCTTGCTAAAACAACCCTCCTTTTTCTCGGATTGTGAAAGATAGTGAAGGAATAAGACATTTAGGATATTCTGATTTAGGAAGGGTAGTGAAAAAACTAGGCATCTAGCGGGGCATTGCAATATTTGAATCTGCAGGTCAAAAACTTGAGCAAGGACAAAACCTTTGTTGCATGGACACAGACATGCAAATTTGGGTGTGATGCAACACGACTCATTGAAACATGATAAACTCTTAAAAGTACATACAAAACGACAATAATGTGGCAAAAGTGTCATGTCTGACATGACGCACCTTCAAAACAGAAGTGCAATGCTTCCTTCCTAGAGCAGAACTATGGTATGGTATGGACTTATAGTGCAAGTTGATGGATAAGTACTTAGGATTGATCATTTCAGTGCTTTGGATGTTTTATTCTCATGATGGGGATGTTGTTCATATAGTACAATTGGGATGGCTGATTTGGGAGAGTGCTTTTGGAGTATCATTTGCATTATTCTAAATATCAGCTAATATGACCGATATATTGGTCGATATATCATTTTTGAGGGTTTCTAGTACGTCACATGAGCCTGGTATTGGCTCATATCTCTAATATATTGTCTGATATCCCACTATCCAATGTGAAAAGCCTTGATCCGATATGAATCCGATATTCGAGATTTAGAACCTTCATCATCAGGTGTAGAATACCCATGGAATAGATGTGAATTTTGTAAGTTATATGTCCTGTATGCTTAGATCGGAATGGAGGAAATACTGAGAAACGTTGACTGTAAATATTTTAGTAGCTGAAATGAGAATGCTTAGTAGATAGGTGGCTATGCGTCAAAAGATAGGATACAAAATTCAGTGGAGCTTTAACAAGTTAGGGATGGCTTCAATTGGGGGTAAAATTTTGGAAAACTGGTTGAGTAATGCTAGTTACATGGATTGAGGGAGTTAAAAAGAAATAGAGATGGGAATACTGCTGATGGAGAGAAGTTTTCATGTTGCCAAACCAAAATATTTGGGATATAGTCTCTGTTTTTCTTTTTCTTTTCTTTTCTTTTTTTGTGTGTTTCAATTTGTGTTACAGCTTTATTGGTTACACAAGGAGGGCCAGCTTGCAATCTATATATGGGATGTATGGATGCTTGTAGAGGCAGATAACCTTTATTAAGTTAACAAATATTGAAGGTTTAAATATAAATACCAAATGGTAAAAGTATGAAGAATGAAGTATTGACAATTCTTGCGAGGTTGGTTTTTCTTCAAGAAATCATCATGGTCTCTGTTTTGACTTTTTGTAACTGATATGTCATTGTAGGTGAACATATGTTCTATTCTTCCCCTTGTTTTTCTTCTCTTTTGCATGCCAGTTTCCTCAATTCTTCTTTTCCTCTTTTCTTTATTTGCTAGATTTAGAAGGATGAATACTTCATTGTAGGAGTAGCAACCAACCTGAATATGTTTCAAACGCTAGATCAATGTTGAAAATAACGCGTTATGAAACCCGTTATACTACGTTACGTAACCTAATGGAACTCCAGCGCTACGTAACAACTGGAAATAACTCAATGCACCGTAACAGTACGTTTTTTTATGTTATTCTACGTTATATTAGTAACGTTACGTTAAATTACGTTATGTTACGTGATTTGCAATTATTTTTTTAGTAATTTATATATTGTTGTTGATTATTATTTTGATTATTTACGAATTACTGTAATTTAATTATTTGATTAGTTGTTGGTTTGTTTGATTGCTTGTGGAATTGCTAACTTGTTAATTTGCGATTCGTTTGTAATTCCTCTTCGATTGCTAAAATATATTACTTGTTGATTGTATTGAATTTTTAATTGAATTGAAATCAACAATTATAAATAAGATAAATTGCACATTACAAAATATAAATTACAACAATGATAATAACTGGAATTGAAATGAAAAATTGGAATATTGTTTTCTTGTTTAAATGATGACTGGAATTACGGTTGCAGACTTAATATAATTTATGAAGATAAATGTAAAAATTATTGTAAAATTTAATATAAAATTAGAATAAATTATGATTATAAAATGATTTTATATTCTTTATTTAGATATTTTAAATTTATATTTCAATTTATAGAAATTATTTTATATAGTTTATATTAATTTTTATTAAATAAGTAGGAAATTACATAATCTACGTTATACGTTACGTTATATGCGATATAACCAAACAAAGGCAAAACGTTACGTTTTTCATTGTTATTGCTTTTTTAAACATTGCGCTAGATCACTCTAACTTTGTGGATATGTTTCTCCTGTGTCTTTTCTGTGACCTTTTTCATTGTTTCTCCTATGTCATTTCCGTTACACTTTTTTTTAAAAATGATTCCAAGCAGTGTCAGATACATATCTCATACTTTGACAATAGAAGTAAATTGGTACTTAAAAAGTGTGGGATGTCAAATCAATTTTATTTGTGAACTCTTGTATGTGATGTTTCCTATGATAATAATGCAATTTTTTTTTTTTGGGATCTCTGTATGTGATAATTCCTCTTGCTCTTACATAAACAGAAACCTTTTGCTGGTTTGTTTAAATTTAAAGGCTATCTTTTAAATTCTGATCAAGTTCTGTCGTATGTTAAGTTTGGTGCTATTTCACATTTTAAATGTAGAAATAAACAACATAATGTACAGAATGTGTGTGGTATGTTCAAATTTTTCATGTTGTATCCATGATTGCAAGAAAATTTACTCACTCTGTGCATATTGTATCATATGTAGTAGTATCTGTAGCTTTGTAGCATAAACTGCTATATATGGGTTACATATATCTAGCATGTGTAAATTCTGAATTTGCTGGATGCTTGTCTATTATCTTGCATCCCTAAATGTTATCTTGGTGTATCATTTTACATCTTGGCTACAAAATGATGTGTTATTGCTTGTTTTTCTTTCATTATCAGTGACCTTTGGCTTTAGGTTTGAACCCAGCCGATGTATCAGTGATGTGCACATGGATTGATAGACATGACATGGACCTAGGGCACGGAAATTTGTAAAATTTAGGCCATGAATATGTCTGGTTGTGAGTGATGCATCAAAAAATAACTAGTTATAGTTAAGAATATAACTTTTTGTAGACCAAAATTAATCAATTACATAAAAAGTTTTAGTTAGATTGATTTGCTTCCTATGGTAGTTGTCGATAGGAGAGGTTATCTCTTGATGAGTTTGGGCTGCATGCAAACTTGAGAAGGGGGCAGAAAGAGATATGCCTTCAAATGTGCTCCTTTAACTATTAGTTATTGGTGAAACAGATTAGTGTCTTTACCAATTTTAATATCATGAACCCAATTTGAAATTGTAGTTTTTGGTTGGAGACAGGTCAATGTATCTTAGTTGGTGTCGATCAGGTTGGTGATTAATACATGTTGGACATTGATATAAGAGCCATAAAGGAGTGTCTAGCTTTATAGGATTTAAAGTGTCATTGGACAATGCCTGGCATGGTGTCCTGGAATTATTGGCTTTCTTACCAATCATTAATTCATCCATATTTTACTTTTGTCACTTTTTTTTTTCCATTAAATACTTTTGTGGCTTTTTTGTTAGAATGCATTTCTTCTTTCATGATTCACTTCATTGATTGACCCAAGATATTCCTCTTGGACATCTTCATAATATTGACATTTAGGTTTATGCACTTTTTGTTAGACAGATGATGTTTATAGCATAATGTTTAGGTTTACGTATATTTATGTTTTTAGAGTTTATGTTACCAATGGGATATCTTTACTCAAAAAATTCTATCCATAGGCTTGTATGTATGAGATAGCAACAAACTGTTGCATAACCACACAAAAGATTAGGCCTGCATTCGTTTATTAGTGTTTTCTTGCTATTAATTCTTATGTCGTGAAAGTGGATTACCTCAGCTGGCAACCCATGCTCCCCAGAGGATGGTCCCAGGTTTGATTGTAAGCGATTATCGATTGTGGAATTTAATTTGGGTAATTAAATAAGCTGTGGCCCATTATCCAAAAAGGAAATAAAAATTCTTTTGTCTAATTATTGTTGTGGGAAGTGGTATTGTGTTTGTCATATTCTAGCTAAAAAATAGAAAAGTTTTAACTTTAGAATCTTATCCACAAGCTTGTATGCATAGGAGATAGCGACAAGGTGCTATGAAGCCGCATAATGGATTAAGCGTGTGTATGTTTACTAGTGCATTTTCTTACTATTAATTCTTATTTTGTGAAAATGGATTAGCCCAGTTGGTAACACCCCAATGCTCCCAAGAGGATGGTCCCAGATGTGATCCCAGCAATGTTGATTGGGGCATGTAATTTGGATAATTAAACAGGCTGTGCCCAACTCTTACATCTAATTGCTGTTGTGTGATGTGGTTCTGTTTTTGTCTTATTTTGGCTAAAAGGTAGAAGAGTTTAAACTTTACAATTAATTTTACTTTTCGTTTCTTTTCAAAATTTTCGTAAATATTGTTGTCTCCTAGTGCTATGCAACTTAGGTGTTAGACAGTAGAACACTGGTTGGGAGTATCTGAGCAGTCTACATAGTTGCCCTGGTCCTGGCATCACATCTGATTATGCATTATTAAATGATGAGATGGTAGGAGGCCCTAAATGTTGTTAAGAACCTAGAGGGATAGGTCGCTGAACATTTAGAATCAGGCTTGTTGTACTTCTTTTCAACCTTCCTTTTCTTGTTAGATAGACCGGTATCACTACTTAGATTAGGGCGGTGTTTTTATTCTAGTCATATTAACCATTTCAATTACTATTCACACGTTAGTTTCACTTCCCTGTTTATTATTGGCTTTAAGTTCTCAGAGCAACATCTTCTTTGGGGACAAGTTGCTTTGATATTTTAAATTGCTTATTGTCTAAATCTCTCTTTATTCACTTTTTTCAGGTTAAGTGAAATGAAACCAGCATACATGGCGAAGCTGTTTGATTTTGTTTCAAAGTTGCTGGACCTTGTTATTTTGAAGATTGAAGAGAAGTGTTGTGAAGTTCAGGGCTCTGGTTGTGTTGGTTTAAGCTCTGTATTTGATGCATCTGGATCCACCTTATGTGCTTTTCATTGCCTTAATTCCTGTCCCCTCTTCAGTCTTCCCAAGGAAAGAAATAATTTTAATTATGAGCTACTTGAACCTATCATCCAATCTATCGAAAGTATACTGGTGGCTCTAGCTAAACTGTTTGTTATAATTTCTTACTGTGCAAGAAACACAATTTCTGGGATCTGTATGCAAGGGTTTCCTCTATCTCCTTCCACTTCTTTCCAAGAGTTTAGCCCTATGAGTGGATGTGGCATGCAGATTGTTGATATGGACTTAGATGTAGATGGTGGTTCTAAGAATGTGGATTTTCTTTCTGCTAGTGGGAACAATAAATTGGTTTCTTCTTCTCCTTTGCAGCTGAAACTGAAGTTGGTATCAGTGATTTCAACCTTTTTCTCTGTATCACCTCTTCTTACTTGGCAAACCTTGTTTGATATGATAGAGAAAGAAACTGACGATAAGGTGATGCACATCTTCTATGACATGTATAAGCACCTCGTTTGCATACAATTACTTTTTTTTTTGTCTCTATGCAGTTGCTGATCCATATTACCTTTATTCCTACTGAAACCAGGTTTCTGAGTATATACTCTATAGTCTCTGCAAACACTTTTGTGGGTCTTCTGGATCATTTTCTGCTCTGGTAACAAGGACTTCTAATGTTATCATATACTTATAATTCCATACATATATAGTTTTTTGAATCAGAGGTTATTTACTCTGATGACATCTTGTGTCTCATATATTTATACTTATATATTTTATGTTTTGTAGGTCAGTTTGATTATCAAGATGATAAAAAAACATTCAGGCATACAACTATACTGCATTAGTATATTATCTGCTATACATGCTTTGCTTGGGACCTTACTGTCAACATCTTCTAGGAGCAAACTTGTTGATGACATGCAATATTCAACGAAAATGGTATCTGAAGAGGTATATACAAGTTTTTATGAGCTCTTAATATGTCTATTTAAAGGCGTTTAATTGGTGACATATACTGTATTCCATCCATATATTGTTCAATCTGATACATCGATATTTGTCCAAATAGATATCATAATTTCTCATAGATAGTCAGTTGAATTGGGTATTTGGGCGCATGCAAGCCAATCTATACCAGTTGTAACCATTCAAGCAGCATTAGTTGTGCCAATCCTATCTTGGATTCTATCTGAACAGTATGTAGGCCACAATTAACCATTGTAGACGTTCATATGGTTATTGTATCATCTTTGGGTCCACTTAACCATTGCTCTCTGTATGAGTTAACATGAAGTGATCTGCATAGCTAGGTTTTTATCTCATTTTTTAAATATATTCTTCCTCCTTGGCTTGTTATTTTATATTTCATGACCAGAAATGCATTGATCTATCTATTGGCTAGCTGGATCTGGTGTTCTAGTCGCAGGACATTCTTCTTTGTTTCTTTTTTGAAGGGAAAAAATTGTTTCTTGCAGTGAAGATATGTAATTTTTTTTTTTTCTAATTTGTTGCACGACTTTTCAATTCTAACTTATAGTTACGTAGTGCATGTTTCCTAACTATTGTTGGAAATGATTTTCATTATTATGTTAGCTGTTAGAAATTGTTCCGATGTTTGTGCTATATGTTGAACTTGCAGAATTTATCTTCTCTTGGAGATCTAATAAATGAAGTAGCAGAAACGGGTCTTCCTGATTGGTTTGCTCGAACTAAACTTATTGATTGCATCTGCAGTTTTGTTTTGCTGGAACCTCGCATTGCCCAGGTAAGACATTTTGTTGCACTTGGTTCACTTGTTTTAGTTGCTATTTTTGTAGAATTTTTCCTTGTGCTTATGTTAGTGCCTGTTTCTCTGATTGTTAGGCCATGATAGGAAGACTTATTGCAATGCTTCAAGATACTGATTATCGGGTTAGACTCTTTCTTGGAAGAAAAATTGGCATTCTTTTCCGAACTTGGGATGGTCATGACGAGTTATTCCATGATATTTGGTATGTTTTTCCATGCTGTCCTTTTTTGTCTTGTTCATATTTGCTTATGTATAGATTTCCCTCATTGTTGGGTTGATTTATATTAGTTGCTGCCAAAATGTTTTACATTTCCATGCTTTAAGAGCCCCATTTTCTTCTATCTAAAAGCATTTGAAATCAATCACACACTTTTTCTTGTACTTAATATTTTGTTCATCTTTAATCAGCATCAAGTGGTGATATGGCAATAGCAATTTACTAGCGGGTCCGTTGAAAATATTTTATATTCCTACAACCAGGTCAAGTATCAATAATGAATATATCATATGTCGGTTAACTTGAGGCAAATATATGTACTGGGCCATAAATTCGTACCTCAGTGTATGGAGTCCACTTCCCGGTCAGATGGAGGCTGCTACTTTGACCATTCACCATTAAAGCTTTGGTTAAATCTAGTCATTTCTAGACAATTGCTGGTTCAGTTATTGAGTATCCTTTATGTACTATTCATGATGCTAAAATTTCGAAATCACAGGCATTATATTTCGTTAATCCATTAGGTTTAGGTTTGGAGTTGAGTTTCTTGTTTCAAGATAAGGAACCTCTGTGGAATCCGTATCAAGCAAGTTTGTCTTTGGCTTTAGTTTCAGAAGCTATGATCTATCTTTTCCATAGAGATGTCAAATGGGTTGGTGTTAAATACACAACCTACCAGACCTAACTTATGGCTTTGGAAGCTTTAGAACCATGCTGAATTCTGATAGATGGGTTGAGTTTTTCTTTTCTCCAGAGCTTGTTTGGTTTAAATTTGATAGAAAATACGGATGCATAATCCGACATTGATTTGCCAATGGCCTGAGTCCCACACACATGTATCTATGTATATAGTTGTTTTAACATTCGTCCCTAAAATTTTCATATTTTGATATTAGTCCCTTAGATCTTCATACTTACACGTTAGTTCCTCTAATAGTATAACTTTATCTTAAACTGGTCCTTATATAATCTTCCATCTAGGAATATTCCTTTGAAATATATGTTTGTATGTATATCTATGTGGGTTTTTTTTTAACATTGGTCCAAAAAACTTCCATATCCCTAAATCTATTTGCTCGTTAGTTTCCCTAATTCCAGACTTGTCCTTATATTCAGCCATCATCAAAATGAAAGGCATATTCCTTTAACTTTTTGACTTATCCTTCCCGTTATACCCCCTTCTTTATCATTATGAGTACAATAACTAATTATCCTTATCTTACTTAATCCAACCTCCACATCAACACTCTCTCTCTCTCTCTCTCTCTCTCTCTCTCTCTCTCTCTCTCTCTCTCTGTCACACCCCCACTCCCCCCCCCCCCCCCCCCCCAAAAAAAAAAAAAATTCCTCCATCTGTACTCTTTTTCTATCTAGTATTCAACCACCTAATTTCTTCTCTCCAACTCATTCATCTCAGTCTCTACTACACCCCCTCATTAATCTTAACTTATATTGTGGACCAAAACCCAAACGTAATTCCCAACTAAACACAAATCCATATTAATAATCTCCTTTCTTCTCAATATTATCTATGCTCATAGTTTCCTATTAAACTTACAATCTCACAATTCCCAATTAAACCAATAATCTAAATTCACAATTCCTTACTGAATCCATTCCCAAACATGTGTTGGTGACAAAATAACCTGTGCAATGACTTTGTCAGTTCTAATCATCACAAACCTATTCTCAAGCTTGTCAAGTGCTTTTGAATTCATAGCGAGGTATGGTTCCAATTCTACCCCTTTCAATTTCAGTTGGTATCGTCAACCCATTATTGATGTTCTTTGCTCAAATTCACGTCAAAAGAACTCTACTTCACCTTGTTAATCAAAACCATCTCCACCCTCACAATATTTAAATCCTTACCAAAAATCTTCACCAACCATAGTTTGAGAATGTTGAAATCGATAATAACAAGCATCATTGTTTAGAAATCGATAGACTCACATGTAGTACTTTATCAAGCTAGAACTCCGAGAGCAAATCAGATGCCCAGAATCTTACTGGACACTGGCTTGTCGCCCTCGGGAGGAAGTACACGGAGACAAGGAAGAACATCTCGATATCGTTAATGTGACTGATGTGAAAATGACGAACGATGAAGATGGTGGAGCTGATGGCCTCGTATGGGAGGGGAGGGCGGCAACAAATTTGAGACCGTGGGAGGGTGGAGCAATTGGGGGGTTAAAGAGAAGCGACAGTGGTAGATGAAAGCAAGGGCGAGCTAGTGCTGTCAGAACGAGCGATGTAGGCAATGATCTTGGCCATTGAGTTTCTTAAATTTCCTAGAAAATAAAAATTATTTGAGCAAATATCTTGGATCCCTTACGCCCCCAACTTCGTAGCCCCCTCCCACATGCTTACATCCCTTTTGTTTTCCTACAAAAATCATGTTAATTGTCAATTTTTGACCTCATTTTTGACTTGGTCCCAATTGCACAAGTAACAGTTTGTGGCTTTTGGTTTTGATTTGGCCTACCAGTAGGTGGATACAAAATTAATGTTTTTCGATGACTACATCATCCTATATTCACTCAAAGGAAGGCAAAGAATTTCAAAACTCACAAAAAATGATCCAAAAGTTGCTAAGTAGGTGGGGATCATAAATCTAAACAAATTTGATAAAAAAATGGGAGGTGTCTTTTTGTGCTGCCAGTGCAAGAATTCTTACATTAGTTCTAGTTATATATGTATACAAAGAGACACTTGGATCCTTTTGAAAGTATTTGGAGTAAAATTCTTCTCATTAAAATTTGATGATTAGGCATTCATTATGATGTTTCACTTTGTTAAATTTGAGATGTACTATTTAAAGTGTCCTAAAATTATGATTTAATTTTTTGGCCTATACATCAAGTGGTGCTAAGTGAATGGTTGTAGATTGCAACTAATTATTTTAACAGCGTGGATTGTTTTAAAACTAATGAGAATTTGTATAGTATTGTTTTTTAATTATTAAGTCATTATCAAATGTTTGGATCTAAAATATGTAAGCCTTAAAGTGCAGGTCTCTGCAAAATGTTATTTTTGTCTATTCATTTTATGTTGTCTAAATGAACTTTAAAAATTTTAGTTTTTGTTTTAGCTTATTAAATAGTGTAAATCAATTTTTACGGAATAGATCTTCCAAATAAATAGTATAAGGTTAATTTTTGAATGAGGAGGATTCAGGTTAAACTCCTTTTGGAAGGACCCTAGTCTATATTGTATATAAGGATTATGGGATAATAAAAAGTTTCCTATATTGTCCCCCTTAAAAGAAGGATGTTGGAGAAGTGAGTGATCCACAACATTTATCTTGATCAATACTTGCATATGAGGTAGAGGATAGAAAATCGTGAGAGGTTTAAATAAGTTATGTCATCCATCCAATGGTAAAAGAACTAAGGATATTTGGTGAAAGAATATTTCGTATATACTTGATAGGTGGCTACATCGAAACTAAGAAACTAAAACACATGATATTAGGTATAACTGAACCCTAGTGAGTTGAGATCATAACCCTATAAAAAAAATTGAAACAAGAAGTGCGATGATAGACTTTAGGAGCAGGCGGTGTAGGAAATTTCCTACGGTTGCTCATTCTTTATTCTCATGCACATGCATACATACATATGTATACACATATGCATGCATACACACACACACATACATACATATATATAATCAAAATAGCGATAACGTTAACGTGACGTTTTATCTTTGTTAGATTATATCGCATATAGCTTAATGCATAACGTAGGTTATCCAATCTATTTATTTAATAAAAATAATTATAAAGCTGTGTTCAATAATTTTTGTACATTGAAAAATAAATTTAAAACTTCTGAAAAAAGAATATAAAAATAGAATATAAAAATATTCTATCATACACATAATTATTATCAAATTTCTAAGAAGTTTCACAATAATTTTCACATTTATCTTTATAAATTATATTAAATTTGAAACCATAATTTCGGTCATTAACTAAAAAATAAAATATGAATTTAAATTTATTTATTTCAATTCAGTTATTATTAAATATTTTGTAATGCTCAATTTATCACGTTTTAATTAGCCATTTTTAGTTAAATTGAGAATTCAGTAAAATCAACAAGGTAGATGAAGAGGAATTACAACAAGTAAATAAGAAAGTAATCACGAATGACCAATCTACCAATTTCACGAGCAATTAAACAAATAAACAACCGATCAAGTAAGTAAATTGCCGGAATCAGCTAATAGTCAAAACAAAATAATCAATAGTAATATGAAAACGACTAAAAAGATAACAACAAATAAAGTAAATAATGTGATTTAGTGTAACATAATGGAAAATAAAATAAAATAACATAAAAAACGCACCGTTACGGAGCACTGAGTTATTTTCGATTGTTAGATAATGTTGGAGTTTCGTTAGGCATCATAACACAACATAACGAGTTTAATAACAGGTTATTTTCAACGATGATATATATACACCCACACACACATAAGGTTGAAATTTCCTGTAAAGGTTGCTCACATGCTTAATTCTCACACACACACACGAACATTCATATATATATATATATGTTTACATTCATGCATATTTATGTGTTTGTATATATATATACATAAATACACACATACATACATATATGCAATAAGGTTGGACTATAAACTTTTCATTAAATCAAAAAATTAGTTTGAAACTTTTTCCACCACAACACTAGTGACTTAACATTACTTTATTCCCTTTTCACTATTCACCATTTGAAATTTTGAGCAACACATATACAACAACAACAAGAACTAAGCCTTTTATCACCAAATATTTGAAATTTTGACCATCACATATCTTGAAACAAATGAATGCTGAAAGATATATTAAATCTTACTTTTTGGCTTTTACTGGAAGTATGTAGTTCAACTCATACGCAGAGTTAGTGGGTATCAACTACTGTAGGACCAATATGAGCATCCTTGCCGGTATAACTCGAACCACCATCTTCTCCTTGATCAACTATTGTAATTTTGTTCTCTACTACCTAATATTCATGTATACCCCAATTTTATAGGGGTGTAATTTTGGCTTACTCGTTCAGCAAGTGGGACATTAATGGTTTCTCGAAAAGATAATATAAAGCACTCACTTGATCAAGGGGCAGACAATAATTATTCCCTATGAAATTGCACATCGACGAACCTATGGAGATAAAGATCAATGGAAAGTGATGATGGCCGTGGTCGTTTTGCTGCAAAGAATGTTCGTTTTTTGTCCTACGATAGTTGATACCCATTAATCTCGCAACAATTTATTATCTATTATTCCATGAAAGACGCATTATGTTTTGAGTATATTTGAAAACTGAAAACCGGTGAAAAATAAATTGACTATTTTTAAGAAAAATGAAAGAACTAACCTTTCTGCTGAAGCTTTTAAACTCGCTCTAAACCTCCTGTTGCCTGAATGTTCCATTATCTTTGTTAGGTGTTCTTTTAAAAGTTTCTATCTGCTGTGCAGTTTCTCTAAATGAAAGTACACATTAGCATACCAAATAAAATATCCTATGCCAAATGCACATATATCACTAATTAGCAAAAAATGGGAGAGGGCACACCTTATCCAACTTCTATATAGCCTGTAATCTTTAAAAAAATGCCTTAATTATTTCCATGAGAAAAGATTGAAATAAAATGAATCAAATTAGTCATGACAAAAGATTTTAAGAACTTTATTGTAAGAGAATGTATTGCTGGAACTAAAAATATACCTTTGGAAAAAAGTTTAATGATACTTGATACACCATATGTAAGTATTGTTTCTCAACGAAATAAAGAAGAATTCAGAAAATAATAGAGTCTATTTCAATCAAAGATATTAAACATATTAAAATCTATTTTTGTATCTCAAAGAAAGAACAAAAGTTATAGAAAATAAATCTTTAGATAGAAGGGAATGCCTAACTAGATTACACTGAAAGAATGATTTGTTCTTCATCAAATACCACTATGAGAGAGAACAATTCTAGGGGAAGTTATTCACTTTTGGATTTAAGTGTTTCAATGGAAAGTATTTTTTGAAAGCAATTAGGATAGAAAAAAAATAAAATATTGAATCGAGTGTTGTTTCTCAGAGAAAAACATTTTTTAAAAAAAATTTAAAATCTATTAATGTTATGCAAATCTTTTTTGGTTGGACACGGGTCATATTTCTTGTGTCTCAAATGGATTTTAGCCTTCCACCATAAGTACTTTTAGAAATTTTAAATCATGTCTATTTGTCTGTTTGAGGTTTAACTACTGAATTCTGTCCATCAATTTGGAATTTTTAAAAAAAATCTTTTTCATCAATTTGAATGTTGAAGGCCTCAGTATTATCAATTGCATCTCAGACTCTGAAAAAGAGATATTTTCTTTTCGCGTCGCTTTTTGGGGCATTATGGTTTTCAAAATCTATGCGTTTTGTCTTTTAGTTTCTCGAAGTTGTGGCTAATGAAGGGGGAGAGAGTGTATAAACAGAATTGAGAGTAATGAGGACTGAATTTGGAGGAAGAGAGGAAATCAGAACCAGCTCTCATAGAAAATGAACTCAAAATTAGGTAAAAAGAAAACTAAAGTATTCCTGAGCAGAATTGGAAGCTAGTTCCTTCAAAGTTACAATTTAGTACTGTTTTTCAATAAAAAATAATGAAAGGAATATAAAGAGAAACATATCTGAACATATTAGATGCATGTGCTTTCTTTTTATAAGGTAAACTTTTTGAGAGTTTAAAGCCAAGACCCCCACCTATTTAGCCACCTTGTTGTTCTCTAGACGCCACCTAGGAGTTGTGGGTGTTTTGGCATTTCTAGTATCCATTAGTGATGCACGCTTTATATATTTTTTTAAAAGTAGAAAACATTTGTAAAAAGCATATCTAAATTAATTCTTAATATTTAACTTTCAATTCTACAAAGGCGACGAGGGTGTAGAGCGCTGGCGAGAAAATATTGTCGTGGTTGTCCTATGATGGTGGTGACGTAGCAAGAAAACTAAGGAGTTGAGGATTAATGACAGGGGAGTTGAAAGTGGAGGTCGAGAAAGGAGTCAGCGGCAAAACAACATCGAAGCGGCAGTGAGACGAAGGAGCTAGGGGCTTTGTTGGAGATCGAGAGTGGGGGTGGGGACGACATATGGGTTAGGCCAAGCCCCTACCTCCTTATGAGGCAGTTTGGCCTTACTTTGAAATAATTCCAACCTATTTAACTAAGAGATTAAGCAAAATATTTTATAGGTCACGTAAACAGACCTAAACTCGCCATAGGTCGATTTGGGCCCACTTAAACAAATGCCCGAGTATTGCCGTCAGTGGAGTAGACCACTCAAGCGTATATCTGACAGCCTAGAGGCCATCACATTGCTTGCTTTAATAAAATACTGGATACGATAGTAGTGGTTTTGGGATTATCCATCAAGGAACTTGGACCAAAATCTTTTAAGGGGTCTGACAAAAGGACTTTAGTTTAGCATTATTGTAAAAACTGGTCTAGGTGTCCATGTTGGGAAGTCCGCATAGGCTCTAGGTAGGGTATTTGAGCATCCCAAGGTGGTTATTTCCTTTTGTTCACGGATCATTTATGCCTTTGTAGCCTGTAGTATATGGGCTTGAATCAGTTATTCAAGGTAATTTGAGTCTGGCCCAGTAACTAACCTTATTAATTTTAGTCCAGCTCATTAATTAACCTTTGTTGGGTATAATGAATCTTGCTTTGCACTCCATCTTTCTGTGCTGTCTTCCCTCGTCTGGCGAGTTGTTTTTAGTAATAATATTTATGATTAACTGAGCTATGACTCCAAGTCGCTGATTGCATCGGCTAGGTAAATTTTGGAAAAAAAATCATTTAATTTTACTTTCCATACATGCTCTAGGATTCTCTTTGGTTTAATTTTTAATCCACCTTTCTTTTTCATCTCTCTTATCTCTTCATTTCTATTGCTGCTCTATCCTAAATTGCTGGTGCTCTCTCTTTCTACGTTTTGCATATTCTCCTCTTCTCAAGGTTTTGAAGATCATTCTAAAGATCGTTCTAAATATCAAATATCAAGATTGTATCAAATCAGGGTTTTCTTTAGGATAACAGATATAAAATGATATATTGGGATACAAGTTTATATCAGGCATTCATATTGAACATTATTTGTTCATGTATATCAAAAACATTATATGGGCTTGAATCAGTTATTCAAGGTAATTTGAGTCTGGCCCAGTAACTAACCTTATTAATTTTAGTCCAGCTCATTAATTAACCTTTGTTGGGTATAATGAATCTTGCTTTGCACTCCATCTTTCTGTGCTGTCTTCCCTCGTCTGGCAAGTTGTTTTTAGTAATAATATTTATGATTAACTGAGCTATGACTCCAAGTCGCTGATTGCATCGGCTAGGGAAATTTTGGAAAAAAAATCATTTAATTTTACTTTCCATACATGCTCTAGGATTCTCTTTGGTTTAATTTTTAATCCACCTTTCTTTTTCATCTCTCTTATCTCTTCATTTCTATTGCTGCTCTATCCTAAATTGCTGGTGCTCTCTCTTTCTACATTTTGCATATTCTCCTCTTCTCAAGGTTTTGAAGATCATTCTAAAGATCGTTCTAAATATCAAATATCAAGATTGTATCAAATCAGGGTTTTCTTTAGGATAACAGATATAAAATGATATATTGGGATACAAGTTTATATCAGGCATTCATATTGAACAGTATTCGTTCATGTATATAAAAAATATAGCTTGTCACTATTGAGAAACAGTGACAATCCTTTCAATTGGCGAAACAATAGAGCATGTTTTTTACGACATAGTTATTTGCAGTATCTACTTTTCTATAAATAAAGTTGGGCATGTATGATGTACTTTGTCTTTAGTTTTATTTGTATCCAACTTATAAGGCTTTAGGAATTAGTAGCTAGTTTGAATCGAGGATGACAGCGAGGATCCTATCCCCTTTCTCAAGACTTTCTAGAAAACTCCTTTGTATACTTATGTAGTTCTATTATACTATTGTATATTATATAGTGCCATGAAATTTATTTACTTTTCAAATAACTGTGAAATATGTAGCTTTACATTGGAGGTTGATTAATGTCATCTATCTAATAAGTATAACATAATATGTATGTAAAGGAATTGAAGAACATATACATATACTCAAGCATAAACATAATAAAATAAATGATAGAATATATTCAATTTAAAATTTAAAATATAGATTGTAGAAATAATTATGGTTAAGACAACAATGATAGTAGTTGAAATAGATTGTAAACAATACTATTAAGCAAACTATAGAGGAAAGAGAAGAAGCAGATGGAGATAATAATCTTCAAGAAGGTTTTAAGGCTCGAATAGTACTCAAAGAAGCTTTGCAATGTAAATCTCCAACTTTTTTAATCCTTAACATGTAATAGAGATTCCATCTATCAAGTTTTCATAGTAACAATTTAAAAATCTAATTAATTTAAGCAAGCGTGAAAGCGTTTAGGTTTTCCCTTAAATAGAGGTGAAGACCAAATCACTTATAAATTAAAAACTCAATTGGAAAAATAAAATATATTGACTGATGTATCGAGATGATATATTGGGGCTATATCAAAGATATTGCAAATATTGGCTGGCATGTGAACAAAACAACGTTCAAGAATGCGTTTTCAGTATGCGTGCGGTCCATGACCGCATAACACATAATTGGATTACGCGCCGATTATGCGGATTACGCGGAATTATGCAGAATATTAATATTTTAATATATATTATTATAATAATTATAAAAAATGGATATATTAATGCTATAAAACTCTAAAAAATTATAAATAATAACCGTAAGCATATAAAATGAATATAAACTGGCTCTACGTAAGAAATAAAAAAAATAGAAAGACTTATCTCTGAACTCTCAATGTAAAAAAAAGAACGACGCATGCATGTATGGATAAAAAACGTCGCTCACCTGCAAATCGAAAAGAAAAATTAAATGAGAATTAATATATATGATATATAAGAAAGTTCTTTAACACATAAAAATGAACAATGCATGTATAAATGAATATATGACAATAATCCACACATTGCTAATACAAGTTTGTATCAACTACATAAGTAATTAGTTTTACATATTAAAAAAATAATACAAGTTTTTGTCAAATACAGTTCATCCCACTCAACAAATTGTCAAATTCTCTACTATTCCTAATTGTCATTTTCATATTGAACATTATTTTCCAACTCCTCCTTAGAGCTATCATCATCATCGTCATTTGCATCATCACCCTCTTCTTCTAAAACAACTATAGCCTGATCATATTCAGGAAGATCTTTAACAACTGCACTGGATGAACTCTCTTGTGCTCTCATTCCCGCTGCAGCTCTCCTTCTTAGCGTTCTTTTACTCCTCCTGAGTCTATCTTCGTTAGCTCCACTCGCCGCAGCAACAAAATCCCATGTTAAGCCGGAACCAGGAAAGATCTAATCTTCGTCATCATTCTCTATTTCTCTAACAAATTCATCTTTCCAGTGCAAAGATCTGGAATCATCTGAAGCAATCAGCACATCTTTACTATCTCCATCCTTCTTCGCATTTCTTTTCTGTGCCATTTTTTTATTAAACTGAACGAAGACGAGATCATTCAACCTTTTAGCATTCAGCCTGTTTCTCTTCTTTGTATGTATCTATAAATTTATATATGATTTTACACAAGAGAAAAGAGAATGTTAGAGTGTTAACTCTGAAAATAATGTAATTAAAAATTATAAAATATATAATCATTGTAGTAGTATTTACCCCTTCAAATACACTGAAATTTCTCTCGCACCCTGAATCACCGCTTTGTATTTTGGTATCTTACCAATACCCTCTAACATGAGATCTATAGTGTGGGCTGCACAACTGGTCCCAAATATATTAGGCCTCCTTTCCTTCAACATATTTTTTACTGCCATGTTGGATGCGTGGTTATCAGTAACCACTTGCAGCACGCGCTTCTCACCCACTTCCTTAATGCAGTTTTCCACCCAATTCAATATATATTCGCCAGTATGTGCATTGGCCGAGTTCTCAATGGATTTAATGAAGCATGTGCCGCTCTTGCAATGGACACATAAATTCATAATACTTCTATACTTTCTATCATCCATCCATCAGTCAAAATACTGCAGCCATATTCATCCCACACTTCTTTTGACTTTTCCAAGCTGTCTTCAATTTTTTTGTATGCCTTATCTAAGAGAGGCACTCTCAATTGATATTGACTGGGCCCTTATACCCTGGACTGTGCTTGCCAACAGCCTTGCAAAACAGATCGAACTTCTCACAGTCGAAAGTGTTAAAAGGAATTCCTTTGGCATATGCCCACATGGCTGCATAATCATGTGCCAGCTCCTTTCACTTCCTTTTCTCTCCGTCATTGATAACTGTTTGCTTCTATTTACCTTCGTCTACAGTCTGTTCAGTGGACCACTAACACGGAGCCTATGATCTCCAGTGAGTTCGGGTTCTTCTCTCTCTTTCTATTGATATCTGTATCTCTTCCCGGAGTTCATAATCAGCTTTCCGTTTGTCAATTTTTCTCTTCTTGATTCCCTCCAAGTTCTCCCTGCATATACGCCTCTCTTCATCTGTGGCAAGCACACATGCTGACACTTTTCTCCAACTCCTGCAATATATTGCTTCAATCTATTTATTTTTCCTTTCACAATCTTATTACATTTGATGCATTAAATATCATTGTAAGATCCTCTCTTTATTAGCTTCCCATAATTTTGGTGGTTTCAATGGAATTTGGCTATCTTACTCAATTGATGTGTTTGGCCGTCCACAACTACTTGAATAAGAGGCCATTGATGATGACATACAAACAAACTTATTATGTGCCTTGAAGAAATTTCACATAACCATTAAGAAAAACAATAAACTCTCACTGAAGAAATTTGAACTATTTTCAAATTATAGTAACCGCAAGTAAATTTTTTTTAGAAAACATAAGTTTTGAAAACTATTTCAAAAGATTTTATTAAAACAAAAGAGGAGTTCAAATAAGTCCTGCAACAACCAGTAAAAATACTCTGCAGCAAAAAAATATTATTTTGTTAAACTGTTGGAAGTATGGACCAGATACAGATTAATAGATTATACTGTATTGACATTATACTGTATTGACATTATACTGAAACATATATTATATTGAAAATTATACTGAAAGTTTTAGCAGGCAAAATTCAGAGGCATATATTGTCATATAATTTTTGAAATGGTCCAGCAGACATGTATCAAAAACCAGTATGTAGTAGTGTTACCTACTCACCTTTGAACATTTACATAGTATAATATACATCACATCCTTACTATCAGCTACATTTCTCTAGCAAGCTGATTAAAGCTTATGCAAATAAAACTTGTATACATGTTGATTCATTGATGAAAAGAGCACAATTGCATTTTTTTTAATCATCAATTTTGACCATCAAAAAGCTCACTGATCAGAAATTGGAAAGCTCATTGATCAGAAATTAACGTACAAAATTTAAAATAAATAAATAAAAAGCCCACTGATCAGAAATTGGAAAAAAAACCCTAACCCTAACCTGAACCCTTAGAATAGTTAAAAAAATAAAAAAATGTCATTGATCAGAAATTGGAAAAAAAATTAAAAATAATGAAAAATCTCATTGATCGGAAATGAAAAAAAATTTAACATATGAAATTAAACATGACTAAAAACAACTAGAGAAGAAAGGAAAAAAAAATTACCGCCGGAGAGGAGATTCGGTCGCCGGAGGGGGGAGGACCACGAGATTGATGATCGGATTCGGAGGACCCGAGGGATTGATGATCGGAGGGGGTTGAGGCCCGAGGGATTGATGATAGGAGGACTTGATCGACCGATTCCTACAAAGAATCACTCGATTGACCGATCGATTGATTGAACGGGTCGGTGAAGAAAAAACTTTTGGGGTCGACGAAGAATGGAACGGGTCGACCGATCGACTGATGGCGGGAAATGAAGATCAGAGGAGGAAATTGGTGATCGGAGGGAGATTTAGAGTTTTTTTGGGGCGAGAAAATTTTCCGCGAACAAAGAGAAGTGATTTCGGGTTGCGAAGATCAGAGGAGAGAAGATATTTAAAGAGTCGGGTGCAGGTCGGTTTTTTAAAACGATTCTGAAACCTGTTAACCCGCAACCGCTTATTCGTCCTATGCAGATTATGCGGCTGCATAATCCGCATAGGGGTGCATAATCGCCCTGTCCGCATGGACAAGGCAATTTCCCCCGATTCTGTGCGTTTCCACTCCGCAAACGATTATGCGGGCGCATATGCGCCCGCATAGACCGTTTTTTTGAACACTGGAACAAAAGGATATGTCCCCTGTTTAACATATCATCGTGGTTGATCCCTAAAAATAATATACCAGGGATTATATTGTCCATATTGCAGGTACTTAGAAGTAGAACATGCCTCTTCTACAATAATCCTTGTGTGTTAGTGATGGATGCTTTAACGATCTTTGGATGCTATGCAAACCTGAAACATTTATCTATAATTATTTATTATTATTTATAAAATATAAAGTAGAGTTTGCATTTAAATCGCAACTTAAACTATGAGTAGCGAAATGCAAATAGTGGGAACCACTTGGATCCCGTCGTGTCTTTGACGATCTTGGTATTTTGAGAAAGCGGAACGGGAATAAGTGGAAGCTCGATGGATTAAAACAAGATCGAGGATGATGCAATGTATTAATGACAACATTGTTCCATTAAAAGGTTTATAAGACTGCTTATGCAAACATATAAACTTATGAATTCCTAGACTGAACCATTTTGGATTATGTGCGGTAATTTTGTGTAATGAGGTCTTATAGGTTATGTGCATTCATATGCTAACATTCGCATACTTGGACGACAATTGAATTGATTTTTTTCTAATCAAACAGTGGAAAATTCAAACTCAGTATGAAAAAACCTTAATTTTACTGTCAAACCCACCCATCTTTATCTCCTCCTGTAGAAGAGTGTTGAGGTCTGCAAATTTCGTTTCCTTCTTTTTCCATAATCCCATGAATTTCGTCTCGGTATTATTATTCTTTAATAGGATTTCTATTGTCGCAATCTCCTCTCTCAATCTCTAATCATTTTTATTGGCGAAAGTTGCTAGTACTAAACACTCTTTTGAAGTAGCATTTGGAATCTTGGCTGTCTTTAAATAATTGTTTCTTAATATAAATCTAATCATATTTTTTTTCTTCCAGTTTTCTAGTTGATCAAGAGTTTTTGAAGCATAATATATATAAATATAGGCATGCTTAATGTATGTATATAGATTCCATGTAGTGTAGTTCCACATAAATTGTTTATGCAGCTTATTAACCTTTTATGTGTTATTCATTATTCAACCGATTATGCAGCGTGTTTTACAATATTGCATGACAGTTTAAACTGTGATGCTTGAAGGACATAGTGCCTTGTTTCTAGATGATTAATGTTGCTGAAGTTTTACTAAATTGGGATAAATTTTCCATTAGAGAATTCACTAAAGAAATATTCTAACCTTTGATAAATTTTCCATTAAAGTATAACTCCGCCAGTGCTATGCTTAATGTTTATTCTTTCACTGTCTGTCCCAAGTTAGGATAAAGGAGGTGGATTGTGGTAAGCTTGTGATAACCGACGTAAAATATTGCCAAATATTATGACATGAGCCAAAAAATGAATTTCGTTGGGGCATTTCCTATTGACCAACGTGCTACATCGGATGATCGATCCGGCGTGATTCTCTTCTGGTTCGTGTAGCCTATCCCAACTACTTGGGATAAAAGGCTTAGTTGTTGTTGTAATTAAGAAATATGCGTTTTTTATTTTTTATTTTATATTATTGAACTGAAACAAAAAGATGATTGGTGAAGTATCAGTTGATTGCTTTTTAGTAACTAAGGTTGATTGGTTTGTATGGAAGTAATAACTTGAGAAGTAGGAAAATTAATATTCCCCAGGTTGGCATGTACAAAGGTTTCAGCTTTTTATTTCCTCAAAATGGACTTAGAAGCCTTGTAGTATGCTGTACCAGCGAAAGATAGGATTATTAATTATAGATTAAAATGTTTATATTATTATTTTTTTTTCTATCCATCTTCATGGACACATCTGTAAATCTGTTCTAATATGTTTAAGTTCAGGTTTCACATCTGCATGTTTTTTTTTTTTGGTGGTTGTGTGCATTAGGATGAAATGCTTAATTTTGTTTGCAATGTGGGAATGACGTGGTAGAGTTTATTATGGGACTTTATGGTATGAGAATAGTTTTTTGACAGAAGTTGATGAATTATTTCTTAAGATTTTGTGTTGTCTTTTGTTTTTTTTGGTTTTCTTCCTTTAGACCAGCAAGATTTTGTTGTAACTTATTTTTCTCTGATGCATCCATACTTACCTTGAAACTGACTTTAGAAATCTTCTGTTGTCAGTTCAAATTTCGGTTTTGATATGGTGAGAACTTCAAAGGAGATGCGGATTAAAGCTAAAGATGTCTTAGGTTGCGGGAGTCCATCTACGCCTGTTATGGAAACTGCAGTTATTACCCTAGCGCATCTTGCATTGTACAGTGGCGAAATTGAAACTGAGGTAGGTTAAATGATTCATTTCGTTTTCTGTTAGGAAAATGACCACCTTCACCCCTCCTCCTGGGAAAAAAGATCAAACAATTAATTTTGAATATTTTTGTGGATCATTTCAGTAGCCTATAGATGTATCTGATGGTTAAACAATTGTTTTGTTTTGTAGATTGTCCAGATATATTACTCTGAGATTATTTCCTATTAAATTGTCATATATTTTTTTCCTCATGTATGATTTGGTATCCCTTATATGCGTCCATGAATGGCCACCTATGAAAATTTTGGCATTTTTCCTGAATTCTTATCTGTTTTGTTTTTTTTTTTATTTTGTTGCTTTTAGGAGGAAACTAAACGTTTGTTATTAGTACTGTATATGCATTCTACAATGAAATTTTAGCATATGGTTCCTATGATAATGGTCTTAACTTGTCTACTTGCTTACCTGGATTTAGGAAAGATATAAGTTGATGTTCTGATGATACTTTGGATTTGGCAGTGTAATACTGTACTTTTGATTGAACTACAAATCGGATAATGTAATGTCATGTTTTCGTTTAATCATCTCTTTGCATGATTCTATTTGTGGTTGTCATAATTAGGATTATCTTCATGCTTCTTCTTAGTTTTCTTGATCTGTGCTTTCATGAAATATTCCACCTACGTTTTGATTTTTATGGGTCTAGAAGCTATCACTTTTGCTTCATCTTTTTCTGGGTATCTGCTTGGTGTGTTTGGTTCATCTGATTTCCCTTCACCTCCCACTCGTGTTGCCCACCTGTGCTCCACCCATGCTTGTGCATGGAATAATTTTGATCACTACATTTAATTTACCAGTTGATTTGTGTGGGAAACAAAATTTCTTGATCTCATTAAAATTTGTGAGGCACTATGACATTTTATATGACCAATTCTGAGAGCACATTTTATATGACCAATTTTGAGAGCACATGCCATGATATCAAACTTACTATTTATTTGGAACTGACTATTCATGCTGATGCACAGGCTATCTTCATGATATGCGTTGTTGCAGCTTTGTATCCCTGGCAAAGGTATCTTGATGATTTTCCTTTTTGGTTCATTTTGCAAAGTCTCTCTCTCTCTCTCTCTCTCTCTCTCTCTCTCTCTCTTCTGGTTACACATATATTGGTTTTTCAGGAAACTGGTATATTTGCTACTAGATAATCTTTCACGACAACTTTTGTATTCCTCTCGAACCAAGGTAAGAATCATGTTTCTTTCTTCTGTTTTCTTCATAATAAAATTGTTTTTGGATCCTTTTTACTCTCTTTATTGAGTTGCATATATGAGTTGATAGTTAACTGAAAGAATAATAAGTAGAACCTGTATAGCTAGTAAGGAATAATATGTTGACATGATTTTTTTTTTTAAATTCATCACACACACAGACACACTGATGAGTAGACACACAACACATTGGATCTGAGGGAGGGTTACATATCCTTCACATTCAAATTCAATATTGGGCCTTCATATGGAAGGCTCATTCTATTAAAGTTGACCTAGATTATTTACACTAAGTAAAAATTAAAAACAAGAGTTCTAAAGTATTTTTGCTCGTGTGGGAGGGAGGGGTTGTGGATTATTTAAAGCGAAATGAAAAAAGTGTCAAATTCTTGATATATTCATTAAATTACAATGTAAAAAACATATGACCCTTGCACATCAATTTTCAAAGGTTTTTAAATATATTTAAAAATTAAACCAAGCAACATGCATGCTACATTAGGCCGCACTTATTGTGTCCAGTCAATGCAACATCAACAGTGCACAATTTCATCCCAAAATTTGGGGTCGGCTAAATGAATTTTTTTATTCAATTCAACTCAGTTAAGAGTCTTCTTTGTAGCTAATTCCATGTCAATTTTAATTACTTCCATCTGTGTTGGTTTGTCTACTTTTTATCCTCCCAGCTCCACAAATTTAAAACTTTTCCTTATTAGTGCATTTAAAGACTCCATTGCACATGCTTAAACCATCTCAATTAGTTCTCTCATTTATATTCAACCTGGGCAACTTCTAACTTCTTGCGGATACACTTATTTTTTATTCCATCTCTTAGTGTATTACTAGTTATTTATCTTATCATTCTCATTTCTATCAGTCTTATTTTTTGTATAGGTTATTCTTAATGGCTGTCTCATAGAATTTCCTCTTCTATTTCAATGGTATTTCATGATCACTAAAATTCCATATGCACTTTTCCATTTTGACCATCCCGCATTGATTCTATGCATCACATCTTCAAATGTACCATCTTTGTTGAAGGTTGATCCTAAATATCATAGCTGATTTATATGAGGTATATCTTGACTATCAATTTGGAGCACATGCTTATTCCTTCTCGTGGTACGACTAAACTTACACTCCATGTACTCTACCTTTGTTCCACTAATTGTAAATCTTCTAGATTCCATAGCTTCTCTCCACTCCTCTATTTTAGATGTTCTCTCTTCTCTAATGTCGTTAGATCGTCAGTAAACATGTCCCATGGTATCTCTTTTTGTATATGCCTGGTAAGTTCATTCCTAGCTAAAGTTAGGAGATAAAGGCTTAAAGTTGATTCTTGGAGCAAACATTATGGTTGTGGCCCTTATGGGAAAAGTTTCTGTCTCACCTTAAAACTCTCGCACGAATAACTACTTCGTCATATATATCTTTAATTACAACACTATCTCTTCTTAGACACTTCTTTCTTTCTTTCTAAAATCCTTAAAAGCCATATGCAAGTCTCTCTTTCTCTTTTTATATCTTTCCATTAATGTTCTTAATAAATAAATAGATCTCATAGTTGACATCATCATGACAAAAACCAAATTTTTTTAATAAATATTTCTTTTCTTAGTCTTTGTTCAACAACTTTCTCCTTAAGTTTTGAAATGTGGCTCATAAGTTTTGTGATGTATAGAACTGGTGGAAATTTTTGGTGCCTAACTAATGCATTTGAAAAACTTTAAGCACTTGGTTTTGTCACTTGAAATGCTGTAGATCAATTTTAACGGACTGAATCTTCCATATGAATGACAAAACGTTAAATTTGAAGAGGAACGAACCATCATTTAGTGAAAATTAGGTTGTAAAATGCCATTGTTTAGTATAAATTTGGTTAAAATTGGCCTATTATAATGGCCTTTTTTTTAAAACTTTTATTGTTCTTTTTCTGTTGGTTCAAGAATGTACTATGTTGTCTTCTACAATTTCATATATAAATAGACTGAGATTGTACATGGAACTGTGAACTTCTTACCACTTTAAAATTTTATATGAACTATGGTGTTTGATCGTACTATGAGTAAACATAGTTTAGTATAAAATTGGTTATAACTGTTCTGCTACAACTTCGATTCATAGTGTTTTACTATTGTGGTCTCTTAATAATTTTCATTTCTACTTTAGTATTGGTAACATAATTTGTTTCATAGCGATGAACTATGATGGTTTGTACAATTTCTTATCTAAATAGGCTTAGATTGCATATTGAATTGTAAACTTTTTATTGCTTTGATGTTTTTATGTGAAAAATGGTGTTTGGCAGTACCTTGATGAAATAATTGGATCAATCCTTGCTCGCTGGGTAGATTGTGAAGTAAGCTTGTTGGCACTCATTGAGGTATGATGTAATGATCCCAATTTTATACTGTTGAAATAGGATTAGTTTCTTGACTATGCATACGACTGAGTTTTTGCCAAGATGATCCATAACCAAAACTCAAATTATTTTAAATTGATAAATTTTTCTCTAAATATGGCTCAATTTTTTTTTTTTTAAATCCCTATCTAAAGTAAATCCTTTTTTCCCATAATCTTATTCTTCAATTACATGACTTCCAGCACTACAAAACAGAACTAGATAAAAAGTAGAACACCTCACACAAAGTAAATTAAACTAAAAAAAACCCAAGTTACTGTTGAGGAATTCCTTTTTCTATCATCCATGATATTGGTTACCAAATATCTGTTGTAAAATACCAAAAAAATGATTGGGTGAGGTGCCATGACCCAGCAAGTACTTTCACATATTTAACTGTGTAGATTTGGAACTGAGAAAAAAAATAGTATTTAAATGAAATAAATTTTTTTAATTGGTACCATTGTTAGATGATCCATATAATAGTGTTCCAAACATGTATTTCTAGTTGGTCAATTGATAATAGTAAATGCTTAAAAATTACAATTGGCCAAAACATTCACATCATGAATATGCAGATGTGTTGGGATTTGTGTAGGATAAGTTGCAACAACATCTAAATGCCGAAAGATAGATGTCGTGCAGACTAGGATACGTATGAATTGTCTGAAGGGCCAAAGTCCTTCATGATGGTTTACTCAAAGGCCTGTGGAGGCCTGAATCCCTAAGGTCAGAATGATAGCTGGAGTAAAGATTCACTTTATGAACAAAATCTATTATTCACAAATTTGTTCAAAAACTTAAAAGTCGACAGTAATCAAATGTTCTTATACTTTAATTTGTCTAGGTATACAACAAATTATTCACAAGATATTAACTTTCAAGCGTATAATAATTCTTTCAGCTAGTATAATAACATGGTATTATGAAGGTTATTAAAGTCGTAAGTGCTATTTCAAAAATAAAGAAACCACTCACTTTTGATTCTTAAGATGTCAAAGATATTTTCTGATGATGTAATTTTAAAATTTAATCCCTTCATTTGCTTCTCAGTTATCTACCTAGTCTTAGGATTATACATTTGCAGATGCAGATTTTATTATAGAATGTACTACCTCCAAATGATGACCTTAGCTGTTGCCAAAGTGCATATTTTAGTTATAAATGATTTACAGATAATGCATTAAACTTACATAAATGTAGAAGTGTAAGACAAGTTGATGGAGATCAGATTTTTGATTTGAGATGATTTTGAGATCTAATAGGATTTGATTTATATTTGATTAGATTTGGATTTTGTTAGGATTTTAAAATATTTGATTGGATTATGATTTTATTAGAATTCTGATTTTATTAGAATTCTGAATTCTATTAGGATTTTGTTTGTTAGAGTTTAGTTATATATATGGGTTTTGTATGAAATATTGAGACAATTGATTAAAGATGAATAATATTTGAAAATTTTGAGAAATTTCCGGTGTGGATTTGCTGAATTAAATCTTTCCTCTTCGTGAAGAGTGGGTGTGGATTCGCCTGGGTAGATTCTCAGACCCCTGTAAGTTTATTCTGTTCTTTCTCAATTTCTCCAAAAAACCCTAATTCTCAAACCCTAACCCTAATTTCGCCTCCGTCCTGCGTCACAAGTTCTATTGATCAGGAACCATATACATGATAAGGTATTTGTCATTGAGGTTTGAACGACATAGTAAAATCTGTTTTCCTTTTTTCTTCTACTTCTCCCCTATCTTTGCTTATTCATACTCATCTATAGCTCTCTCAATGTTTTACACAGTACCGTATTAGCAGCTCCTATGTGTTCTTGTGCTGCTAGGACGGCTTCTATGTTTTAGGCCAAACCAGGTGCCTAGATGGCTGTGTTAACAAGCAGACTAATCACATCAGCTCAGTTACTTGTTTCGATTTTCTTAGTAAAAAGTTCTGATTATTTTTAAGTTAGCTCCATATAATTTTCCAATTCTATTGGAAAATATTCACATAATGATCTTAATGTTGCCAGCTGCACCTGACATATAAGATAATGCCACTTGTGTGCGCATATCGGCACATTTTTTTAAGGGTTCTAATTCACAACAGTGGAATAAGAAAAACTTGGAGAAAAGAGAAAGTAAGTAAAAGTCAGAAGAAAGGACAAGAAGTGGAAAAGGAACGAGTAAGAAGAAAAAAGTAGTGGAGGATAGATGGATATGGAACAAATGAACTAAATATTCTTTTGTTAAATAATCAGTGTAGATAACCTAATAAAAAATATATGCTAAGGATCAGTTGCATTATAATTTAAATTTATAAAGTAGCCTTCTCAGTATAGGTATACCTTTCTTCCTAAAGTCTTGCTCGAACCTATGTGCTAAACGAACTTGTAATAAATATCATTATTATTATTTTTATTAGGCTTCTACCCTTGCCTTAGCTACATATGCACAGATCAACCATAGGATGCCCCTATGTCAAATTATTTTTTAAACTCTGTTGTCCGGCCCTGTTAATCCTTGTCACGAGCGACCACTTGGTCCTTGTCTCCCAAGTAATATACTTAAGTTTTGTTAAAAATATATGATAAATTTATTGCCCCTACATAAGGTTTTCCAAAACCTAGAAGCTAATGATCTGTCAGAGTGAATTACAAGTCATGCTAAGAGTTGAGGAAAGATATTGGAACTTGATGTATTAAATTAGGTTAACTGTTGTTTAATTTAAGCATCGTATGAGATGCTTGTAGGGAGTGGTTTTGTTTTTTCCAACATGAATTGCGTTTGGTTGAGACAACCCAGTATCCTATATGGAAACATTATAATCCATGCATTCAGTTTTTTCTGGGCTAGATGAAGTCGATGCACCTTCTCTTTTATAGTGTCAATGTATATATTATCTTTTCTGCAATGCACTGGGAGGGCTATTTCTTTCAGATATTTAATATTTTTTTTTTTGTTTTTGAGATTTTTTTGACTCTGTGCACAAGTTTACAGGTCCTTGCATCTACTGTCTGTTCTAATTTTATATACTTTTGTCAATATTTGGTTACACATGATTTACATCAACTATGAAGGATTTGATGAAATTACTTGTAATTTGTGTGCTTCCTTTTGCAGTACTACATATAGTATAGGATTTCATGATGAGTGTGTAACAGCCTTGTCCAAATTCAACTTTAAAATTTCATTTCATCTTTGACCATTATCTTAGTATGTCTTGCTTGTCTTTCTTTATTTCTCATTTTTTGTATTTTGATTTTTTTGTATTTTGTTGTGACAATTTTCTTGCTTGATGCTCAGGTCTTGATTTTCTCAAATTCTGCAAATTAAAATTTCACCCTTGAATGTAATTGCATTGCAGGTACAGGATCTTTTTGTTAATATAATAGAACCAAAACTCTTCATGCAGTATTGCTGTCCCTGGCTCCTCCCACCTCTTATTCTGAGAATGGACATGCCAAATCTTAACTGGATATCCAAGGTGAATAGATTTATGTGCATGTGCACATCAATTCTCTTACTGTTTCATTATTCTAGATTTCTGTTGTGCTGAGGTAGCAGTATTGTCTCCTCAATGTGCTGCCAATTTGGAGGTGTGTTTCGATCCTGCATTCTGGAGGACAGGGCACTGTAGGGGCCCTGATTTCTGTTGTGTCGAGTTCTGGATATTTCGTTTTGTGTTCTTTTACCAGTATGCCACGTTATGTGTTCAAATCTTAAACTTCCCATTGCAAAGTCCCACATTTTTCATGTTGTTATTTTTTTTTTCTTTTTTCAACTTGTTGCAAATAAGGTACATGAAAGGTGGAAGGTGAAGCTTCACATTAGATAGTAAGTATTTAAGAGGAGGATTCAACCTAGTTGAATGACTTCACGAAATGACAGTTTTTTTTTTAAATTTTTTTAATTCAGTATTTTGTTTTCTGTCTGGATGATTGTACCCATGTACCCATGTGTATAGAATAGTACACAGTTCATCGTTCTGATCTGATAAGAAAATTGTAGCCAGCAAAATAACTTCAAATTGCTGTAACCAATACTGACTTGAGAGCATTAGCTAATGGTTAGAAAATAATCGAAGCTAATACTAGGCCATGCCTGTCTACCTCTATAACTTTAAGAGCCCTTGTATCTGTAAAGAACTTTCAATTGGATCTCCTTTCTCAGGCCTCAAGATGGTAAGTCACATAAATGTATGTGGGTCTACTTTGAGGGTTATTGAAACTAATTATTCAACTAATAATTAATCTTGATTTATTCTATGCACCCGGAGACTAAGAAGTGATTTTTCAATTGAAAAGTCACAAGTGAGAGGATGTATTTGAATTAATTAGAGAGTTGAAGGGTCACTTGCTACTGGTTTTTATTTGGATGATTTGTATTGTATTTAGGTTTGACAAGAGTTCAATAAAGATATATTTTCCTCTCTTTGTATTTCTCCACTATATATTTTATCTTGGGCCATTGTTATCAAATTAGTATTAGAGCTATATTTGCGAGTTCGCGAGATAGAGGGCAAGACGGTGTCGGGTTGGCAATAGCGATTAGTGGAGACTCTAGAAACAAGAAAAAGAAAAAAAAAGATTTTGAACTGATGGAACGAACACAAGGAGGTACAACATTGCGTAGGTGCCATGGAATGATTGCTAGGCTTGCAACGACAAATAGGGGTATGCTGGAGGTAGAATCACGGTGGTTGCTAGGCTCACATGAGCGGGTAGGCTAGGAATGCTGGTGGTCGTCGAACTGCAATGGTTGCTGGACTCACAGCGGTGAGTGGGTGATCTGCGCTGGAGGTGCTCGCATGGGAGTAGTTTTGGTTAACATCCAAATTAAGATAAAAGCTTTGTGGATGAATATGTGACAAGTTAGAAGGGACTTGGTGGCCCTCAGGAGAGTGCATGGAGATGCTTAAGATGCATACAATGGCTACAAGTAGCCTGAGGATGTGGAGCTCTTCATGGCACGTGTTGGATATGGTGATGTATTATTGGTTTTTTTTATCTCTGGACATAGTCATGATTTTTTGGATCAAGCTAGAATACGGTATAACAATCATGTTTGTTTAGTGTAAGACGTGAAAAGTGATTGTGAGTGCTCAAGTGGTCCTTGTATTCTCTACTAAGGTGCAAGCTTGGAATGATAAATTAAGCTTAAGGGAGAATGTTGAAATTAATAACTCAAGTAATAGTTAATCTTGGTTTATTGTATGTCTCTTGAGACTCTAAAGGGTGTGATGTTTCAACCTAAGAGTCACTAGATTTATTATATGTCCCATGACTATAAGGGTGTGATGTTTCAATCTAAGAATCACTAGTGAGCTTAGTGAGATGATGTATTTGAATTAATTAGAGAGTCTAATGATCAATTGCTACTATTATATATATATATATATATATATATATATATATATATATATATATATATATATATATATATATATATATATATATATATATATATATATATATATATATATATATATATGAATTACTGTGTTTAAGTGTGTCAAGAGTTTAATAAAGATATATTTTGCTCTCTTCATATTTCTCCACTTATATATTTTTTCTTGTACCATTGTTATCAAGGGGTATTTTGCTGGTATTATGGGGTATTTTGGGACTTGTAGTTGGAGTTTGGACAACTGCTGCAGTAAATCTGAATGTTGAAAAGGAAAAAAATCCCTGGACTAGCAAATTCTGTGTTATTTCACTCTTTTTTCTACAGTTAATTTGGTTGTGATGATATGTAGAGTTCTAGACTACCATTCTATGCTACTGTGGTACTTTTTTATTGGTGATGCATGCTTGAATAATCTAACCTTTGAAAACCTGCCATTTTTTGGGCACAGTAAAAATAGTCCATTCTAATGCTACCACTTACCTTAAACTTTTCTTCCTTATTTTGTGTTTCTTTTAATTTATTTTTTGAATTGTTGTTCTTGGAGATGTATTGATCTGTGCTGTGGCTTTGGCATTGTCATTGGTTTACAAGTGTTGTGTTGCATATTCTTTCTAATGTAATATGCATGGTAAATCAGTAATTTTTGTTCATATAGATACTTCAGATAATGTTTTATCATTTAGCTCCTCTGTTTGCTTGCTCTGAGGTTGCATTTTCCCCTCCCATTTTCTATTTCTGGTTTGTTAATTGTATGTCTCATAAACTAAATGCAGATGTCTTGTAAGCCTCTATCTGTTCTCGCAAGGGAATTTTTTGCACCAATTTTTGCAGTGTGCTTTACAGTTCACTGTGGTGCAAAACCAGGCAAGGAATATGGAGGAGCTGCACTTCATAGTTCAATTTTAGATATTGCTGAAATTTCTGAGCTTGAGAGAGATGAACTTATAAAGAAAAATATGGTAAGTATAAAGTGTTAATGTTTGCTGTTATATTGTGGTTATTATTATAATTGTCTTGCTTTCTGCATTTCATTTGATTTATATTTATATTTTTTTATTTTTGTTATTAGTAGATACTGAAGTTGATACAAATTGTAACAATAAACAATCCAGTTATCGCCAAGGCTCATAACTCTGAAGCCAAAGACGTGAGTTGATAATTACAAAATCCATAATACAAGATGACTGATTGCTATGAAGCATGGACACTTCAAAGGGAGTGTTGTGTTTATGTTTGATATGTTCGGACACGCCACTTACATGACACTTGCCGATACGTATCAGATGCACTGAAGTCGTATAGGATTTTAAGAGCCAAAAAATTTCATGTCGAAACCGTATCCGCTTTCATTCAGATTGCTTGTCAAGGCCGTGTTCGTTTCCAAAGAGTCATGGAGCTCTACAGTCTTTTGTTACCTAAAAAGATAATTTTTTTTTATTACATAAAAGATATATTTAGCTAGGAGGTCTCATATATCTTATAAAGATAGAGCCTTCAAATATTTTATTCAAGATACTAGTCTATTGGATTGAATTTAGATTTGTTTCTTTAATATAATTACTTAATTATAATTTATATTTTAAGTTATTAAGATTTCTTTTTTTCTTTCTACTTCAAAGGAAAGATGACATTATATATATCGTGATAAATACACACATTGTCCCTTCATCCTCATGTCCTACATTTTTTGGCTTTTGCCGTGTCCTCGTGTCCGTGTTGTATCGTATCTATGTCTTGCATCCATGTCCATGCTTCATAGAGTTTTTGCTTGCCAAATAAACTAAATAATACACAAAGGTGAAGGAAGACACATGGTATCTTTTGATGGTAGCGGAGGTAGTAAATTAAGAAACTTTATTTTTCTCCATTATTTTGATGTCCTAACTGGATATACCAGTCGTGAGGAATGAATAGACTTGATTCCAATGTTCAAGAATGCGTTTTCAGTATGCGTGCGGTCCAGGACCGCATAACGCATAATCAGATTATGCGCCAATTATGCGGATTACGCAGAATTATGCGGAATATTAATATTTTAATATATATTAATATAATAATTATTAAAAAAATGGATATATTAATGCTATAAAACTTTAAAAAATTATAAATAATAACTGTAAGCATATAAAATGAATATAAACTGGCTCTACATAAAATGAATATAAACCGTAAGCATATTAAGCAAACTTGTAGGCCAACTTATGATAGTTTCAACTTACAGTTTCAAATTTTTAGAAAGACCTAGGATTAATCAACTCTTAATCAATAGATTCAACATAACAGGTTATGTTGTTACTTAATCAACACAACATAAATAATAAATAGGCAGGCCGGAGGAGATAATACACAAAAAAATAGCACATGCTCCCTTTGGATAGTAGTTCTTTGTTACTTAATCAACACAACAGGAATAATACACAAAAAAAAAAAACTTCAAAACCGAAAAAGTTCCAAAAGTCTAACTGGAAAAAAAAATTACCTGCTCAGTGCCGCCGGAGAGCTCGCCTTGACGACTACAGCTGCCAGAGGAGATGTCGCCGGTGAGATCGGAGAGGGGAAAGAGCGAACGGTGAGTTAGGGTTTTGTTTTCACTGGTTTGGAGACTCGACTGCTCGGGAGATCGGAGAGTTAGGGTTTTTTGGTTTTTTTTGCTGGTTTGGAGTGATGATCGGCCGGAGGAGATGTCGCCGGTGAGATCGGAGAGGGGAAAGGGCGAACGGATTTTCGCTGAAGAAGAGAATCGACAGCTCGGGAGATCGGAGAGTTAGGGTTTTTTGGATTTTTTCGCTGGTTTGGAGGGACGATCGGCCGGAGGAGATGTCGCCGGTGAGATCGGAGAGGGGAAAGGGGGAATGAAGTTAGGGTTTTTTTTTCGCAGAGAAAGGGAATCGCGATCGGATTTTCGGGTTCGAGCTGCTGAAGAAGCGGAATTTATATATGGGTTGCGGGTACGGGTCGGGTTTCGGGCGAATTTTCACATTCGAAACCCAATAACCCTTATAACCGCATAATGTTTATGTGGATTATGCGCTCGCATAATCCGCATAAACGATTATGCGGCCGCATAATTCGATGTCCGCATAATATAGCGCATTGTCCAATTCGTGTGCGTTTTGGGAGCGAAAACGCATATGCGGGCGCATATGAGCCCGCATAGGGCGTTTTTTATAACACTGCTTGATTCTTTATTGTGCTAGGCTGGACATGCCGGATGCCGAAAAACACAAATAGCACAGGTTACAGTAGTGCCATGGCCACATACCTACTGTCAACTTTAATATAGACTTATGACCCATTCTTACCCATTCAAATAACTATGCAACAACTTTTTCTCCATGTCGACAGACCAAAATTCCTGGACTACAGTTGGATACAACTGATGCAGTAGTTAAGCAAATAACAGGCTGCAACAACAGATAACCACCACAGGATATGCCAGACATCGTGATCAAAACTTCCATTGCTGCCCATAAGTAACTAAAACTGGATATGTTGGATGTTATGTTAAAACTTTCATAACTGCAAGAAACAATAAATCCCTTTCCTCTCATAGGCATAATGTGGTATGGCAACAGGATTTGGTTTGAGAGTGGATTTTGATGTTTGCAATCTAGAATTGGAAATTTTGAGTGTTGTTGGAGATAAGATCAACGGGGAAAGGAAATGATAGAATATAGGGGATCTTGAGACCTAGAGGAAGGAATTGGTTTTGGAGACTAGAGATGTAGAGGATTTTTCAGGAAGGGTTGACTGCAAACAGTACAATCTTGATTCGCAAATGCTCCAACTTAAAAGGGAGTATCCACATATTTTTTATTGAGTTTTGTTTTTACTACTCTATTTTTATGTTAATCTTGGCATATCCTGCTTAGTGTGGCTAGGAGTTTTCTGATGTGTTGTCTTGTACTTGTTTATCTAGGTACATATTCTGCTTTGTCTATGCAACATTTTTTTTTGCCTTTTTTGTATACTTTACATTCACATGGAAAGTTTATGGGCGTTGTCCTTTTCTGATCGAACATGCCACTCGTCACGAACAAGTGTAACCTCAACTCTGATTTAGTTCCTCACAAGCTTATTTTCCTGTGTTCTCTCCACAGATTGTAAACACTCCATTTATTTTTCTTCCTAAATATTTTCTCTTTGAAAGAGAAACTTATTATGCAGGAAATTATCTCTAAATTTGCTTTATTTGCTCAATGATAACTCAACATCTGGATTATATTTTGGAGATGAAATCGGGGAGAAATTAGATGATGGATCTACCATCTTGCCTCCATCTCATATTATCTTATTATATAACACTCCCTCATTCTGGAGTATATACATTGCCCAGTTTGTTACTAATGAACTGCACCCTAGATCTTACAAGTGGCTTAGTCAACAAATTCGAAAGTTGATTAGAAGAAAGCACATGTTTTGGCTTGATAATACCCGCATCATTTTTTTCCGTGCTACAAAATAATCTACTTCAATATATTTCATTAGTTCATGATATACAAGGTCTTTGCATTGTAAATAGCTGCTTGATTATTAACAATATAGCCTGATAAGAGTCTTGGACATAAAACTTATCTTAATTAGAATATCTCATATCCATACCATGTAAGATTAGCTCTCTGCATTTGATCTCGGGACAACAACTTGCTTCTTATATGATACAAGATTTCCTGCAGCAAAGACGACATGTTCTAACTCTCTACATTTGATCTCGGGACAACAACTTGCTTCTTATATGATACAAGATTTCCTGCAGCAAAGATGTAGTACCCTGTATTCGATCCATCAATTGGATCTGCATATGAGAATCTAGATGTATGTTTATGGTTACAATTTACGTATAAAAGTGCACTTCTTAGAGCATTCTTTAGATATAGTAGGATATAGTAATATCCTGATCACATCATCTCAATGACTCGTTCATGGAATTAACATAAACTGATTCACTATACTTAACATGATATATAATATTTGACCGAGTCATTGCCAAATACTTTAGCTTCCCGACCAATCTCCTATCTGAGTATCTTGCTGTAGACAACATATCCAACACACTTTCGTTGAGAAAGTGCGATCCCTTCTTAGACCTAACCACCTAAATTCCCAATATTTTACCTGGAACTTTTGTTGAAAATATAATGTTAAGTTATTAGTTCTTTGATATCATTTCCAATTACAATATCATCCACATAGACCGCTAAGAAAATTCTTTTTACCTTATAGACGCGAAAGAAAGTTGACTTGTCTTTCTGAGAATGACGAAGACCAAATTTATTGCAATAAAATTAAACCTTTCAAACGAGGGTTGAGGAGATTATTTCAAGTCATTAAATAAATTTCGCTGACAATAGATTTTGTCATGCTCCCCTTGGGCAACAAATTTAGGTGGTTGCTCCATATAAATCTCCTTGTCAAGAGTACTATGGAGGAATGCATTCTTAATATCTAACTAGTGCAGGGGCCAATGATTTAGCAGCAAGTGGAATATGTAACCAAACCGAAGCCATCTTTGCTAATGATGAGAATGTGTTCAGGTAATCGATAAGATATTTTTGATAGTATCCTCCCCACCAAACGAGCCTTTACACTAGCTAAGATTCTATTAGGATAGCATATTAGTATATACCCAACATCATCCAGTTGCCTTCTTGCTAGATTTCTTCTTGCTAGATGGAAGTGGAAAAGGTTCCCACGTTTCATTCTGCTCTAAGACATGTATCTCATCTTCCTTCATTGCCCACCAACTTGAATTTGGCATGGCATCTGAAATAGATTTGGAATAGGATGAGAATTGACGGAGGAAAAAAAGTATAATAATGTGGGAAAAGTTGGGCACAAGATAAGAAGTTATGTAATGGATCTAAAGTGCAACTTCGTTTTCCCTTGTGCTGAGCATTAGGAATATCAAGATCATGTTTATAGTTAAAATCAACTAAAGGAGAAGGGATATCAACATTTTCACCGGATACATGTCAACGATCTACCCAGCTTTCATTCTCCTATCGACATATTACCTTTTCTCTCGTTGATTTCTGATTGAATTCCATGTTCTTTTGATAGTTGCTCTCACCCCTCTAGGTGTGTAATATCCTTTCTCGCAATTCATTTTGAGACCCTGGAGATTCAGGGACAAACGACACATGCAAAGTTTATTTGTCATGTCTTTTAGACACCTGTCTGTATTTATGAGAACTACCTATCGCTTACGGACATGCAAGAGTGTACTATGACGACAAACTTACTAGAAACGTGAGCACTTCTCGCTGATCCCATTGCTTTTGCATCTTCTTACCAACCTGTGAGATGGAAAACAATATCTTCAACTCCTCGTGACTTTATTTTAGTTTGCATAATGCTGAGACAAGTTTTTGTTTCCCTTGTCAACATCTCTCGAGTAACATCAAAATATCGAATAAGATTATTCTTCCCTAATATAACTCATCGAAATAGTTCCACATGTCCCGTAATATCAATGTGTGCGTCACCAAATTTTATATATTTGGCTCCATAATATTCAATTGACCAAAGAGGTCTCACTTCTACTCATCTGTTTATAACTAGAAGGATCCGTGTACAACCGACTCTTCTTTATATGATCAGTCAGATTAATTTTTGTAATATTTTTCTACTGTAGATAATTATACTCTTTCAACTTCTTATCAATAATCTTGCTAGTAATAAATTTTGGAATAATCAGTTTTTAATCTATTGTACTTGTTGAATTTGCCATACCAACAATATTTCAACCACCAACCACCTACTATAACTTAACTCTGAAGTCCTCCTCAACCGAACTCTTAAGAAATATTACTTTCTTCATTCAAAATACAACTTCCATCAAATCACATAACCTCCATGTAATACATCTACACCAAGACAAAAGAACATCTTTTGCTACATATAAGAGACAACAAATTTTTTGGTTTTTTAGCTGTAGATATGAGACGAAGATTTTTTTTTCTTCTTTTGTGGAATTGGATCAGATCTGATCAGTGACTGATCTGATCAGATCTGTTCACAAGAGAGGGAACAAGAGGAGATTTGATGAAAAAGAGTAGATTTGATGAAGACGACATGATTCTATGAAGAAGGCATTCAAGGCAGTTTTGATGTGTTTTATCGAGGATCGATGATAGAAGGCAATTGCAGTGAGCTTTGATTGTCAATTTTTTGATGAGAAAGTGGTCGATAAGTAGACTAGATTGGGTAGCTCTAATAGTGGACGGACATCGAGACGAGACGAGGCAAAGGTGAGTCTGAGTCTGATCATGGACGAAAGTTGAATTATTTTCGACCGACTCTGTGAAGGGGCAGGATGAATTCGTCGTTGATCATCGGTCTTGAAGAGGCAAAGTTAGATCGTCAGTCATTGGTTGTCTATCACTTACGTTGTTGGGAAGGTTGTGCGGAAGGCGGGATGGTATTAGATCGTTTGGGTGGGTTTGTCATCGGCGACAACAATGGCCACATTAAGTTGGACGTTAAAGGCTTTAATTTTGAATGATTTTGAGTCGTTGATATCGACAGACGATTAAAGGGGATAATGATTTAGATAAAAAGTGGATTAAGAAGATGATTGAGGTAAAGATATCTCTAATACCATGGTAATTCAAGTTAAGATTAGGTTTGGAGATGAAATTGGGAGAAATTAGATGGATGGATCTGTCATTTCACCTCCTTTTATTAATATAATATATTAACTTTAATGTAAAAGTCCATCTCATATTTATTATATGACAATCAATAGCTATAAGATGGGTTGTCATATCTTCTCTATATCGGCGAATATCTATATGTATCAAAATGTGATATTTAAGTAACTTATTACCCCAAGGCACCTTCTCTATATCGGCGAATATCTATATGTATCAAAATGTGATATTTAAGTAACTTATTACCCCAAGGCACCTTGATAGAAGAATTGATCATTCATTGGCGAATATCTATATGTATCAAAATGTGATATTTAAGTAACTTATTACCCCAAGGCACCTTGATAGAAGAATTGATCATTCATTTGCTTGTGTACCTATTTCGATTACATCACCTTTTGTAGATGGTAGTAAATTCCTACCAAGGAAACTGGTTGCCTTAGAAGCGCATACATGACATTGGTGGGACATGTGTCTGTATAAGATGTGTATTGGACATGGCACACAGTGTGGCTAATAAAATAATGGAAAAAATAAGGACCGAACACACTGGGGACACGGGCATAGAAGATTAGGTAATTTATTAAATTTAGATAATATATTTTGTGGATTTAGGTAATTTATTAAATTTTTTTAATTAATGTAACTTATTTTTGAGTTCTTCATGGACTTATATTTTTATTTTGGTTATTTTATATGTTTGAACTTTTCTTTGGACATTTTATTAGTAAAATTATTATGTTAATAACAAGAAATATATTTATATTTGTCTTTTTTCCCATGTCATTGCCGTGTTTGTGTCCTCATTTCTTCAGAATGTCGTGTTACTTGTTCAAATATGTATCTATGTTTGTCTCTGAGTTCGTATCCATGCTTCCTAGCTGGCTATAGAACCTTGGATGCCAGTCAGCAGATAGGCAATCCACATAGTTTACTGCTAATGCGGCCATGGGGCAGCCTTTCAAATTCCTTTTGACTTGAAAGCAGAAGTGATAGATGTGATTTTTCTAGGAATTTAAATGACATGCTTCTATTTGGCATAGAATTAGCTTATTGTCATGCAGTTATAAACTTTATGATTGAGCAGTCTATCAAAATTGTTTGGATGTGGAATCATGTCCTTTGGAATTTCCATAGGGAATCACATGCCTGTCAAGCAGAAAATAAGCCTACAAGGGGATTCATAAAATGATATATTAGCCAGTATCTCAGCTATTTCCAAAAGATGTGTTCGTGATTATTTTTTTGAAGAAATGAGTGTTAAATTGCCTATGCTGTAGCTAAATAATTCCTAATAACACATTATGAAATGTGCAACACTTATTATTGGGAATCTCGTCGTTTACATTTGAATTTAGATACACGTTATGCATTCTATAGCGCTTACAGGATTAGGTGTTACGTCTATATTGATTATTCTTATTTAGCAACATTATGTTACAAGTAAAAGTACTTAAATGGGATAAAGTTCTGTATATCTCAGTTACATCACCCTGGAAATTTGTGTATTATCATTTTTGTAAAAAATATTGGTAGTTGGTTTAGATTTTGCAGAGTTAACCTAATTTTGCATATGAATGATTGGCAGGTATCGATTGTTAGCTTCCTTCTCTCGCTTGCCTCTTCTTGCGCTGATGCAGTAATGCCTTCTTTTACTAAAGATACTGTTGTGCTCTCAGTGCGGACAATCGTTGATGGTTTTTTTGAAATGTACAAAAGTTCTTTTTGTAATTATTTCCCCTCAATATGTTACTTCATAATTTGAGTTTATTGTTTTTCTGCTGCGGATACTACAGGGATGAGTCTCCAAAGGATGCTGGAGTTGTTGATAGAATTAACATTTTCCGCCCTGATAGGGTTTTTAAGGTAGTATGTCCCTGTCATTTGTTCAATTTTTTACTTAGTTATATTTTTGAGTTTTAAATATGCTGGTAATCACTAACTTGGATTGAGTAGGAATATTTATAATAAATTTGCAGTTTTTGGTGGAGATGCATCATCAAATTACAACTTCTGTTCATCCTCGGCACAAGTGTCACCGATTGTCTTCCATTGAAGCTCTCATCCAAATTATTGGGCATAGAGCTGCTGTTTCTAGCACTTCCAAGTATGTTTATACTGTTCTTCAAATTAAGAATAATGTTTCTCTATAAACAACACTGTATAGAAAGAATGATTTAAATTTATATCCAGATGATGCCACTGTGTAGTAGGCTAGCTCATCTTGGTCTTTTAAAATATGAATGTGTAATCGTTGGAAATGTCTAATGTAAATAATACTAGCAGGCTGAACTGAAGTGTTTCTTTGTTGATTGTTATGTTGTTGGCTAATTACTATATTGCAGGGAAGGAAAATCATTTAGAATGTATTATATGACAAGGATGTGTCAATTTTTACTTACAGTAAGCTTGATTCATGCAGCACGACCATGTGACAGTGGTATAATACTATGGGTTAACAAAATTGTGAAAGATACATTAATTTGAGTGGATTATAGGTGAGATTCTGTAGTTGAATATGCGTAAGGAGCAACATGGGAGGATTTGGTAGTTGAAGATGTAGCTGTAATTATTCTTATATATGGCTATGTAGAAATTAGTGGTAAGCTAATTTAAGTATGTTTGTTAGTTTAGTCCACCCAGTACGTGAACCTTGTTGAATTCAAAAGAAGTGAAAATGAGAGAGAAATTGGTTTATTTGAAATTCAGCTTTTTGGTTTTCATATGTCTTCTACTGCTCTAGGTTGTTCTTTTAAACATATTAAAGCTTTAATATTTGTATCATATATGGATTCCGAGTACAGTTATTCTGTATGTACTTCTGTGGTCATGCTGACTTTCGTTATGGATATGCATCAAAAGGTTTACTGTGGATATGCATCAAAAGGTTTACTTTGTCAAATAAGCTTTGGCAAATTTGTTAACTGCTCCTTTTTTCTAGGTCCCCATTTCATTGTTTGCATTATATATAGATCCAGACAAAAATAGTCAATTTTTAAATTAAAAATATCCACTGGCTATAGGTTCTGATGTTACTGGGGACTTTTCTCTTCTATAAAGTTATGTTCATGCTTGGAGATAGGGCAGATATTTCCTTGTGCAGCTTTAGTTATTTAGTTTAGTTTTACAAATTTGAATGTAGCTTTGATTTGTGTTTTGGCCACAGTAGTTACCGATTAACATGTTCTTTGATTTGTGTTTCGGACACAGTAGTTACAGCTTAATCTGTTTTCTACCAGGCATGACATGTAATTAGTTTCTAAGCCCAATTATGTAAGCATTTTTAGTCTCAGATTCGCGAGCATGTATTTTTCTCTTGCAGTTACTAACCAAATTTTTGTGGTTGAATCTATTCTAGTTACATATTCAATATATTGGGCCAACTCATTAATAACCAGTCGTTACAAGATCAATGCTGTGGAATCCTCTCAACACTGCTTGAAGTGTTCAAAGTTAACGCCAAAAAGGAAGTTACATTTGTTCTCGGTGAACAGCTACAGGTACTTCTACTATCATTTTTGTAAGAGTATCTTTTATACTTTATCAGACCTATTTGCTCATCTCTTGTAAAATTTTGTAGTTTTTGGTTTCAAAGTTGGTAGCCTGTTGTATTCCTTCTGCAAACCAAGGTGCAAGGGCTGAAGAACCTTCATCAAGAGTCATTTCTTTGCTTCATCAGTTAACTGTGGATGCTGATTCATCACTTAATGATTATATCAAAGTAGGTATTGTGCTATTTATTTTTCTGTTTGAATCTATCTTCTCCCCTTGTTTCAATTTTACGGTGTTTTATACTGTTGGTACATGCTTTTAATTATATTATGCTCTCTTAAATGTAGCAGAAATGTACATCTTTTGATCTTTCTTCTGCAGGAATTGGAACCATTCCCTGAAATTGATTGCTTGGAGAGAATTAGGATATTTCATGAAGACCTTTGTAGAGCTTACTCTTCTAGGGATCGTTTTTTGATGGTATTCTTTTTCTTCTCCAATCGGTTTCCATTTAAATTTTTTTTTTTTTCCGTTTTTGCATGTTGAATATCTTACTTGGTTACACCTTATTTTATTATTCTTCCAGTTTGCCAGGAGAAGTTTCACTCTTCCACGAGGGTTGCTTCTTTGGAGGTATTCTAACTTAGCTTTTTGTTGAATCATTGGTAGTTCAACTTACGTATTTAGACTAGTATTTAAATCCTAACTGCTGATACTTCTTTCAGTCTGCGAACCCTGCACAGAAACTTGAGGGAAATTATTTTGCAAGAAACCCCTGTTCCACACAAGTATGGAGAGAGTAATTGCTGGAATTGTGATCCTGAAGTTGTTACTGCTGTTTGGACCCTTGTTTGTCTTTGTGGCTCAAATGAATCTGATGATATCAGTGGCCTTCTTGCTGATTTCATTTCTAGGGTCTGCTTTAAACTTTTTCCTTTCGACTTTTGTGATTTTTGATGTTAACATATTTCACCTTTTCCTTTTCTAGTTCTGCTATGTTTGCTCAAAATTGATTTCCTTGAGACTTAATTAGCCTTTTTTTTTTCCTCTGGTTATGCATATTTCTTTTTCTTGTTTTCTTCATTTGTTTCATGCATCTTGTTTGTAGGTTGGAATTGGTGATCCATATCGGGTTGTTTTTCATCTACCTGGAGATTCCAGTCAGAAGTCTGTTCAACTTCCTTCTTTTTGTGAAGGTTCTAAGGAAACTGCTTTGCATTTTGATACTTCTGTTTCTAAAGAACTTTTGGTTACTCTTTTAAAACTTTTGAGGAAGTACTTATCTGATGAATCAGCAAAAACGGTGGATGTGACCTCACAGACATTGAAAGTAAGTTTGTTACAAGGCAATATCTTCATCCATTCTTTGTCTTGGATTATACACCATGATATTTGCTGCTAGTCGTGGGATTTTTTGGACATTAGTATCTGTCTGGTTATTTAGTTGTTTTCCACTTGAAAGTTGTTTGATGAATGAATTTTATTTTTATTTGAAACAGTACAGTTTAAAATTTAAATTTAGAACTTAATATTGGTATTACCATCCCTTGTAGATATTGCAGTTTCGTGCAAATCAACTTACCACTCAGTTAACAGCATAATCCTTGTGTGATTCTACCTACTGTTTGCTTGTTATTTCCTTGCATTGAGTTCTTTAACATTAGTTACCTTTTTTAAAAAGAGAGTTGGGTCTGGGAGGATCAGTCTACCTATCAATCAGGCTGCACATAATTAACCTACTTGGAGTTGAAAACGACGATTACTAGTTTAGGGCCCCTTTGGATTTAGTCTTTCTCAGCTGTAGATTATTTTAAGTTGGAGTTATATGATGTAAACTGGAGTTTGCACACTATTAATTACTGTTATAAATTGGAGTTTATTAACTTTAGAAGCTGTATGAATGCAAACGGAAGTTATCTCTAATTTCATTTTTCACCTCATGTTTTGGGGTTTATAAGAAGTCCTCTGACTAAGTTCTTCTAAACTGCAGTTAGGCCTATGTTTTGGAGGTAGCTAACGGAAGCTAACTCAGGCTGGGGCTTAACTGTAGAAAACTACAGTAAAGTAACTCCAAAGGCAAGCAGACCCGCCCTTTTTGGGTATGAACAATGATAACCTTGTTGCTAACCTGCCTAGTGCTCAGGGCCTTCTGTAAGTGGAAATAGGAAAACTAGACGTGTATGACTCCATATGTCTCTCGGATTAGCAAAGCCTCAGGTGACCTCCCTTCAAGATCTAAAAGTTGAAGTGAGAGTCGTTGGCAATGTAACTTAAAGACGACACTTTAGAGTGGGTGGACTTGGATGTGAGCCTCTATGAAGAGACTTATTATAGTAGTCGTTGTGTGAGCCTCTATGAAGAGACTTATTGTAGTAGTAGTTGTGTTATATTTCTCTTGAATACATTCCTGGAGAGCCAGTGCTGCCTTGATCACCAGGTAAGTGTTCTCAGTAAGAAAACTAGAGACCTGCGCCCTATGTGTAGCCTATTTCTGGTATCGGGAAAAGTGGAAGAAATGTCTATTGTAGAATTGGCATAGAAGGTTCAGGTTATAACATATTGTAGATGAACTAGTTGACGCAATGAGTGTATGGGCATAGCTAAAGTGATCACCTTGCTAAAAATAACAAGCATGGACAAAGTAAATAGAACAGACAGATGAACTGAATTTACAGGCACAACCAAATGGAATCATATCGTTGAAAGTTTGGTAAAGTTAACCTTAAATCACAATATTTCCCCAAATATATTAATGTTTCCTGTTAGCAGCGGAAGCCAGGGCAGATGAGGACAAAGCACCTGCTTAATGCTTGAGTATCATCCACGATTCTAGTCATGTAATGTTTAAAATGTGAAATTCGGCCATTTTGTTTTATAAGTAACCGTAACAAGATTTAGCTATTGTGCCTATGAAAGGATGAAGGACGAACAGAAAATACTTGAGCTCAATAAATATTTCAAATTGTTATGATCAAGCCTAAAAAGTCTTGCGTTGGTTGTCTAACATTCTTTTTCTTCATCTACTTTTAAATCAATAAGTTTGCTGCTCGAAATTGGTTTTAAAAAAAGTGTTTAAATCCATGTCTTAAGTCCAATATCCAACATTAAAATATTCAAACTATGAAATTATGTAGAAAAATAGAACCCTTATACAACTACTATTTTCCTTTGAAGATCAAGCGGAAATTTGGTTATCTGCTCTCCTACTTGACCCAGGGAAGGATAAGTGTTTCCCTCGTTGTGCACGCATATCGTGTGTGTGTTTGCATCCATGCATCTACTGTTTTAAGACAGTGACGTGAGTCAAGCAGCACGTAATATGTACATATCAAACCAATGTTCAATTTGGATTACTAACGAAACTACCACTACATTTTGGCAATTTTTTTTTCAAACTATACCATCATTACTTAACTCCGTTAAATGGCAATTTAAGGTCTTAACTGCACATTCAGTTAGCTGGAAATAAAATAAAGTAATCATGGGCATTATTATATCTTCTTGGACATTTGTTTGGGCCTGCTTTCACCTGGTATTTAGCATGTCTTCTTGCATAATTAATTATTGTTACTGTTAAACTATGTTATTCACGATAATCTTATATTTTATCAATTACCTTTAGTTTTGGACTCCTATATAATCTAACCTTTCCTTCTTTTACCGCAAGAAAATTGTTAATTTTCTTATTGTATGGAAATTCCATGGTATCTTTTTGAAAATCTTGATCGATTATAGCCTCCTCTCATAAGTTTGGTTATTTCACTGCTCCATGAATTGCTGTGGAAATCAATATTGCGTTGCTAAATAAGTTGCCTGTATATTTTGGAGACCATGCACACTATTATAAGTCCGCTATTAATGCTTAAGTTTCATCATTTATTTACATAAACAGGGTATTCTTTCAACTGATAGAGGTCAAAGTGCTCTGGTATGTCTTAATTCTTTCGAAAGATCGATAATTGCGGTAAACACTATAACCTGTAACTAACTTTGTTGAGATTGTCAAATGTTAAAATTAAGCATATGAAGCTGCCAGATGGAATTGGGTTTTGTTATCATTTATGTCATGTTTCATTTGTAGATAAGCCATTTGTTGTGATTATGCAGATTCACTCAAAAGGTGCTAACATGCAAGTGGTTGAAAAGTTACTTCTGGATTCCCAGGCAAATTCTTCTGGTAATGTGCCATAATTTCTGTTACTATCCTCTCCGTTTTGCTTTTTGTATGCCATTGCATAATTTCTTCTTTATTACTTGAGGTACTTTTGATTTACTCTGTTTCTCTATTATATTGTTCAGGCAGTGCCATCAAGATATACAACAATTTGACCTTTTTTTTTTTTTTAAAGGAAAACATGTATATCTGCACAACTAACTGTTCATAGTTCTTTTGCTTATTTTTACCTCTCAAGCTCACTTGCAAAAAGTAATTTCAGTCGATATATTGGTATGTAAACTTAGTAAACTTAGGTTTGCTTTTCAAAGAGATTCTCGTGAGATCAGAAAGTTCTAGTTCTAGATGAAAGGTTCATAAAAAGACTGAGAAGTTATTTTTAATAGATTGTACAATGGTAACAACACCATCATCAACAACTAAGTCTTATATCCCAAGTACTTGGGGTAGGCTGCATGAACCAAAAGAGAATCATGCAGGGTCGATCACATGGATGATCCTTCTCCACTCATTCCTATCGAATGGTATGACCACATTTAAACCTTTGGCATCCATATCTTTTTTGTATCACTCTATCTATTTTTTCTTCGGTTTTCCCTTCGTTTTTTTAACTTGTCCTATGTTGATAAACTCTCCTCGTCGAACTAGTGCATTTGTATGTCTACGTTGCACATGACCAAACCATCATAAGCGATTTTCTCGTATCTTCTCTTTGAGGGGGCCAAGCCTATCTTAGCATGCATATTCTCATTTCACACTTTATCTCTCATAGTGTTGCCGCATATCTAACAAGACGTGCGCATCTTTGCTGCACTTATCTTCATTAAATGACGTTTCTTTATAGCTCAACATTCCGTATCATATAATAAATCTGGTCTAATAGTAGTCTTATAAAATTTCTTCAGTCTCAACGTGATGTTACGGTCACACAAAATCTCTATTGTGCTCCATTTCAACAGGCAACTTGGATCTTATTGTTGACATCACTATCAATCTCTTCTTCATTTTTGAATAATAAAACGCAAGTTGATAACTAATTTGTATCTCTTGTCCGTCCTACATCATAGCACTACGTTCTCGAGTCCTTCATTTGCTAAATTTATACTCGATATATTCTGTTTTGAATATACTCAATCTAAAACCTTTAGATTCTAATGTCAACCTCCATTAATCCAACTTGGCATTCATACTGCTCTCGTAATACAATATCATCAGCTAATAACATACACTAAGATATCTCATTTTGAATAACCCTAGTAAGCTTATCCATCACTATAACAAATAAAAATGAACTCAATGTAGATACTTGATGCAATCCAATTATGGTTGAAAAATCACTTGTTAAGGCGCCACAAATTCTGACATTTGCTACTACCATATCATACATGTTAATTATGTCAATATACTTGATGGGATCTCTCAGCTTCATCAGTGTCCACAAAAGCACCTCTTATGGTATCTTATTATAAGCTTTTTCTAAATCAATGAATGTCATATGCAAGTTTCTCTTTTAAAATCGCTATATAATTTGACGAAGTAAATAAATAGTTTCTTTCGTCAACCGCCCCAGCATGAATTCGAATTAGTTCTTTGACATTTTAACAGTCTGTCTTTATGTTCAATTATCTTTTCCCAAACTTCATAGTGTGACACATTAGTTTTAATTCACGGTATTTAAAACAACTCCGAATATCACCCTTATTCTTACATAGTGGTACTAGAGTACTTTTTCTCCATTCATTTAGCATTTTAGTTTGCCAAATTTTGTTAAAGAGGTTTGTTAGATACCTCACATCCATCTCTCTTAAGTATCTCCGGAGCTCAATAGGAATCTCATCTGGACTAATAGTTTTCTTGATTTCATCATCTTCAAATCCTCTTTTATTTCAGATTGTTTAATTCTGCATATAAAATTACGATTCATATCCTCACACCGAATAGTAATGTCTCGCAAATCTTGAGTAGCTAATTTTGTATAGTCTGTCAAAATAATCTCTCTATCTTTTTTTAATTACTTCATCTCGAACTAGAACTTTCTGATCCTCATTTTTAATATACTTTACGATACACAAGTCTATAAACTTTCTCTCTCTTATTCGAGCAATTCTGTACATACTTTCAAGCTTTATTGTCCAACTTCTCTTACACTTATTTGTATAATTTACCTTTTGCATCCCTAGCAGCTGTTTTAGCTTTCTCCTTGGCTAACTTATACCTCCCAAAACTTATTCTTTTATTGTTCTTCTTTAAATCTCTCTTAAGGTCTTATTTGATCTTAATAGATTCCACCTAATGTGTCCTTACCTGGTGGTGCAGTATCTCTCGACTTACTAAATATATTTTTAGCTTCTCTCTTAATTCAACTAGCCATTTTGTTTCATATTACATTGGGATCATCATAGTTCTTCCAATATGCTTCTTATACTCTATCTGCAAAAACTTTTTGATTACCTTCTAACCATCGCCAATTAATTTTAGGATATAATTTATATTTAATCTTTCTAAGTCTCATAATAATACAAATATTTAAAACTAAGAGCCTATATTGGGTTACTATATTCTCACTTGGCATCAGTGTTCTAAATATCGGATACCGGTCTCGTACCGGTCAGCAAATTACATACCGGTTATCGGATACCGGGCGGGATATCGCGATATGACCCTAAATACCGGAGTGTCATATCGGTATCATACCAGTTAAAGAATAATCATATAATTGGTTATATAGAACATAATAAAACACATAAAATAAGTTTATAGTACTTACATTGGCTTATTTACATTCAACTTACGAATTTGCAGATACCGTTTATATTAGCTAATTACTCGAATTGTTTTGTCCAGTTTATTTAACATAATCTATTTCTTCCTTTACTAAATAGTAAATACTAATACAAATTTACAAATTTACAAATTTATCTAACATACAAATAGTAAATACTAAATAGTAAATTCAAGTTTATCTAACATAATCTATTTTTTCCTTTACTAAATAGTAAATACTAATACAAATTTAAAAATTTACAAATTTATCTAACATACAAATAGTAAATACTAAATAGTAAATTCAAATTTATCTTATATAATCTATTTCTTCCTTTACTAAATAGTAAATACTAATACAAATTTACAAATTTTATCTACCATGAAGCTCATACACACAAACACACAAAATCAGTGAATTCGAACTACTGATTCACACTGAATCAGTGATTCGATTCACTGATTCAGTGTGAATCAGTGAACCGAATCACTGATTCAATGTGAACCAGTGAACCAAATCACCGATTCAATGTGAATCAGTGACTTGACAAATTCACTGTAAACTACAATCACTAATTCAGCCCTCCCAACTTAAGTATTAGTCTCAAATTACACCCAAAATTTTTTTTAACATAAATCGCAATCAATTAAACCTAAATAGCACAATTATAAAAGAAATTGAAGAAATTTGTAACTCTAAATCAAATTAACATGAAAAAATCAAACTTGACTTACCTGGCCGGCGGCCACTGCCCCACTATCCGACGAACTGGAGATGGCAGCGTCGGCGGAGAACGGCGAGAACCCTTTGAAGACTCCCAGAGTGGGAGAAGAGCAATCAAAGAGCGGAAAAGAAAGAGAGAGAGAAAATGAGAGAGATTTATGGATTTGTTGGGAAATTAGGGTTAGGGTTCAGCTCGATCGACCGACGATCGCTGGGAGAGAACGAGAGAGAGAGCTAGAGAGTGGGAGAAGAAAAATCAGAGAGAGATTTAGGGCTGGTTTGCTCAATTAGGGTTAGAGTTTGGTCGCGACTCGCGGGGAAGGATCGATCGCTCTTTCGTCGGGAGAGAAAGAGAGAGAGAGAGAGAGAAAACGAAAAAAATACCCTTTCTCTCCCCCTCCTGGCCCGTTTTATTTCTTAACGGGTCGGATTTCAACAGGTTAATGGGTTTAACCCGTAACCAAAACCCATTAACCGATATTACCTAATACCGGCCGGTATTTCTCATCTCGATACCGGCCGATATATCGCCACGTTGCTGATATATCGGCCAATATCGATCCAAAACGATAAACGGTAAAAAAAACTGCATACCGTCTCGTTTCTTCAATTTTAGCGATATACCGGCCGATATACCGGTATATCGGCCGGTATTTAAAACACTGCTTGGCATTACCTTACAATAGATTCAACTAGCTCTATCTACCATACTAGTTAAAGAAAATCTATTTGGCTCACTCTTGATCAACTTTAAAAAGTAATCAAGTAAGAAATTTTCTTTTCAAATTAAGTATTCGATAAAAATCAAATAATAGGACAAAGCAAAATTTATAATTGAGTTGTTTGCTCAAAATTTATAATTGAGTTGTCTGCTTTATTTCTTTCTTCTAACCCAAACCTTCTATGTACATTGTCAAAACTATTTCAACTAGTTCCTACATGCTTATTGAGATCACCATTAATAAAGAGTTTTTCTCTAATAGGTATTCTCTATACCTTCTCATTTAGATCCTCATAAAATTGACGTTTATTAGATTCTTCGCATCCTACTTGTGCTGCATAAACACTAATAGTATTAAGAATCTCCTTATCTAAAATATGTTTAACTAATAAGATCATATCACTCTTTCTCCTAACCTTCACTAAATCTCCAAGTAATTGTTTATCTATGATCACAACTATCTCATTACGATTTCTATCTCTGTCCGTATACCAAAATTTATAACCCTAAAGGTTTATGACTTTAGCTTTCTCACCTACCCATTTAGTCTCTTCTATGGTATACATTGATGAAAAAGGGAGTTCGTATATGATATAATCGAGGACATATATGGAGTAGTGACAAATGTCGGAAGTTATGGCAGCCTAGCACAATTGCAATCTAATTGCATCAAGGATCTGTATCGTTTTCATTCTTGTTTATCATAGTGATGGATGCACTTACTAGAGTTTTTCAGGATGAGATAAATTTGAAGTTTGTTGTTGACGTTGTCCTAGTCAATGAGACAAGAGCACGAGTAAATGCTGAATTTGGGATACGGTGATAAACCTTTGAATCTCGAGGTTTTTAGAGATATATAGGATGAGATATCCTAGGTGTATGTTATTTGTTGATGATATTATCCTAGTCGATGGGAGAACGTATAGTTAAATGCCAAATTAGCAATATGAAGGGAAACCTTAGAATCTCAAGATTTTAGATTAAGTAGGTGCAAAACAGAATATGTGGAATGTGAATTTAATAAATAGAGGATTTGAGCTACAGTGTTGTGACATTGGACGGGTGAGATACCGATGAGTATTCAGTTTAGATACTTGAATTCTATTATCCAAAAGGTGAGAGATTGATAAAGGTGTCAACGACACGGAGTGCACTATCAGTGTATACACATTGACAATGTAAACAAAGCGAAACCAGTAGTAGGAGCAAGGAATAAAAAACATCCATTAGAACATAGGAACTTAGGAAGCTAAGAACATACTGCCATTGTAATAGAAATGAATAACTTGTCCATAATAGGTCCGAATATAGTCAAATATATATTATAAAAAATAAGATAGCATATCTGTATGAAAGATGTCAAATTGAGAGTTGTTAGTCCAACCTAGTCTTTCAAAAGGTTTTTTTTATTTGAATTAACAAGTGGGAATAAGTGACCCATATGTGAAAATGCCTGTAGATACCCGGAGCACGACTCGTTACAGATGGCAATGATCCAGCCATACTGCTAGGCGCAAGTCAAATAATCCTCTTCTACAAACAGAAGTGGATATCCACAATGGGATAATATCAAGATGGTGGCTCTGTAACTGTTTGGAATTTTCATGGTTGAATCCCTAATTTGATTGCACAACCTTTCATGAAAACTCTTACAATTACTTGTCTTACTCCACTCATTAATTCCCCATAAAGCCACGTAATTAACATAAAGCCACGTAATTAAGATACATGCAACCTGAAATAGTGAATCAGTTGGGTCATATAAAGTATAGGTGTCACCATGTCATTAATAGGAAAATCGAGGATCAGGAATAACAGATCTAGAACAGTTGGTTATGTCAGAAAATCATTTAGGAATAGATCCCTGTCAGGAATAATTGAGAATTATGATGATTCTACAAGTACAATGTAATAAGGTACTCCTGTAAAATTGATAATACAGTGTAATTCATTATTAATACAAGTTCAATCGAGTTTAACAGTTGTATCACTATTCAAATTCAATTTCTAGTCATGTCAAGGTATCAGTTATGTCAAATATCAGGTCTCAAGATTCTTTATCTGCCTCTACAGTGATTATCGAATCCATTTGCATCACAACGACCGATATAATATCAAGTATATGTGTCACCATGTCCTTAATAGGAATATCGAGGATCAGGAATAACGGATGCGTCGTTATGCCAAAAAAACATTTAGGATTAGATCCATGTCAGGAATAATGGAGAATTATGGTGATTCTGCAAGTATAGTGTCATCATGTGCTCTGGTAAAATTGATAATACAGTGTAATTCATTGTCGATACAAGTTCAATCAAGTTTAAGAGTTGATTCACTGTTCATATTCAAATTCTAGTCATGTCAGGATATCAATTATGTCAAGTATCAGGTTTCAAGATTCATGATCGATCACTACAGCGATTATCAAATCCATTTGCATTCCAACAAGGGATAACATGTCAAGTGTGCATAGTAAATATCATAAATGGTAATAAATGAATACAGGGGCACATTGCAGTTGCATTTAACAAGTAGTTTAATTTCATCATGTAGTTATAATGAATCGGATGTACTAAATTAACCAAGAGACAAGAATATAACATGAGCACCTGGCAACAGGTGCCGCTAGTTGCGGCCCGACCAACCCCAAATCTAGTATGTAAATGTCATGCATGCATTATTCTTGTTCTATTAGTATGTATGCTTTGTTTATTTAACGTAGTTAGACCAAGCTCATTATTGTAGCTCGAATAGTAATAATTATTGGTTTAAACCCTAATCATATAGAATTTTATCAAGGTTCTGAACTTGCAGGAATGGTTCATGCAGGTGAAAGATCACATGGGTGAAATTGGCTAGGGTTTCGACTCTCTAGAACTGCTACCTAGTGATCTTGGTTGCAAGGCTGTGGTTTTGTGGGTTTATGAAAATCGTTAATTTACAATTTAGGTTGGTTCTACAATGTCTGAATTTCTAAATTTGATAAAATCCTAGTTAGCATGGATTGTGTTTCTAGTTCTCGATGAACAATTAACTAATTTAAAATATAAGTCCTGTTAATTTCTTATATTGGTCCTTGAGGTTGTAGTGGTTTAAGCATAAAACTAATCATGCAGGAGTTACTAGAGCTAGGAAATCAACTCGTGGGGAAAAATTAAATTAACAGAGAGTTGACTCTCTTGGACCGCTACTTGGTCGCGCTCACCACTGGGTCGTGGTCTAGAGAAGTCCAGCTCTTGGATGTCTTTGAATTGAATTAAATTGCAACAACAACAACAACTAAGCCTTTTATCCCAAATATTTGGGGTAGGCTGCATGAACCAAAAGAGAATCACGCCAGATCGACTACATTGATAATCCTTCTCCATTCATTCCTATCAAGTAATATGTTCTCATTTAAATATCTAGAATACATATTTTTTCGTATCACCTCCATCCATGTTTTCTTCAGTCTTCCCTTCGTTCTTTTAACTTGTCTTACATTGATAAGCTCCTCTCGTCGAACTAGTGCATTTGTAAGTCTACGTTGCACATAACTAAACTATTGTAAGCGATTTTCTCGCATCTTCTCTTTAATGGGGGTTGCACCTACCTTATCACGAATATTTTCATTTCTCACTTTATCTCTCCTAGTATTGCTGCATATCCAACGGAGTATGCGCATATCTGTTATGCTTATCTTCTGTGAATTACGTTTCTTTATAGTCTAACATTCCGTGCCATACAATAAAACTGGCCTAATTACAGTCCTATAAAATTTTCGCTTCAGTTTTAACGGAATGTTATGGTTGCATAAAACTCCTATTACACTCTCCTCAACCAGCTAGGTTGTATCTTATGGTTGATATCACTATCGATCTCTCCATCATTCTGAGTAATAAGACTCAAATACCTAAATTGACTGCTCATTTGTATCTCTTCCCGGTCTAGTGTCACAACACTATATAATATACGGTCCGTCGTTTACTAAATTTACACACCATATGCTCTGTTTTGGACCTACTCAATATAAACTTTTAGATTCTAATGTATATCTCCATAACTCTAACTTGGTATTTACTCCTGCTCTTGTCTTATCAATAAAGACAATATCATCAACAAATAGCGTATACCAAGGTATGTCATCCTAAATAGCTCTAGTAAGCTCATCTATTACTATAGTAAATAAGAACGGGCTCAATGTAGATTGTTGATGTAATCCAATTGTGATTGAAAAATCACTTGTTAGACCACCACATGTTCTGACATTGGTCGCTACTCCATCATACATATTCTTAATTATGTCAATATACTTGATGGGGACTCATTTCTTTATCAATGTCTACCAAAACACTTCTCGTGATATCTTATCATAGGTTTTCTCTAGGTCAATAAAAACCATATGTAAATCTTTATTTCTCTCTTGGAGTCGCTCTATAAGTTGACGAAGTAAAGAGCCCCCATCAAATATTCTGAATTGAATTAAATAGCACACACATATTTTTATTCAAGAAAAGAATTTCTGTAAACTAGTTTAAAATCTCAAATTTGCTTAAAACAAGTTTTAATACTGTAAATTTATAGCTTTTAACCTAGTCAATATCTCTTACAAAGTCCCAAGAGTTCAATGAGCTTCTACCCATGCAGAAACCAAAGTAATTAGGAGCAAAACACAATGGAAGAAATTGAGGTGGTTTGAGCTTAGCCAGACCGCTGGCTAGTGTTTATGGCCGTTAATTTGCAGTCCCGTTCATCGTTATTTCAGCTAAAGTGAAAATTTCAAGAAGATATATTTTAACAAATAAGTCCAACTTGCTATTCCGACAATTAATCCAGAGTACACTAATTTATTCATATGAAAAATCGTGTTTTTATATATTAAGATGAGACCTTTGACATGACAACCAATTATATGAGAATCTAGTGGCTTCATGAGATTAACATGTATGTTATTTTTCAGACAGTTTTTTCCACAACAAGCATGTTAACCACATGCCGTTATAACCTCGATTAAATATGTATTAAATTAGCTAATCGTGTATGTGAGATGAGTTATACTTGCTTTGAGTGGTTTGGGATGGTAAGCCCAACTTGATCTAGGTTAGGATTTTTTTCTCTCTTCTTCTTCTCCATCTAGTGGTTTGGGGGGGGGGGGGAGAGAGAGAGAGAGCTAATGAAGAGAGAGAAATGATGGAAATGAATAAGAGAGGGAGGGATGCTTCATTTTGTCAATCATGGTAGAGAGTGGCGGCCCAAAAGCTAGGGGTGAGGCTAGGCTAAGGTATGAGGTTTAGATATACAGGCACACATGTAAGAAGATGAATTTATGAAAAAAATAAAAATATATTTTATTTCATCCCAAAAGAATACTAATAAGTCATGGTGCCGCAGATTCAGTCAAAGTTGGGTTCGCAAGCTTAAAATAATATAATTTAAGTAGCTGGATTCTATCTCAAAAAAATACGGAAAGATCATAAATCCAAAGAATGAGATGCACATATTTGTCAAATTTTCGTTCATCAGATCAGATGACCGAAGCGCATGATAAACTAAATTTACTTAGTATTAGGCTGATATTTGTTACGATCAATACAAAATAAACCGATATAATAAAGTGAAAATTTGGGATGTTACATCTAAACTGACTGTTTGAAATGGAGTACAACTGGAGTTCTATGCGAAATTAACATTCTGATAAGGCTGGAGGGAAGATTTTGTTGGACTGATAGTGACTAGCTTTGTTATGTAACATGGAATCTTGGGCTATAACTAGACACGATGCTTAGAAAATTAGTGTAGTAGAGATGTTCATGTTTCGTTAGATGTATAAACACTAGGAGAGATAATGTGAGAAATAAGAATATTCTTGCTAAGGTTGGCATATCTCCCATTGAAGAGAAGATATGAGAAAGTTGTCTAAGATGATTGGTATTGTGTGATGTGACTTATCTATGCATTATTTATCAGTGTAGGGAATGTTAAAAGAGCAAAAGGACAATCACAAAAAATATGGATGGAGGTGATATGAAAAGATATGATGTTAAAGACCTTAATAAAGACATATTGCTTATAGTAATAAGTGGATAAGGATCATCCATGTGATCGATCAAGTGTAAATTTCTTTTTGTTCATATAAGCCTACCCAAAGTATTTGGGGTAAAAGGCTTGTTTGTTTGTTTGTTTTTTTAAAGAGATCCTCATTTAATTGGGTAACAACTTTGGTGATCCTAAATATGAAGATTTATTTCTTAATTTCTTGGTTCGAACTATTTCTCGTTGTCTTTGCTTCTTCATCTTACAGAAAAAATTACTCACATTGCTTCTTGTGAATTTTATGTTGTATTTCATGAAAAAAAGAACTTCAGTTTGGTAGTTTGTTATGAAATGTAGTCCCAATCTTGCAGGGAACAATAGTTAGTTTCTGTTTGTTAGTATATTTTTGTAATCTTTACACACAAGTTCTCTTTCTATTTTGTGAATGTTTCTAAGAAAGCTGTAGCCTGTTGGATATATGATCCTTCAACTTATCATAGATTAATCCTCCTAATCTTGGAGGGATAAGTGGTTGGTGTGTGCTGATTTTTCCCCTATGCTGGATGCCTCTGTGATGGGCATGCATAAAGAGATGGTCTCCTCTACTCTTTAGTGGGGATGTAAGACCATGGATAACAAACTTTCATTGTTTTGGTTTTGGGGAAAATAGTTAACGTAGGATTTATTTTTAATATTGAGGCTGCAACAACATTCTATCTGAGAGAAAATTTTGTTTTATTAATATAAAAGGACTAACATTTGCTGATTTGATTTCTTGAAATGTTTATTTGTGCGGTCAAAAGTCATTTCAGGGGCATCTTGTGATTGATATGTTTGTACCATTTTCTTTTGTTTGTTATGACTTTGGTAGTTTGGTTAAACAACTCTGCTTATTTCATTAAAAAGCTCTTCGATGTCATTGGCATTGCATTCTGCATTATTTATTTAGTTTTGTATGCATTTCTTGCAATATTCTGTATTATTCATCTAGTTTTGTATGCATTTCTTGAAATAGATACTCAGAAGTTAAAATGGGATTTTAACGACTTTTGTTGGTAGGAAAAGGCAATTCGTTAGAGGATTCTTCCCTTTGGTGTACGTTGGCTAAAGACTACAATGAGTGGGTCTGCTTGCTTGTTCACTCTCTTATTGGTTTCTGTGATGATATCATTTTAAGGTAGCATTTTTCCTTGCAGACTTTTCTTTCTTGCATTATATTACACTATCTTGAAAACTTGTTCGTGTTCTCTATTTTGTACTTCATGTAGGTTGTGTCAAGATATGGTTCTATTGAAATCTGAGGTAGCTGAGCTTTTGTTTGCAAATGTCCTAGTGGACCTGGCTTGTAAAAAAAATGACTTGTGCAAGCTAATATCAACAAAGGTTGATTTCTGTGCAGTACTTATAATTGTCAATTGATTGCTTAATGAAGTGACTCCATTATTTTTGGTGTTTGTCAAGCTGTTAACATAGGTTTAACTCTGGTTTAACCTATTCTTTTCATTATGCAGGTTCAGGAAAACATCTTCTCTGAGTCAAATTATCTGGTTCAGTCAATCCAAGTTTTATTAAATGGTATGAACAGTCTCCGTTCTTTATATGCCACTGAGAAAGCCAGCTCTATTCCAACTGCAGCTATGGTAAGAGTTAAGTTGCAAGATAAAAAGATCATGACATGCACACTTCTTTAAGTTTCTCTATGATTGGCAGTGTTGAGTTTTTGTTTTAATGAGCTTTTATGTACATTTTGAATGCATGTCTCTGTACATAAAGATATATACATCCCAGTGTGTCTGAGTGTTTGAAAGAAACCTCCAAATTTTAAACAACAATAATTCAGATGGATCTACTGCCCGTGATGTTTGAGCATGTTTTACCCAGGCATCAAGCAGCAACAAATTAACCAAATTTATCAAAATGTTATAATGGTGGTGGCTTCTGGCTAGATGCATGGCTATAGCTTTCAGACAGCAGTTATTTATCTGTTCCTGAGTAGTAAAGTATATACAGTGGCTTTGATTTTTATTTTGTAATGTTGATCATGTAATATTGGAGTATCCACATCCGCACTATTGTTGAAGGTAGGACACTTTAATACTGTGTCTGCATTTTAACACTTTAATATTGGAGTATTCACATCCTCACTATTGTTGAAGGTAGCACACTTTAACACTGTGCGTCTGCACCCATATCAAAGGGTGGGTGTGTGCTTGTGGGCGCAGATAGCTTTATCTTGTGCCGTAAAGGCAGTTAGTATTTGCTATTGTTGTTAGTTTTTTTTTTTTTTTTTAATTTGTTCTCGAGATATTTTCCATGTATGCTTGTCTTTTGTATTCATTAACAGAATTTATGATTCTACAGCATGCCAAACCATCTAGCAGTACAAAGTCTCGTGGAACATCTGAAAAATCGGAAGGACGCACGTCGAATAAGTTGCCATTGAGTTCTCTATGGGAAAAGGTATGGTTTTATTTATTCCATAGTGTATATATCTGTATCATTGATTGATTAGACTATTGTGAGTTATTATTATATCCATAAGCTTCAGCTTAAATTAATCCTTAAATTATTTTGTTTTCTTGTGTTGTTTCTTGTAATATGAAAAATAATAATCTAATCTTTTGTTGATAAATATGCAGTTTGTGATGCTTGAGTTGTTATGAATGTGTGTGGATGAACATTTTATAGGAATTAGTTTAGTTTATTTTGACAGTGCTCCATTGTAGTGTTTCTGTTATATCAATGTTTCACTTGTTTGTTTCACAATCAAGAGATTTGGGAAACCTTCACTTCTTGGGAAATAAAGATATTTCTGTCTTCATCTGTCTTTCATTTCTGAATTATGAAACCTTGTTTCAAGTTAAGTTGTCTGCTTCAATCGTTTCTCATTTGTTTACTGTCCATGACAAGTATAGTGGATGAAGTTCAGTGGAAGGAGAATGTGAATGAGTGCAAAGTAATATTCTTAAATAGATTTGGTGATACATACATACATACATACATGTATGTATGCATGCGTGCATGTATGTTATATGTATGTATGTATGTATGTTATATTCATGTTAAGATTCGTTATTGTGCATTGGTTGTTTTCTAATTTGTATTAGCATGAGAATCGAGCAAGTGTCTTATCTAATTAGAGCATTGGGTCTTGTGCTTGACAAGTAGGTTGTATGAAGAGTTGACCTCATTCTCTATAATACCTTCGAGTGTTTTTATTCCTAGTTCCTTACTAGACAGTTGAAATTTAAGGGGTTTGCTTCTTTCTTTTTTCCCTTTGAAGGTTTTTGGGTAGAAATGAAGCATTTAGACTTCTATGTGGAGAAGGAGGAAAGTTACTGAAAAGGGTTTTTTTTTGTGTTATTTCAAGATCTCCGTGATATGAATGACTGATTATTTCTCTTCTTGATTGTGGCTCATCTATATATTACCGCTGTGGTAGGATCGCTAAGTTAGTTCACACAGTGTCAATATCAATTCCATTGGATAGTTGTGTGTCTGAGTTTTGTGATATCACAACGTTGCTCCTACTATAGACTTATTTTACTGGTCTTCTCATTTAGATATTTTTGGCTATGCCAGCGCTGATTGAGCTGGTGATATTTTCAGTATGCTATGTATCGATGATTATTGTGCCGTTGGTGGTAATTTGGTTTCATGGAGCAGTTTGTTGTTGCCCTTTATATTGTTGAAGCCCAATTAGTGTTATGGTTTATACACTGGGTGAAATGATATGATTCAGTTTTTACTTATGGAGATAGATGCCTTTTCTGCAAGTCTGTGGGATGTACTGTGATACTCAAGCTAGGGATGATAATGGATGCCTCCATGGCCTAATTTTTGGATCACCCTATTCAAAATTTTGAATTAAAAATGAATATTTCAATTTTCTAATTCAAAATTTTGAATAGCCAGGCCAAAAATTGACCCGTGGACATGCCACTTCCCATCCCTAACTCAAGCAGTCATGTGCTGCTAATAGTCCAATGTTTTGTGAGCACACTAAGGATATTGAATTTGACTGTTATTTCATCAGGGACATGGTTTTACAAGAGAAGATTGTCACTTCATATGTTACTTCGGATGATCTTTGTAACAAGTTGGGCATGATTAATATTTGTACTCCAACTTGAGGTGGAATGTTATGAATAAAGGTAGCAACCAGAGTAGGTCCTTAATCTGTTGAGTCATTGCAGCATTCAGTGTAGTGGTTTCCTAATAAACTTTTCATGTCTATAAAAATGTAGGTACAGCTGAACAGTTAGAGTTAGTTGCTTCATTCTACCACAACACAGTATTAGAGCACTAGGTTTAAAGAGGTCCTGGTGTCAAGCTTTCGTGTTACCAAATTTTTAATATAATTCTTTGTGCTTGTGCTAAATCTTAGATAGAGTCATTTCATCATGCTTGTTTCAAATCTTCAGTAAAGCTATAATGGATATCATTGTGTTCCACCTTGAAAAATCTTATCCTTCAATGGAAAAATTGTCCTGCTCCTATCACGTTATTTTCTAGAATAATTCTGAGGATTCCCATACTTTTGAGGTAACCCTTTGAGGCATGTGGCTTAATTGTCTATGATGATGTCAAGTGTATTTCTGCGAACTGTGAAAGAGCAAATATTGGCTTTTTGAAAGATAATCTCACTTCTATATTCCTGAAGAAAATTATAATGGTATTGTTCTTGTTCATTAGCATAATGCAAAGACAAAATAGTTAATGTTTCTAAATATACTATTTACCTAATTTTACCTTCAAGATGAATTTGAGTTAAAAACTTCATGAGTCTTCAAGTTCTCTAATCACAGGAGGTTTTATTTTCTTTGTCAATGAAATGTAGTGTGAACCCTCCGAACCCCACACACAAAGCTCACACCCATACAGAAATTAAAAATAAAAAATTTCCAGTACCAACCGTTTAAAGAAATGTAACAGCCGTGCAGAAGTAGATCTTGCCCCTGTACAACTACGAAGACATAAGGCATCCTGAATTATCAACGTGTACAAGGTGAAGGTCAAAGGAGGCCAACTCCATGATGTGTACCCTCCTTAGTAATTGTCTTTGCCATCCTGCATGCTTTCTAATTTTGTTAATGACACTCAGCAGATCAAGTCCACAAGGGGTGAGTGGGGCTTCATGCCCATGGAAACTGCTCTTCATGTAACCCAACATTTGAGTGTTCAAAAAATTGAGAACTTAAATTGAGTTTCAAATTTGACATCTGAGCATCGTCTATTTATTTCTGTAGAACTGAAATGATCTAATCTAAATTTTTTTTAAAATAAAACTATAAGAATAAAACACATCACCTTGATGTATGACAAATGACATTGTATTTTTATTCACATGTGTTTTATTTTTACTCATATTACTTTTGTGCTCATATCTGAATTTTGCCCGTATACCTTTTTTAATATCCTATTCATAATTATTAAAATAAAACCACAAAAGTAAATACATCATCTTGATTTATCACACATGATGTTGTATTTTTATTCACATCTGTGTTTATTTTTTCTCATATTCCTTTTGTGTCCATATCTGACTTTTGCCCATATCCATTATTTCTATATCTTTGGTATCCATTTCCGATTTTAGAGGATGCAGATATGAACTTTCTTTACTGTAACCATGTCCATTTCCTATCCGTCATTGGAAAATGGACATGGTAAGTCCCATATCCAATCCATTGCCACCCAAGAGATGACTCTACTCAAAATGGTTACCTTGTCTTGTAGAGTCCCTTCCAAATGCTTGATATATCCAAGTGTTTTTGGGTTTTCCCTCCCAAATACACATGCATGGCTCATATCTAAAATCACATATGTGAAGTGATGCTTGTTTTCTGTGTTTTATTATAGGTATTTCTCTTTATGTTCTTTCAGAGTGACCACCCTATGTAAAATAGCTCTACCGGGGATAAAACCTGACAAGTAGTCTACTTTGACAATAATACGGATCTGGCTTAAGCCTATTAACATGCACCTTGTCCAAGATTTTGTGAACTCCATTTTAGTTAACAAATAGGTCCAATATCTGTCACTGACCCTTGGACCAAGTTGGTCATCAAGTATAGAGATCCTTAATGGTGTCCCAGAAGGTCTTTTAAAGTTGGATGAGGAAACTGTTCAAACACTATCTCTTGACCTCTCTCTAAGTGTTGCTTTTAGTTCACATGAAGAAAATATCTTTGAGTGACAACCTTAGGGGTTTCATTCAAGGTAACTGTAATATTCCTTTTAATTATCATGCTTAATCAAAAAATGATATTTTGTTTGCTTTAGTGGATTCTTAAGCTTCAAGTAGATTTCCTTGATCATTTAAATCAATATTATTCATTCATTTTATTTCTCAGAAGATTACATTTGGGGTATTTCTTTTCTCTTTTCTGATAATTTACTTTCTTCAGGTGTATTGGCTGAAAATAGACTATCTTGTGGTTGCTAAAGCTGCAATTGTGAGTATTTCTTTTTTCTATCAAATTAAATTATCTCAGATAGAATTAAATCCCAAACAATTTTTTGTGATTTAGAAAATGGATGTATTTTAATGATTCTGTGTACTTGTGGTCCAAGAATAATAATACATCAGTTATGGGACTAGCTTAGTGTTTGTTCATATTAGAAATTTATTGTGTGTGATTATTGCAATTAATCAATTGACGTGTGATTATTGCAATTAATCAATTGACCAACAACTTCTTTTATCTTGATTACAGTCCATGCTACACATTTAAGTTGGCATGGGCAGTGGCATTACAGATCTTACCGTTCTCATCCTTTAATAATGGAAACTTCATTCAAGAACTTTATTCTAACCATAAATGGGGAGGTAACTGTGGACAAATGGAATTTAATATTTACTATATCCAACCTAGCTATCCATAAATGACCCATCCAGATATTACTTTGGAATTTCTTCCTACAATCCGTTCTTGCCCCAAGGTAAAAGTTTGGATTTTATTTCCAATCGATCTGTTCGAAAACATGATGTAGACCCTAACCAACCTAAGCATGAATTTGGTTCCATATAAATAAAGGGTCTGCTACAGTTTTAGTTTCTTTTTTTTTTATATAAGGCCGTGGCCTAATTAACTGCCCATATTAAATCCCAGGATTCAATGTCGGCAGGATTCAAACTTGGAACCTTCCTCCTGAAAGCAAGTGGTGTTATTGGCTAGCTAATCAACTTTCACAATATTGTTAAAGATAGATACTATTATATCATACAACTTCGAACCCAGATATTAAGTGTTTCTATCATTATACATTTAATTGTTAAAATCATATAATAATAAAGGAAAAAGTGTGTCTAAAGTGTCTCCTTAGATTACGAACTAAGGAGGTAATCTAAATGTTAAGATAATACGATTAAGTGTACAGTTTGAACTGTTGAACCGTTCGTCGTGATCTTCATGTCCAAAATATATAGTATATAAAAAATCATGTGATTTAGACTCTTCTACTTTGTTAATCATGAGATCTCATTTGTTTTATTGTTGAAAAATAATTCGTTTTTAACTATCCCATGTATGGTCAAAAAAGTATTTAATATAGTTTATATACCACTATTTTATTGCATAGAGATAGTTTATATACCGCCATTGTAATGCATAGTGATCGTGATCGGGTCTATTTTGGTATTCTATATTAAAATTTTAGCCCACCTCCTTAGATAACTACCTAAAGAGACACCCTAGAGAAACTTTTCCCTACTATTACATTAATGATAACTTGAGGATGTATTTAGAGCTGAATTCTTTCCATCCAATTTTATGTTTAGTGATTCACATGGAAGATCCTCTCTGTTAAAGGTGATATCTAATTTAAGGTGCCTAAAAAGCCAAAAACTATTAAATACCAATGGAAGCCAAAAGCCAGCCAAAAATCAAGCGATTTACTTATTTTATTGTCTGTGCATCAACTGGGAACAAAACGATGATTAAAGGTAGCATTTTTCATAGATCTATGATTTTGGACATACGAATTCTCGGACGAACCATTTGTTCATCATATGAAACCTTAAAAACCTGTGTACACTAATTTTTGTAAGGTCTAAAATATTTTTGACTGTCAAATTAGGAAACTCAGTGTTTAAGCCGTCTATTATGTGCCTAGTTTATGTAGCCATGGAAACTTAAAAAATACTTTATTTTTGGTCTTCTAAGATGTTATAAACTATGTTTATTGACTAAATTAAACTTGATCTTCACTTAGCATTGAATTTGGATGGGAAGGATTCCTCAAGACTCAAGTGTCATCATCATAATAATAGTAGAATAATCATGTTTATAAATGTACAGTTATACCCGTCTACTCCTCCCCAGCAAGACAGAGCATACAGATGATACATGCCCGGCCTGTGTCAAAATTTTATAGAACCTGTGATTTCCCTAGTGGCTTGTTGAACAAATCCGTCAACTGAATTAGCAGATTTTACTGGTTTGGCTCACTGGTTTTTACTTCCCTTCTCACTTATGAAGTGATTCAATCTGAATATGCTTGGATTGCTCATAGAAGGCAGGATTAAACCTAATGTAATGACATCTTTATCCTAACTGTATAGTATCTTAATGGAGGATACTCCAGAACAAAGCTCCCCAAGCAAATACCATATCCTGTTCATCTCACAAGCGGCGTTGGCCAAAACTCAATATTCTATCTCTGAACTCTGGTCAAGATATGATACTTTGCATTTTATCCTTCCAGGATATCAATTTTCATCAACAAATACACAATATCCTAATGGATGGTGATCTACACAATCAATGCCTGCTAACCTAGCTGTGCGTAAAATATTCACAATCAGAATATAACAGGCATCGTCAAGAATGCTCTTCAAATATCTCATATTTTGAATTATCAACAGCCCATGGGACAGTGTTAGAAGCAGATATAAACTGACTAATCATACTTGCTGGATAAGAAAATCTAGTCGAGCATCATAGTCTGGTTTTACCTACCTATCCATTGGCTTGCAACCTAGCAATCTGATCTGGCTTGTCATATTAAGGACATACATTGTCTGAATACATCTCCTAAATCTTGCAACCAAAAAGCCAAGAAACTTATGTAGATGCTCGAGCGGAAATTTTTGCGACAGATTTTCGTGGAACTAATATCATCATCAAGAATGCGTTTTCAGTATGCGTTTTCAGTATGCGTTTTCAGAATGCGTTTTCAGAATCGGATTTATTGAAATCAATGTTCAGTATGCATTTTCAGTGGAACTAATATCATCATCAAGAATGCCTTTTCAGTATGCGTTTTCAGCATGCGTTTTCAGTATGCGTTTTGCGACAGATAATCAATATTCAAGAATGCGTTTTCAGTATGCGTGCGGTCCAGGACCGCATAACGCATAATCGGATTACGCGCCGATTATGCGGATTACGCGGAATTATGCGGAATATTAATATTTTAATAAATATTATTATAATAATTATAAAAAATGGATATATTAATGCTATAAAACTCTAAAAAATTATAAATAATAACCGTAAGCATATAAAATGAATATAAACTGGCTCTACGTAAGAAATAAAAAAAATAGAAAGACTTATCTCTGAACTCTCAATGTAAAAAAAAGAACGACGCATGCATGTATGGATAAAAAACGTCGCTCACCTGCAAATCGAAAAGAAAAATTAAATGAGAATTAATATATATGATATATAAGAAAGTTCTTTAACACATAAAAATGAACAATGCATGTATAAATGAATATATGACAATAATCCACACATTGCTAATACAAGTTTGTATCAACTACATAAGTAATTAGTTTTACATATTAAAAAAATAATACAAGTTTTTGTCAAATACAGTTCATCCCACTCAACAAATTGTCAAATTCTCTACTATTCCTAATTGTCATTTTCATATTGAACATTATTTTCCAACTCCTCCTTAGAGCTATCATCATCATCGTCATTTGCATCATCACCCTCTTCTTCTAAAACAACTATAGCCTGATCATGTTCAGGAAGATCTTTAACAACTGCACTGGATGAACTCTCTTGTGCTCTCATTCCCGCTGCAGCTCTCCTTCTTAGCGTTCTTTTGCTCCTCCTGAGTCTATCTTCGTTAGCTCCACTCGCCGCAGCAACAAGATCCCATGTTAAGCCGGAACCAGGAAAGATCTAATCTTCGTCATCATTCTCTATTTTTCTAACAAATTCATCTTTCCAGTGCAAAACTCTGGAATCATCTGAAGCAATCAGCACATCCTTACTATCTCCATCCTTCTTCGCATTTCTTTTCTGTGCCATTTTTTTTATTAAGCTGAACGAAGACGAGATCATTCAACCTTTTAGCATTCAGCCTGTTGCTCTTCTTTATATGTATCTATAAATTTATATATGATTTTACACAAGAGAAAAGAGAAGGTTAGAGTGTTAACTCTGAAAATAATGTAATTAAAAATTATAAAATATATAATCATTGTAGTAGTATTTACCCCTTCAAATACACTGAAATTTCTCTCGCACTCTGAAGAGCTACTTGTCAAGCTTATGATCTTAATTGCTATATTTCGAAGATTTGGTGCATCTCCTCCATAAAAATCCCACCAATGAGCTATTAAAGCAACATATAACAATATGTTAATAATTAGAAAGAATATAATTTAATATTAAATTCTTTTTAATTTCATGTATAAAGGTTACCTGGGTCGAAATTATCCGTGCCATTAAAGCTCATTCGGTACCTTTCTGTCATGCCACTCCCCATAAGTCCCCCCTTATCTTTGTAGACACGAAATTCATACGCGGCCGCATAGAGCGTTTTTTTGAACACCTCATAAAATACACTACACATATAACATATTCAATTTGCCCTCATGATGATGCTAGAACACAGAATGACCACTCCATCTGTGAAAGCTAATTGCCATCACAATCTCAATTGACCTCTCAAACCATGCAGGATGAACTGTTTGAGTTAATTGGTTTAGTGAGATTTTATGTTTTTTAATAGTTTCCTAAAATTAGTTTGGTGTTTGTCTCAGAAATTTTATTCCCTATATACTTGTGTCATCTTCTTTTTCCAGTTTTCCCATCCATAAAATCACATTAATTTCTGGATCTTTGTTGCTATATGGTAACGTATTTTTGAAACTTTTTCTTAACTAATTGTGAATCCTGCTTTATTCTGCTTACATGGAACATGCTGCCCATGCATTACTTCTGGGCTATTTGGAAATAATGTGAGCATTAAGAATATTTGACCCAACGCTTGTTTTCTCTATCCTAATTTCGTGATGCTCATATCATATTTATTCATGGACATGATACTCTTCTTCTGAAGCGTTGCGGGTCATACTTCACTGCAATATTGTATGTGGAGCATTGGTGCGAGGAGCAGTTTAATAGTCTAACATTAGGTGGTCCTGACTTTTCCCATGAAGAACATGTGAGTTTTTACTTTCCATTATGATGCCTTAAGCTGCCTACTTGACGAATTCCATGCCCTTTTCCTTTCCATTTCAAGCTTTCATAAAACCTGTGCCTGTTTGCTTTCAGTTGCCACAGCATGTTGAGCTACTGGTTGCAGCAGTTACCCAGATCAATGAGCCTGATAGTATATATGGAATCATACGATCACACAAGGTTTATCTCATCATTTCTATTTATTGATGTGTTTTATGTTTTTTTAAAGGGGTATTTACAGATCTGTCCCTTAAATCTTTATAAATTATAATGTAGTCCTCCAAATCTTCATATTTAGGATTTAGTCCCCCAGATCCTTTAAGTTACTACAATTTAGTCTCTCAGTTTATATTTTGGTCCGATTTTCCCATTTTACCCCTGGTTTCCTTCACTTAATTCCCCTTTCCTCTTCTCCTTCTCTTCTTAGTTCTTATTGGGTTCCCCCTTGTTCTTCTGTTCTCTCTCTATTTATTTATTGGGTTCTCCCTCTCTATATTGAAACCAAAGGTATTATTCTCCACTAAATGTATTAAACCTTTAAGTCTCAATATAAATTCATTTATTGGGTTCTCTCTCTCTATATTGGATAAATTCATTTCTAGGTTTAATACATTTAGTGAAAAATAATATATTTGGTCTCAATATAGAGAGGGAGAACCCAATAAGTGAATAGAGAGAGGAGAAGAAGAAGGGGGAACCCAATAAGAACTAAGAAGAGAGGGAGAAGAGGGAAAGAGGAATTAAGTGAAGGAAATCAGGAGTAAAACGGGAAAATCGGGCCAAAATATAAACTGTGGGACTAAATTGAAGTAACTTAAAGGATTTGGGGGACTAAATCCTAAATATGAAGATTTGGGAGACTAAATTATAATTTATAAAGATTTAAGGGACAGATCTGTAAATACCCTTTTTTTAAAACAACCATCTCTCTCTTCTCAGGCATTTTCATTTGTGGCTTCTCTGAACAAATAAACAAAGTTATACTACTTTATTTACCTGCCTTATATAGAATACAAGGTTGTCCATAATAACTTTGGCCTAAGCTATGCTTGGTATGCAACTTGGAACACTGATTTATTTTCAAACACGTTTCTTTCAATCCAATTGTAGGCCCAAATCGTAAATTTGCCCCCATGCAAGTTTATCTATACTTTTTAGGGGGCCTATACTTGAGGAGCCAAGTACCTTTTTGGTTTCTTGACATTTCTGAGTAGGCACAGAATGGAAAGTTGAATCCAAGCGAGTTGTTTACATTTGTGATCTTGAACGGTCAGAAACGAAACGTAAAAAGTTATTGTCGTAAGGGTTTTTAAATGTTTAGAACCTGATTTTGATCGTAGCCGAAGTCTTGAATTAACAATTTGCATACTTCACCAGATACAAGTACATATTACTTTCCTACGTGGACGAAAATTTGAAGTTGGTTGGTTAATACTTAACTCTCTAAATGATGTTTGTCAACTTGAATCAAAATGAAGTTTGCATTGAAATGGCTTATCAATTTATCATGTAATGGGAGGAATTGGCTTGAGTTTGTCCATATTGAATGGTGGAAAAAGTTTCTTGAAAACCTATTAATTTTTTATTTACATGATTCAAGGGCAAACCTAATAATAAAACCCTCAGTTTATGTATACATACATCAAAGGCCATAATGATTAATACATCGAGGACCGTTGAAATAGATAAGGGAGCTAGGTAGCATTCTTCTGGTTGTAGGATGAAATTTTCATCTTGTGGTTGCATAGATTTATTCTTATACTACAAGGCACACGTGCACACACGCAAAGATTGTAACATGTAAACCACTCCCAAAATCAGCATCACTCCAAATTGAGGATGGAGATGCTGATATGGAGGTGAAATTTGAATGGATCCTTGAGATATTAAAAATTGAAAGTCATTCAGGCATTGTGATATTTCTTGTCTTACTAAAACATGGGTGCCATAGAGGATTGCAAAGAGGTGCGGAAGGTAAAAGAAAATATCCGGATTGACAAAATTATCTTTGTTGTTCAAGATATTAACGTTTAAATAAGATAGGAAAAATATAGTATATGGGTTTGAAGAAATTGAAATTATGGTAAATGGGATTGAAGTAATCATGGACAATTTGAAGAACTTTAGTTTGATCTAACTTCTTGTTAATTCCGTCCAAACCACTTAGCAACTTCCTCGATGGTGTTGCTACTATCAAGTCACTAAGTAGGCAGTCGAAAGTGTGTCATCAACAGTCATAGCAAGTTAGTAGAGCACCTGGTTGGGTTTTTAATAATTTTGAACTAGACTTGACGATGGGGGCAGTGACAATGTTGTAGGCAATAAGATGGGTGATGGTCCTTACTACGGATTAGGAAGTTTGAGGCGGTTAGCTGAGAGAGCAGGAGACAGTTCAAAAATTGCATAAGGATGAAGTGGGGAGAAACAGGGAAAGTTGGAGGCTAAGAGGAGGTCGAGGTAGAAAGCAGTCCTCTGCTCATGGCAGATGATGCAGCTACAGTTACCGTTACTGGATAGTAAGGGTTGGTGGAAGGGTAGGTAGTGATGGAGTGGTAGCATGCGAGACCAGCATTTGGGGAATGAGAAAGATGGGTGAGGAATATTGAGTAAAATGGAAAGTGGCTATATTGTTTGTTTTTCCATTTTTCTTACTGAAACCTCCGGGTTTCAATGCAATTGCAACCATGTCAAATTGATCATAGGAGTTGCAGAAGAGAACTCTTATAGTTATGGCTGATATGGTGGCAAAAACTCAAAAATTCCTTCATTTTTTTTTTTAAAGGCAGACCGTGGCTTCTTATGCATGGTGATCTTCGAGGTGCTTTGATTAAATGGGCGCCTACGAGCCTAGATTAGGCAAACCTAGGCACTAGGCGCTACCATCGGCGCTCGAACCTCTTGCTTTTTTAAACATTGATTTTCTCTCTATTAACTTCTGTACCCCCAAAGGCTATTCCTGTACCCTATGATGTTTGCATACCACTGACGAGATGTTTAGAGTCAGCTGAATCAAATAAATATAAAATTTACAGACTTTAATTATTTGAATTTTTGTGACAACTAGATCAAAGGACCTTATGATACATCTCATGATATACACTGGTATATGTACATTATTGGACATGAAGATCAGTATGGTGATATAAAATGGAAGAAAACAGGAGACTGGAGTAGACTTTTTACTGCCTTAGGAGGAAATTTGCCTCCTTTTGCGATTGGTCTCTCTCTATACATGTTCTGGAACATAAATGTGCTAGATGAAAACTTTTTTTATTGCGTGTTCAAATAAACTTCTCAGTTTCTTCCCAACTAGCTGGTTATGAATAAGCTTGAGAACTCAAATTTCCTTATGGTGAATCTACAGAGGTAAGTGGTAGGCTAGCAATTGAAACTATCATCTTTTACTAGAACGCTGGAGATAATAAAAATAGACTGCATTTAGTTACCTGCAAAGACAGTCTTACTTCAAACTTGAAGTAAGATGGCAAATATTCTATGGAAAGGTGGCACCAATTCTATCATTCGGAGAGAAATTGTTGGCTAAAAGAGGAGGGAGATTTAGGATTGAAGTCTGCAACAGGTATGCCTCAAGCATTGCATCAAAAAAGTTTGCAATTCGGGATGGCAAATCCTTATGGTCCTGTTGAATACGGAGCGAGTATACGAAGAATAAAAACTTTTGGGATGTTGTAGAGGATATCAACTGTAACGCCCCATTTTCCGGAGAGATACGAAAACGGAGTGCGTTACCGGCGGGCACGTGTAAGTCGACGTGCACGAGGCCTATAAATATGTAAAAGAAGAAATGAATGGAATTGAATACTAGTAATCAACCAGGATCTTGGAAGTTAGTCTACTGCCATATAAAAGAGAAGATATACATGTCTAAGATAAGCAGCAACAAGTACAATACTGATACAAAAGTTAGAAATAAAGTCCCAAAGGAGTGATACATACCAAACCAAAAATACAAAAACGGAGGCCTATAAATCTATTGCTGCTCGGTCTGCTCTAGAAAGTACGAATCATGCAGTGGCAGATCCTCGCTCACATCTTCAGTACCTGAGCGTGTGGGGGAGCTCAGGGTCAAACCCGGCAAGTAAAATAATAAGAAGTACGGAGCGTGTAATATAAACAAGTAGGTAAGATATGGGTGTGGATATGAAACTATGCGCATGTGTGGAAAATATTAAATGATCAAGTAATGATATCAAGAAAGAATGTACATGCCATCAAGTATGGAGACTAATGGTGAATAAATAGACTTGTATGGTAGAGAGCATACAATATGTATTAACAAGTAAAATATGAATTGATGTAATGCATGGTGAACTAATTGGTGAAGAAATAGATCTGTATCGTATGTGATCGATATCAAGTACGGAGACTAATGCATATCAAGTCTAAGTTAATATCATATTTTAGTTTATATTTGAACTAACTGGTGAAGAAATGACTCGTATGTGATCAATATCAAGTACGGAGACTAATGCATATCAAGTTTAAATTAATATCATATTTTATTTTATATTTGAACTAACTGGTGAAGAAATGACTCGTATGTGATCAATATCAAGTACGGAGACTAATGCATATCAAGTTTAAATTAATATCATATTTTATTTTATATTTGAACTAACTGGTGAAGAAATGACTCGTATGTGATCAATATCAAGTACGGAGACTAATGCATATCAAGTTTAAATTAATATCATATTTTATTTTATATTTGAACTAACTGGTGAAGAAATGACTCGTATGTGATCAATATCAAGTACGGAGACTAATGCATATCAAGTTTAAATTAATATCATATTTTATTTTATATTTGAACTAACTGGTGAAGAAATGACTCGTATCGTGAAAGTACCCGTGCATACCCGGGACCCGGCCAAGATGCTGGCGCTGAACCAGCCGTGCCGCTAAGCACTCAAGCAGATACCGATTACTGAGTAATCGGTCGTCCCATCAACATGGACTAAACAAGAGATGATGGCTCAGTACCACCCGGGCGCCCCCGCGGATGGGCCCCTATTTCGGTTGCGCAACCTATCCTAAACCTTTCACGATACAATATTTGTCCACCCTTTAGTTCTCCCATAACCCAAGATTTCAAGTTATTTTATATGCAAATCAATCCGGAATATGATAAACTAATCATGTCAAGATTAATACATATACATGTCTAGTAACAAGCAAGATGTGGTCCATGTCAAAATCAAGTTAACAGGCAAGTTAGAATCCATGGCACCATCAAGACATGTGTATATACTAACAAGGAAAATCCGGAATATTTTCATGTATCTTGTACAAGTAATTAGTATGTATACGTCGAAGTAAATATGATGGAATGTCAAAATCAAGTTAACAGGCAAGTCAAGATCCATGGCACTATCAAGACGTGTATGTACTAATAAGGAAAGTCCGGCATAATTTCGTATATGTTGTACAAGTAACTAGTATGCATGTGTCAATGCAAGTATGATGGAGTATAAAATGTTAGAATGAATGAATTTTCCAAATTCTATAATGATTTCATGGTATGGAAAGTAGCAAAATTTATTAAACCTTACTAATGTATATATATTTCAAGTAAACATGAATTAGCATAAAGGAATTATGACCTAATATAATAGCTTGCATAAAAGAAATATTTTAGTAAATTTAATGTAATACTTATATGAAACTCTCTCTTTAAAACATGATAATGAATAAATAAATAAATGTATATATATACATATTTTCTAACGGTAAGTGGAAAATGATTTTAAAATCATTACATTATACATGAAGAATTTATATGGAAAAATTCAAATGTATATCCAATATGATGAACATTCATAAAGGTAGTTTCTTTGTAATTTCAAAATAAAACATAGTTTAAGTTGTAACTTATAGTTTAAGCATAGGAGATCTTAAATAAAATCACAAATTTAATACATAAACATAGAGTAGAGTGTAAGAATCATATTTTTATATTTAAAATAATCATAGAGAATTTTGTATAAAAATATCACATTTCTAAAATTAAACAAATCAAGATTCTAAGTTAACCATAAACAATTAGAATTAGAAATAAAACATGAGAGGGGATGTGATTTTACTTGCCTTGATTGGTTAGAGAAGATAAGCCTATCTTGAGGCTAGGGAACTTCTTCTTCTTTTCTTTTTCTTCTCTTTTCTTATTCTTCTTCTCTTTTCTTCTTCTCTTGAGTTGGAGTAAAAAAATAAAAAGGAGGTGAATAAAAAATGAAAAGGAGAAAACAAATGAAAGGGAAGAAAAAAATATAATAAATGAGGGATATGGGGGATTAGATGATGGTTGTCATGCTTGTCCAAAGGACAAGCATGGTAAAGTAAAGTATGGGTGAATAAAACAAAATAGGTATAGGACAAATGAATACTAATAATAGGTTATTAGAGTTATTTAATATTATAATTTTAAATTAAACTAACCCAAAAAAAAGTCAAACTTAATCTTTACAAATCAAAGAAGAGAGACTACTAAAAATATGTGTAGGACCCACCGGTGATTAAAATAATATTATTTTAAGTGACTATCTTAAAAATTTTAAGAAAATCATAAAAATATAGAAAAATGAGTCAAACACAACGCATTTATTTTGGGATTAATCTGATATCAAGAATGTAACTTATGATGAAATTAGGTTGTTACATCCTACCCTCCTTACAAAAAAATTTCGTCCTCGAAATTTAATTTTTTTTTTTTTTTTTTTACTGATTGGAGTAGTAAGATATCAATCAATTGATAAGAATTTGATTATTGAGAAAATAGTTCCAATCAGAATATAATTGAAAACTAACTTGTCATACTATTTAAACTAGTGGGATAAATAATCAAAGATATATGATGGAAAAAAATATCATAAGTCTCACTTTTTTTAGATCCTTGCGAATAGCTGCAATAATTGCCTGCAAATCAATTATTGCCACGCCAATAGATAAGACTCATTATAGCGAAAGCATATGATTTTAGTCGAAAATCAATTATGGAGTATCTCATAAACCCGCTTGCTATAGTTCTAATGAATGACTGTAATTGTTGTCGACTGAGAATAAACCTCAATAATTACCACGTCAACTCAATAGGACTCGAACAGCAGAAGTACAAGACTAGGTACATAGAAAATCAAAAGATATATATGGTATGGATAAAAGAACAAGGCAAGATAGAAAATCAACTAATAATAGGACCAAGATAAGGTTTTAGATCAAAAATTTGGACATATTTATATATGGCAGTAGTCCTAAAGACATCCTAAATTAACCTAGAGCTCTGATACCACTCTGTAACGCCCCATTTTCCGGAGAGATACGAAAACGGAGTGCGTTACCGGCGGGCACGTGTAAGTCGACGTGCACGAGGCCTATAAATATGTAAAAGAAGAAATGAATGGAATTGAATACTAGTAATCAACCAGGATCTTGGAAGTTAGTCTACTGCCATATAAAAGAGAAGATATACATGTCTAAGATAAGCAGCAACAAGTACAATACTGATACAAAAGTTAGAAATAAAGTCCCAAAGGAGTGATACATACCAAACCAAAAATACAAAAACGGAGGCCTATAAATCTATTGCTGCTCGGTCTGCTCTAGAAAGTACGAATCATGCAGTGGCAGATCCTCGCTCACATCTTCAGTACCTGAGCGTGTGGGGGAGCTCAGGGTCAAACCCGGCAAGTAAAATAATAAGAAGTACGGAGCGTGTAATATAAACAAGTAGGTAAGATATGGGTGTGGATATGAAACTATGCGCATGTGTGGAAAATATTAAATGATCAAGTAATGATATCAAGAAAGAATGTACATGCCATCAAGTATGGAGACTAATGGTGAATAAATAGACTTGTATGGTAGAGAGCATACAATATGTATTAACAAGTAAAATATGAATTGATGTAATGCATGGTGAACTAATTGGTGAAGAAATAGATCTGTATCGTATGTGATCGATATCAAGTACGGAGACTAATGCATATCAAGTCTAAGTTAATATCATATTTTAGTTTATATTTGAACTAACTGGTGAAGAAATGACTCGTATGTGATCAATATCAAGTACGGAGACTAATGCATATCAAGTTTAAATTAATATCATATTTTATTTTATATTTGAACTAACTGGTGAAGAAATGACTCGTATGTGATCAATATCAAGTACGGAGACTAATGCATATCAAGTTTAAATTAATATCATATTTTATTTTATATTTGAACTAACTGGTGAAGAAATGACTCGTATGTGATCAATATCAAGTACGGAGACTAATGCATATCAAGTTTAAATTAATATCATATTTTATTTTATATTTGAACTAACTGGTGAAGAAATGACTCGTATGTGATCAATATCAAGTACGGAGACTAATGCATATCAAGTTTAAATTAATATCATATTTTATTTTATATTTGAACTAACTGGTGAAGAAATGACTCGTATCGTGAAAGTACCCGTGCATACCCGGGACCCGGCCAAGATGCTGGCGCTGAACCAGCCGTGCCGCTAAGCACTCAAGCAGATACCGATTACTGAGTAATCGGTCGTCCCATCAACATGGACTAAACAAGAGATGATGGCTCAGTACCACCCGGGCGCCCCCGCGGATGGGCCCCTATTTCGGTTGCGCAACCTATCCTAAACCTTTCACGATACAATATTTGTCCACCCTTTAGTTCTCCCATAACCCAAGATTTCAAGTTATTTTACATGCAAATCAATCCGGAATATGATAAACTAATCATGTCAAGATTAATACATATACATGTCTAGTAACAAGCAAGATGTGGTCCATGTCAAAATCAAGTTAACAGGCAAGTTAGAATCCATGGCACCATCAAGACATGTGTATATACTAACAAGGAAAATCCGGAATATTTTCATGTATCTTGTACAAGTAATTAGTATGTATACGTCGAAGTAAATATGATGGAATGTCAAAATCAAGTTAACAGGCAAGTCAAGATCCATGGCACTATCAAGACGTGTATGTACTAATAAGGAAAGTCCGGCATAATTTCGTATATGTTGTACAAGTAACTAGTATGCATGTGTCAATGCAAGTATGATGGAGTATAAAATGTTAGAATGAATGAATTTTCCAAATTCTATAATGATTTCATGGTATGGAAAGTAGCAAAATTTATTAAACCTTACTAATGTATATATATTTCAAGTAAACATGAATTAGCATAAAGGAATTATGACCTAATATAATAGCTTGCATAAAAGAAATATTTTAGTAAATTTAATGTAATACTTATATGAAACTCTCTCTTTAAAACATGATAATGAATAAATAAATAAATGTATATATATACATATTTTCTAACGGTAAGTGGAAAATGATTTTAAAATCATTACATTATACATGAAGAATTTATATGGAAAAATTCAAATGTATATCCAATATGATGAACATTCATAAAGGTAGTTTCTTTGTAATTTCAAAATAAAACATAGTTTAAGTTGTAACTTATAGTTTAAGCATAGGAGATCTTAAATAAAATCACAAATTTAATACATAAACATAGAGTAGAGTGTAAGAATCATATTTTTATATTTAAAATAATCATAGAGAATTTTGTATAAAAATATCACATTTCTAAAATTAAACAAATCAAGATTCTAAGTTAACCATAAACAATTAGAATTAGAAATAAAACATGAGAGGGGATGTGATTTTACTTGCCTTGATTGGTTAGAGAAGATAAGCCTATCTTGAGGCTAGGGAACTTCTTCTTCTTTTCTTTTTCTTCTCTTTTCTTATTCTTCTTCTCTTTTCTTCTTCTCTTGAGTTGGAGTAAAAAAATAAAAAGGAGGTGAATAAAAAATGAAAAGGAGAAAACAAATGAAAGGGAAGAAAAAAATATAATAAATGAGGGATATGGGGGATTAGATGATGGTTGTCATGCTTGTCCAAAGGACAAGCATGGTAAAGTAAAGTATGGGTGAATAAAACAAAATAGGTATAGGACAAATGAATACTAATAATAGGTTATTAGAGTTATTTAATATTATAATTTTAAATTAAACTAACCCAAAAAAAAGTCAAACTTAATCTTTACAAATCAAAGAAGAGAGACTACTAAAAATATGTGTAGGACCCACCGGTGATTAAAATAATATTATTTTAAGTGACTATCTTAAAAATTTTAAGAAAATCATAAAAATATAGAAAAATGAGTCAAACACAACGCATTTATTTTGGGATTAATCTGATATCAAGAATGTAACTTATGATGAAATTAGGTTGTTACATCAACTGTTCAATTATTTGGAAAGCTATCTTAAGGTGAAGGCAGATACCTTGATTTGTATGAGATATCATATTGGTATTGCAGGTAACATAAGCTAGATGGACTCATTGGTATATACATGGCAAATTGTCTTGAGATTGTGGCTTGAAGCCGGCAAGCCAGGAAGGAGCAAAAGGGAAATGATGGGGCTTTAATTCCACTTCGGGTATAAGAGAGATGAATATACTTGCAAGTGCATGACCGAACCCAATTCAAGATGGAGACTGTAGCAGTTGATCTCTAAAAAGTTCAGGTTCTATTGGTGTTTTGCTGGATACGAGCCATGTCAAAGATTGTTTTGATTGTTTATGGTTCATAACCATTCATGTTAAGGAATGTCGGTAAGGAGATGAATGAAAAGGATGGACTTTAGTTACACATCAGAGAGAGCAAAAGATGGATTAGGTTAAAACTCCTTAACCACAATGGCACAACCTTTTTGACCTCATGTTGAACTCATGTCCCAATGAATCTGACTATCCAATTTGATAGTTATGATCATGATGATCAAGAAAAGGTATCTTTACAGATATGAAGAGATCTTGATTTTGAAATTCAAATTCCAGAAAGTAAATAAAAGTTATCATGTCACCTTATGATAGATATTTGGATATATTTTTACTATAAAATTCAAATAATACACCAAGTGAAAGTCATCATTTATTTCATTAATTTGTACTTCTAAGTTCTACCATCTACTGTACTATATTTAATACCAATTCAAGGGAGTTGCAATTGGATTTAGGATTTGTCTCTAACAGATGCTCTTATATCCAAAATACTATATATTTGTACAAATTTACCCTTAAATCAATTTGCCTAATTACAAAACTCCAAGCAAACATTTCATTTAGCTATTGTGGTCTCTCCATCTATGATCCAACCACAAGAAAATTCTCGTCGTCAAGCTTAATATTCTCATGCATCACATGCAAAACACTAGTACAATTAGACCCAAGAGTCCTGTGCAAATTCTTCTTTTGGTTCATATTAGATTTCAATAGTATTTGTGAAATATCTACAAAGTTAATATGGTCCTGTATCGCTACAGATTGGTTGAAAAAATTTGATGAGGTATCATTTGATAAGTAGGTTGTCCAGATGCTATAGTGAAACTTTGTACAAAAAACTCATACATCTTCTAGCTTATGTCTCCAAAAGTGTTGCAGAAAAAAAACATATTTCAACTGTTCAAGAAGACCGCCTACTTCCACGGACAATAACTCTTTTATTAGATAAGTATTGATGAGAGGAAATTACGAACAATAGAGATCACAACTCTTTCACACACGCAGTAAGCATATCTCTAAAAAATACAGAATTTGTTATGTAATGCCCAATTGCGCAGTGATTTAAAACCTCTCGATAGCCGAATGGTTATTGTTACTGCAAGAAACTTCTGGGCTTGACAAGGCCCAAGTAACATAAATGGACTTTAGCCCATCCAGCTATTATACATAAAAATGAATAAATAAATTAGTAATCGAGCCCAATAAGAAGCCTATTATCTGGCCAAATAAGAAACCTAGCATATCCCGTGCTTAACTCTATATGGGCCCCCAATTAAGAACATGGGTCCCGTCATAAATGACCAAGTTACCTTTCTATTTCCCTATAAATAGGCCAAAGATATAATTTAACCTCATAATCTCCCTCTCTCTTTTTCGGCCATTTGCTTTTATATAAATAGCTTGCTCAACTTCACACAATCAATGTCTTTTGTTGATGCCCAAACCCGACTCCTGATGCTTGTGTTCATTGTGCCTATGTCATTTTGAGAGTTGCATGATCGGTGATATGCTGAGGAGCTTCGTCGGTTTACCTCTCTCATTATTCAGCCTATTAAAGTAATATGTTTTGTTTGCAGTAACATTAATGCTATTTATGGAAATTGATGGACCTCTCATGAAATGACTAACACCAAACGCAATCGAACTGAGTTGTTACTTTGCAAACGGGAGAAGGAACTGGCCAGTATGCTGACCCAGCAGGTGCTGTGATGGTCCACCAACCACCATCTGTGGATCACTCTTGAGCAATTCCAATAGTTCATTCAATACTTCATGACGCAAGTGGTGACCCAGTTTGATGGTTGATTCCTGCCGATGTCCAACGTCGTCGTAGGTGAGGTAACTCACATGTGCATGAAGGTCCTCAAGCTCTTGAGTAAGGCTCACAGCTAGCAATTTCTGTCCAACCTGTCATTATGGGCACCCAACTTATGAGCCCACTCGTCTTATGGAGAGTGCGAACAATTATCTTGAGTTATCCCAACACGAGGAGATAGGTCAAAGGTGTGGCTCCAACTTCTCTTATGCACAACTAACATGGAGGAACTAATGACTCCTCTTTGGAGTAAAAAAAAGCCATTGTCACCAGCGTAAGAGAAATCACTAATCATATTGAGGGGACTAGGAGAGTGAGAAGGTCTTGATACTCTAATTCAGACATTGCAAAGGCAATGCTCCATGCTACAAAGTCTCCACCATTGAGTTTTATGATGGCTCAAGTGATCGGAACATGTGTAGACATTTAGGGTGACAGTGCAGCTCTAAGGGGCTACAAATGTTTGCTAAGTATGGCCTTTCCAAGTCATCATGAAAAATCATATCACAATTGGTTCAACAGGTTCCCATCTAGCTCCATATGCTCCTTAACATCTCTCACGCCTCTTTAAGCAGCATTCATAGCCGGTCAACACTGCATGATGAATTCAACTTGCTTAATTAAAGTAGAATAAGGGAGAGGAGAGTCCACAAGAGAATTTGTACAAAGATTCAACAGGGAGCTACTTGAGACTGATGAATGCAATGCTAAGTTCATCATTGCAGCAATAACAAACGGAATTAAAGAAAGATAAGCTTGCCAAGTCATTATACACAGCCTCCTAATGCAATTAAAGAGCTCATGACTAGAGTAGAGACGTTTAGTATAGCTAAAGAGCTCATGCAAAGGAAGAAGTCACGAAGAAATGAAGAGAATTGAGAACCAATTGACAAAAATGGGGGAAACACTAGACAAACCAGTGGAGTAAAGACTAGACGTGAACAATAAGTCTAAGACCATGATCCTTTACTAAGGCCAAAACTTTCACTTTTCTAATAGGCAATTCTTTATACATTCTCATGCTAATTGCACAGGAGCGCTTGCTTCAAAAACCACCTCTGCTTAAGGATTCTCAGAATAAGAATACATACAAAAGCAAGTATTGCAGCTATTGTCATGACCATGGACACAACATCAAGCACCGAAGACTTTAAAGAAATATTGAAGCACTAATCAAGAAAGGTAATCTCAACAAATTTATAGCACGGGATGGTTATAAAAATCAAGCTGCAGATGTATCAAATGATTAGACGTTCCTTTTTCGAGAGGTGACAATGTCTTGAAATTGTTATCAATCATTTTCTATGAAGTTACGGGAAACAAACTTTGTGCTACTTTAAGTTGTTTCATTAATCGCTAAAGCATTTCTCCACTTCAACAAAACATCGGCTATACACCAAGTAAATAAAGCCTTGGCTATGCGCCAAGCCCGCAAACCTTGGTTTCACGCCAAGTAAGAAAAGCTTTGGTTTTGTGTTAAGCATCCTCAAGCCTTAATTATGCACCAAATCTTGACAGACGCCAGAGTTTTGATCCTAAGGCCTCGTGCCCATCCAAGGCCCTCATGCCTACTCTGAGGCCTTATGGTCACTACAACAACTCCGAGTCTAAGGTGGACTCCCATTCTACAACTTGCGAGTCTAAGGACTTACACCTACTACAGTTCTCGAGTCCAAAGCATATAATCATTTTACAGTTTCTCAAATCAAAGGCCTTGCGCCTACTCCTAAGACCTTATGCCCACTCTATCAATCTTCTCCTTATCAGCCTCCATGGTCACCACATTTTTCCTCAAGTCCTTCGAGTAGGCTTGCATAGCTTTTACTTTGACAAGCTTCTTCTTCAGCTTAGCAATCGCTTCCTCATAAGACTTCATAAATAGGAAAAGAGAGAAAAACAAAGCAATGTCATGAGCTCTGTGTGTCGATGAACAGTGGATAGATGAAGCTCACATTTTCATCTCGTGCTAGATGCAACAATAGCTCTGTCTTTTTTCCTTCTAGCAAACCATGGCAGCGCCCTGTGCCCAGAAGTGCAAAGCTTATTTTCCTTCTAGGGTAAAGTGTCGTATAAGAGGACTTTTCCATTTTATAAGCTCTTTTGGCTAATACATGATAGTAATCCATTATCTATAAGGACTTGAAGTTTAACGTAACAAAAGTTGCATACTAAGAAAAGCATATGAGGGAATGGAATAATTGCCTTTGTCTGCATAGACACTATACTAGTTGCTAAGACTTCAGAAGGGTATTGTTCCAATTCTTCCTTGTCAGCTAAAAGAAAGGGTCCCTTGATATTCATAAGCAATGAAAGAATCCCTCAAGGATGAGTTTTATACATCCATGGAAAATGAAGAATTGGAGTGTCTTTCCCTTGGTGCCTCATGATTATCTTTACATTGAGGTTGACGTCTCCTAGGACTTTGTTTTTGTGTTCCCACCGAGAACCTCTCCATGGGAGCACGATGTCCTCCTAAGGAGATGTGGCACCATACCCTTCATCTTATCGTGATATCGACGAGCTTCAAGGCTAGAACTGTAGGCTTGAGGCTTTGACATTCTCACAAGAAACATTGAGAGTAAGGAGAAATGAAAACGTACAAATATTGAAAATAAAGTAAGAATTTGTAGCCTCTTCGCATGCCCTGCATTCACATCAGTCGTTATGCATGGTGACCCGAGCAAAAGATTCCATGTTACTTCTATCCAAGAGCCAAACAGTTTACAAGAAGCTTCTTTCTCAGAGCGAAGCAACATCGCTAGATGGCATGCAATCAATGACACTATTCATTCCTGGTATTTCCAAAGAACCATAAATATTAGACAGAGTGTCATGATGACCATGCACTTTTGCAAGCTTATGCTTGTCGAAATCAACGTTGCAATTCACATAGCCTCAGAAAATTAGGGAGTTGTTACTGTAAGAAATTTCTCGACGTAAGGCTGAAGCCGAATATGAATAAACTTTAGCACAATCAACTATTATGCATAAATGTGAATAAATAAATTATTAATTAGGCCCCATTAGAAGCCTACTATCCGGCCCAGTATGAATCCCAATTGAAATCCCTCATGCTTAACTCTACCTGACCCCTAACTAACTGCATGGCTCCGGCCATAAATGATCAAATTACCTTTTTATTTCTCTATAAAAAAGTCAAATTTATAATTTAATCTCATGATCTCTGTTAGAGTAGAAAACTATTTTGTATTTAGGTTTAATTTAGGTTTAGTTCCATATTGCCTGCTAAATATATGTATTTCTTGAATTATAATAAATAGATTGGTTAGTTTTGAATCATAATAAATACACGATAACAAAGCACGTTATGAAATAAATATTAACTGTCAGTCTCAACCACTCTAATCGTGACCGACTCTGATTTCGACTCCGACTTCGATTCTGAAACCAACGCTGATTCCGACTTTGACTCTGTAATCGTGTCACCAATTCGATGTCGATTCCGATTTCATCACCGATTCTGACTCTGACCCTGCAATAACATCGCCAATTTGATTTTGTATCTACTTCAGTTTATGTTTCTTCTCCGCTTAGTGACTGCAGAGACTATGACTGGTCCCTCATTGACTGTAAGGGTGTAATTTAGTATTAGTGTGACACTTTGCTCCTTCCTTTGTCTACTACGTCTAAGCAAAAAGTTTATATACTGCTACTACTGTTTCTAATAAAAAAGTTTATTATCTACTGCTACTATTGTCTCTAAAAAAGAATTTTATTTGTTGCTTACTACTACTAAGAAAGATCTTAGAAGTCCATTTGTAGCCTAATACTATTTTTAAGAAAAAAGTTTATCTGCTGCTACTCAAATAATGGTATGCTCTGATTATTCAAGTGATTCATTTACTGTTGCTACTACTATCGTTTACTTTAGCTGCTGCTGCTCATCTACTTCCAGTTAATCTATACTAGTGAAAAGGGAGACAGTGTTTTCTAAACTGTGTAATAAGTTGGGTATAATCAATATTTATGCTCCAACTTAAAGGGACTGTTAGATTAGAAAACTATTTTGTATTTGAGTTTAGTTTAGGTTTAGTCTCACGCTATCTGTTGGATTGTTTGTACGGTGTTGAGACACCTATAAATATATGTTATCTATTGATTCATAATCAATAGATTGATTGGTTCTGATTATTTCATAACAATCTCTCTTTTTTGTCATTTTATTTAATACACACACTACTTCACACAAGTGCAGACGAGCATCGGAGGGTCTTTGACTGGAGCCCTAGCCCGACACCCCTGATGTCTGAGTTTATTGCGCGAGTGTTGTTTGGAGAGTTGCATGCTTGGGGATAAGCTGAAGAGTGTCATTCACCCACCTCTCTTATCATCCGACATGTTAAGGCAATCTGCTTTATTTGTAGTAACAGTTATGAATCTCTGGTTCGTACACAAATCAAATGTCCCTTCCCTATTATAAATCTCCAAATTAAATCCAAACCAAAATATCTTTATTTTCATATGTTAAATGTTCCAAATCAGCTTGGTCCTGAGCACCATTTTTCAATCAAAAACCTGGGATTGGCTACCATAAGTTGATGTCCAATAGGACTTGAATTTATTTAGCTACAATCAACTTCAAAGTTAAAATAGGAGTATTGCATCTCTAAATACCCAAATAGTATTGTATGGATCATTTAAGCTAAAAGCAGAGGCACACAGTTGCTGCCACTATTTGATCATATTGGTTGGTCTTCAACTCAAAAGGGTTCAAACCACATACCTAATTGGAATATGCATGAAGCAAAGGACTTACATGGGTTGCCTACAATTGCTACATATTTACATTTTTTCCAATGTGGAATTAGGTCAATGTTGTAGCTCAAATAATTAATTTGTATGAATTGGCTTGTCAATCTCGACATATGCCAAAAGTTAGTTATTTCTTGTTTAGGGCAATAAAAAATAAATTGGAGACTATGGGTAGGTTGATCAGTTTTGTGATGTTGATAGATCCCATGTGTTATTTAGCACAGGGTAATATGGAGCCCTATAACCTATATAGGCTACCTCATATTTCATTTATATTGTCATATGAGTACTGATATTTCGAAGGAGTCGTACTCGTGTCAGATACGTATCTGATACTCGAATTATCTATAGTTGACCTGGTATGTCTTGATACTTCGTTTGACATATACAAGATTTGCAATGTATTTTAACCGTGTCAAAGACATATTGAGGAAGTATTCAAGATTTGGAAGTTAAAAAAAGGTTATGAGAAATGAGTTAACTATTCTATTTGATTTATAAATGCATCATATTTATATAATGTCTAGTTTTCTAGTGAAGAATATGACTGCACACAATTATTAGTTTATATAACTTTAAAATATAACGCGCACACATAGTTTTTATGCCATACTATGTCATGTCTGCGTCTTGCTCGTGGAGTTGTACATGTGTAATTAATATTGACATATAATTTTTCCCACATCGACATTGTACCTAACCTTCTTTTTTTCAAAAATTTGCCATATCACTGTCTGGATGGTATCATACCCATATCCTGCATCTGTCGTGTCCATGCTTCCCACTGCGCATATTCATTTTACAGACGAGTCTTCTAACTGTTGAACTTTTTTTAAACTTATTCTATACTTACCGAAATATATGGTAACAACTGATTCTGCTGTAAAACTGTTGGACCAACCCCTTCTAACTCTTTCTCCGAATGATTGAACAAAGATTTAAAATATCATAATAATACCAGCGGCAATATCAGGCATATATCAGCAATATCAGGCTGGTATCATAAAGTATATTGTGTATTGGGTATCTCCAAATTTGACACGATATGTACGATATATATTATTGGTACGGGCCGATATTTAAAATCTTGTGTTGACAAATCATCAGAGCTCATCCACGGACGGTTGAGACAAAGTTCTTCAACTGCTTAATCAGAAGGGTGCACAGGTGAGAAAACAAACTGTCCCCTTGTTCCTTTGTAGCCTCTTTTCCCCAGTAATTTATAAGTGGAAAGTTGAAACAGAATAGATAATATGGATATCCAATTAATGGGTACCTTTTCCATTTATGGAAAGATGAAATTGAGCAGAGATGGTTTAGCATTAGAATCTTGAAGTTTTCTGCCAAGAGTATTTTTTTTCTTTTTCTTTTTTAATGAACAATATTTATCTTTACTATTCAAGTACACTATTAATGTGCATTCCAAGTAGTTGTAGCTATGTACTTTCTGTCATCAATCAATGAAAAATTCTTTTGCTACTCAATTATTAATATAAATATAAAATGCTCATTCATATTTATTTTCATTAGTACTGTTGAGACGTCTGAACTACATTTCTTGCTTCTACAGTTGACTTCTCAACTTATTACATATGAGCATGAAGGGAATTGGAGTAAAGCTCTTGAATCCTATGATTTGCTTGTGCGTTCTCCAGCCATGCTACAGACAGATAGTTTTGCAGGAAAATCATCAACTACTTATTTTCCTAGTTCTCATGGGCAAGAAGACAACATGAGTAATTGGAAGTGCTACAAAGGATTGATGAAGTCTTTGCAGAAAACTGGCTGTATTCATCTGCTGGATACATATTCTCATGGACTGAATAGTCAATTTGGTTGCTTACAAAATGATTCGGAATTCATGGAATTGCAGGTTGTCTTAATGTTAATCAGTTACTTCCTGCCAAGGATATGAACTGGAATATCTTTCTGGACTGCTGAGATTATTATTTCATGACGCCTGCTATGCTTTTCAAATAAAAATATTTCCTTTCATTTTTTTTTGCCCCCCTTTTTGCAGTATGAGGCTGCTTGGAGGGCTGGAAATTGGGACTTCTCGTTACTTGCCACGGAAGTAGATTCTCCACATTCTAGGCAATACATCAGTAATTTCAATAAAAAATTGCACAGGTACCTTAAGATCTTAATGTTCATCCTAGTTAGTTAAATATGTTATTACTTGTGCATGCTAGTCCTTGAGACTGGTTAGGGAATAATAATCATGGTACTTTAATTTTTACCTGTTCAACCTATAAAATAAAATATTAGCGTAGAAATTTGTTTAATCCTCGTTTTTTAATATTTTATGACAGTTTTTGCCTTGAAGCATCAATCCCTAACTCTCATATATTTCATGGATGAGAGATAAATATAGTTGTTGTGGTTTTTTCATCAATTACAGGTCTGCAGTATAGAGTGTGCGGTCAACCTTCAGTCATAATTTTATGCTTATAAATTCTTGATTTTACTACATATACTTATTAGCGAAAACTGCAATCGTCCTTAAAAGTAACATGCCTGCTGTCAAGAAGAAAAAATAGCCTTGTTGAATCTATTATTTCCTAGAGCAATCAAAAAATATTTAACTGAATTTGTTAATAAGAAGAAGCATAGTTATTGGACACTATATATAGACGAGATATATGTGTCCCGTATCCAGTTTTGGACACCGATACCATACCATATTCTGGAAAAATAGAAAACCATTCTGATACTTCAAGAAAACTAATTGGATGCTCTGAAGATACTTGTAGACACTTTAAAGAAATGATATTTTTTAATAAAATATAGAGTGCCAGAAACTTCAACAAAACAATATGTGTACATTTGTATAATATTTTTGATAAATATTTAGTTTCCAATACTCTTAAGATGTATTACCTTTAATAATACCATATTATTCTAGAAATGGTGTTTTTCGTGTGAGACAATTTATAAAAGTGGTATCATTTTATAAAGACATTTGTTTGAAATTGTATTTTGAGAATAAAATGAGTATATCAATACCTTGGAAATTCATTAATTTATTCTCAATAAAATTTATATTGCTTTTAATAAATTAAATACTTATGATGTGTTACTCGTAGAATGTTCTTATGCACTCATATATGTGTACCGATTCTATGATTCTATGAAACTACTTTATAGGTGTAGTTATACTATAAGGTTATATATTAAGAACATTGTTCATGTGATACTTTTAATTAAACAATTGTAATTTATTATTATATTGCATAACTTTTATTATGATAATGTTTTGTAATAAATATACATTTCTTTAAGTTTTTTTTTTTTTTGGGTCAAGAGTTCATATGTATGGGTTAGTACATAAATATTAAAGTAATTATATACTTCTACACATGTAGACTGTATGTGTGTTTAATTTCTTTGTTCATAATACTAATTTCTTAAATATTGATATATGTAATTATTTGTATTAGAAACTATAATTTAAAGGAAAGATTGGGCACTCTAATTAACTTGTTGAAGTTCTGATGTCTTACTATGTGCAGTTGACTTCTCACTTTGAGATGCTAAGAGATTTTGCTTTAATTAGTGATGGGTAAAGTAAGTTGCCGACTATATGGTACTAAAGGATACAATTGTGAGCAAAGTCTTAAATTTTAATAGTTGAGAAGTTACGTGTTCAAAATAGCTTCCTCTTGTGTTATAGTTTTTGTCAGGGACTATTATCGTTTTCTTCTTCTATTAAGGAGGATACCTCGAATTTCTAAAATAGAGGTGATCATAGAATTATAAATATTTGATAGGATTCGTTTAGGAAAGGGTTGAGTTTTAAATAATTTTCTCAAAAGTTTCTTATATCAATTTTATATAGTGTTGTTTTAATACTATAAAAGTGTCTCAAAAGTATTATTATCATTTCCTTTATGAGTTTTCCATGGGTTTTCCATGAGTTTATCATGCATTTTCATAGTGTATCGTGAATGTTGTTTATAAGTTATCCTTAAGTTTCTCTTAATTGCCATAATATAATGTATCCTATGAATTTTTAGGATGTGTATCCCATATGTGTCCCATACTCATGCCCCATATTGGTAACTATGAGACTAATCGAAAATTTAGGAACCATAAAAGAGAAAGTAATTACATGTTTTCACGTAACAAGACTTCACCAGCTCTAGAGACGGTAAAAAAGAGAACAATATGCTAAAAGTGACACTTAATTGGCGAAATATTAAAGGGAATATTTGATTTACCTTATATGATCCGATATTTATGAGCCAAGAGTTATTGTTTGTAAGGCAAGTGGTTGTATTTTGGGTTCACATGCAGTCTTTGCTATGATGGCGAATGATTTTGTTGGGTCGGTGTCTTGTGTCCAATTCAGTGGATGAAGTGGGTTGTAAAGGATGGCTTAGTCCTGTATGGTATAAGGTGAAAATAGTTTGTTTATATTGGGTTCTCAGCATATGAACCACGATCAAGAGTGTGGTGAACCCATTGTCCTAGCAAGTGTTATTCAAAATATTAGCTGCTATGAATGATACATCGACCAATATATCACTTTAGAGGGTCTATTGTATGACACAAAAGTGTGATATTTGTTTATATTCTCGATATATCATCCGATATCCCACTATCCGATATGGAAACCCAATTTATCACGAACTCAATATCCAATGTCTAGAACCTTGCTAGCTAATTGATATAACTGTATATGAAACATGGACATGGGCACTACACGAGATAAGGGCATAACAACATAAATGTATACGTAGTTATGCATATGATATATAATGTACATCAAAACCTTGTAATCATTAAGGCTTGTTTTCTCTTAAGTTGAAACAGAAAGAAAAAAATCTTGATGATTTAAAATATTGTTACCATGTGGTTATATTAAAGAAAAGAATCCAAATTCGATGGACGGAATAAAATATTTGAATTCTCAATTTTTATGTAAGGTATTTTGGGTCTATTAGTTTAGTATTTCTTTTATATTAGAAGAATTTTTTTATATATTTTTGTTGGCAATATATAACTCTATAATGCTCAATACGCGATCTCTTTGAATTCTTGAAAGCGAGCATGGCCTTGCCATGCGATCTCTATCAATTTTTCAAAGCGGACACAGTTTTGATATGAAAGTTTTTGGTAGAATCATTACAAATTTGGTGCATCCAATACGTCTTGGGCAAGTGTCATGCACGTGTTAGTATTCGAGACGTACTCAGCATGGACACGACACTCACTTTGAAGTGTTTGTACTTCATTAAATATATAAGGGTGGAGAGCGTGATTAGACCATATATATGGAGGTGTGATGCTAAAGAGATTAATGAAAATTTATGAGCTTAGAATGAAGACTTGGTAAAGTTTGAGGAGCCAAAAAGGCCTGGGTGAGTCAAGTTATGGTAGTTGAGTAGGTTACAGGCTAGGATGGGTTGAAGACAAGGTACTAGAGTTGAGGGATGGACCTTGGAATATATACATTTCAAGTTGGTTCAATCAAGTATGAACCAAGGTGGAGATTTGTTGGGTGAATCACATCCAACCATGATAAGATGAGTGAAGTTAGTTTGGTCTCACATAGAATAAATTGAAGGATGGTTTATGATTTATGCTATATCCTAGCTTTAATTATCCTACATCAGATTTGAGACAAGAGTCGGTGTACCTTATAATAATTTCTATGAATCTATAAAATAACCATAGTTAGCTTTTTGAGTGAGGAATCCGCGGTTAATTATAAACTATTTTAATTCTTGTTATTCTATTTGAGACTTAGCATATTCTTATCCGAATATGTTTTTGATAATTGTTGTACATATACGTATTCCGTATATCAAAAGTGGGGGGTGACAGGTATTTTAGTGGTATCTGAGCAAGACACCAGCTGAAAATATGCAAAATTAAGTGTCACTTGAAACTAAGTACTACACGAAATAAAGAGCGACACAAATATATAGTAGAGGCCATATGTTGAATATATGGGAGCCACCTCTAGAATATATAGGGGCTAACTCTAGCATCCCACATAGTCTGGTTAGAATGTTAAATGTATTACTGTGCTCCGCTAACGAGGATGTCTGATCCTAAATGGGGGGAGAATGTAATACCCCTGGCTCGAATAGTCCCATATCAAATCCGAGATAAGAGTTATAGTTTGTAATGATTTCTATGAATGTATAAAGTAATAGTAGCTAAACTTTTTACAGAGAACCTGTAGTTGATTATAAACTATTTTAATTCTTGTTATTCTACTGGAGGTTTAGCATATTTTAACTGAATATGTTGCAAATATCTATACTCGTATGCCATATTTTGGAAGTGGAGCGTGACAGAATAAATATTGTTAATTTTGTATTCTTTATCTTTTTTTTAATTCCAAAATTTTCACTGTCCAACCTAGCACATGAATGGCTAATGTGACCTAGCAAGTCTAAATAAGAATACTGACAACCACGTATGAGTAATATACATGACTAAATAGAACTTAACGTGAGCATAGTGTTTGGAACTATACTCAATTTGTATGGCAATGGGCACAATAAAATTCCCAGATACATGGAAAAGATGCCTAGACAACCTCAATACACACAATCTAAATATTTGACCTACCCGGGCTTCATTATAACCAATATAAAGCATAATTTTTGGAACTACACTCAATTTGTATGGCAACCCAATATAGGCACGGCAAAAATTCCAAATACATGGAAAAGATGATCTTTTGTAAAGAAAACCTGCCGACCTCAATGTACATATCTGAATATTTGACCTGCCCAACATACAGCATATAACACTGCACAACCTAGCACTGGACTTAATGATGGTTTTTGGAACAATTTTGGAGATTAAAGGGAATTTTTATTTTATCTCTTCCAATCTATTCTCTCTTTTTGCCTCCATCTTAATCCAATTATTGCTAGGTTTGTGGTGGTGCAGAGCCTTCCTGTTTCCATCCCTGACTGTGAGTCAATATTGACGACAACAAGAGCTATTTCCCCGTTTATCGTAATGATTTTCCTTTGGGTATCTAGGAAGACATCTTTTCTTAAAATAATAGTTAGAAGGAATTTATTGAGGAAGGAGAGGAGGAAAGAATAATTGAGGTAATGATAGTAGGTTGAGATGGATCATGGAATCGAAAGGAATAGAGCGGGTTGGGAGAAGATGATGGGAAGGTGGAAACCAGTAAGACATTTTAGATTTTGGATTTGGGTCTATGGTCCTTTGGACTTAGATGCAAACCTATTTGCGGCTCGAAGTTATATTAGGCGGGTACAGATGATAGTGGGATTGCACACGAACCAGTTGCTAGGAGAAATCTTTTACATTTGATTGCAAGAATATGTCGGTTGTTTGGCCATGTGTCAATTTATAGTGGATAAGATGAACTAATGCTGACATTTTAAGATAAACAATACATGTTAGGCCCCCTAGATTGAAGGACAAATGAACCATAGAATTCATGAAATCATATCCTGGAGACCCTAAGGAGGTTTAGAATGTGGGCACTTTTACTGGCAGCGTAAAATTTTTTGATCCTAAGCAACCTCAATTGTTTGTTAAAAAGTGGACTGTTTTTACTTGCAGAACAGAAACTCTCTGAGCTTCCAGCACAGATACATTACTCTGATTTTGATTTTATGTGGCGAAAGATTGAGAACTGTTTTAACGTATATTATTCACATGTGTTCTGTGTTAAACTGAAACAGTTGCTTGAGATCTTTGCAAGAAGGAGATGTTGATGACTTCTGTGCAAACCTTATGGATTCGAAGAAGGTAACTTCACCATATTTGTTATTGACTATTCTAATCTTCCACTGCATTGAATTTGGCACATAATTTTAAGTAGCCAAAATTAACTATTTTGTTCTTTTTTTTCCTTCTCTTTTTTGCTCATGCATCATGTAGGCACAAAATGAATGGTTTCAAAATGTAATTTGCTTAGATATGGACTTTAAGGAATAAAATCTTTGATTCAAGTACTTGATCTTGATTTACACGCTTTAAAACACTTGCTTACTGATTTTTATTTGGTCTCAACCATTTTTCAGTTTTAAACTAATATATCCATTTTACATCTTTTGGATGCATGAGCAAAAAACTTTATAAAACTTGAATTTTGGTTTGTTGACACTTCAAATGATGTAGATCAACTTTACCGAAGTTCATCGTATATTTAAATTGACTAAACTGGGAAGTATTTGGCTCCAAATCCTACTGGAAGGAGCCAACTCTGGCTGACTATGAGTTGTTGTTATTAATGTTAATAATTTTTCCTTAAAAGTTATTGGTGATGGTGTTCAATTCAGGAGCTTGTGCTTTCTATATCTAATGCAAGCAGGGAGAGTACTGAATATATTTATTCTGCTATAGTTAAGCTTCAGGTAATTAATCTTTGCAAGATTTTAGTATCTAAACGCTTACATATGATCATTGCTGCCATGATTTAAATTCCATCCTACCAAATGCAGATATTAGATCATCTTGGTATGGCGTGGGATTTACGTTGGAGGCCATGTATACCGAAAAAGGAAAGATCCTGCCCTAAGCTCGACAAGAACTATCCTGAACCTGTTATTCCTACGGAAGTCCAGGTTTTGCTCCTTCCATTCCCCTATTTTTCAGTAACTTGAAATATAACCTTGAGTGTAGAAGTCTATGCATCCTTGCGTAATACCATGTGTCATGAGGAAAGTGGATCAAGGTGGGATAAAGAAATAAGGAGCAGTGTTCTAAAAACCGTTTTCAGTATGCATGCGGTCGAGGATCGCATAACGCACAAGCGGATTACACGGCGATTAAACGGATAACACAGAATTATGCGGAATATTAATATCTTAATATATATTAATATAATAATTATAAAAATGCATATATTAAGTGCTATAAAATTCTAAAAAATTATAAATAATAACTGTAGCATAGAAAATCAAGATAAATTGGCTCTACGTAATTAATTAAAAAGATAGAAAGACTTATCTTTGAACTCACAATGTAAAAAAATGAATGATGCATATACAAATGAATGAAAACCTATGCTCACCTGCAAATAGAAAAGAATAAGGATCAGTGAATTGTAAATATAAAAAAGTACAACCATAATAATATAAGAAAGTTAGTTTTAGCATGTACAAATGAACGGTGCATGTACAAATGAACATATGACAATAATTCACACATTGCTAAAACAAGTTTGTGTCAACTACATAAGTATTTAGTTTTACGTGTTCAAAAAGTATTTCAAGTTTATGTCAAACATAGTTCAGCCCAATTACAAATTCTCTACTCATCCTCATATTCATCTTCATAATGAACATTACTATCCAACTCCTTTTCGAACCTATCGTCATAATCCTCATTCATATCATCACCACCCTCTTCTTCTAAAGTGTCTCTATCGAGATCTTGTTCGGAAAGATCATTAACAACTGCACTGGATGAACCATTTTCTACTCTCCTTCCCACTGTAGCTCTCATTCTTAATGTTCTTTTGCTCCTCCTGATTATATCTTCGCTAGCTCTACTCACCGCAGCGAGAAGATCCCATGTCAAGCCAAAACCGGGGAGGATCTCATCCTCGTCATCGTTCTTTCTTTCTCTGACAAATGCATACTTCCAGTGCAAAACTTTGGAATCATCTGAAGCAACAAGAATATTCTTACCATTTCCATCCTTCTTTGCATTCCTTTTCTATGCCTTTTTTTGTTGAACTGAACGAAGACGAGATCATTCAATCTTTTCGCATCCAACTTGTTTCTCTTCTTAGTATGTATTTGCAAATTTTTATATATTTTTTTTGCACAAGAGGAGAGAAGTTTTGAGTGTTAATTAAAAAAATAATGTAATTGAAAATTATAAATTATATAATCATTTTAGTAGTATTTACCCCTTCAAATATATTGAATTTCCTCACGCACCCTGAAGAGCTACTTGTCAAGTTTAGGATATTGATTGCCATTTGTCGAAGGTGGGGTGCCTCTCCTTTATAAAAATCCCACCAATGAGCTATTAAAATAATATATAACAATATTTTAATAATTAGAAAAAATAGAACTTAATATTCAATTCTCTTAAATTTTACACATATGGATCGAAATTATCCATGCCATTAAAGTCCATTCGATACCTATCCGCCATGCCACTTTCCATAAGTCCCTCATTTTTGTACATGAGAAATTCATGTAAGCCAATTTGATCTTGGATGTCATGTTCGGGATAGAATACGCAGATACAATGCATGACTGCAGTTCTAACTAGTTTGTTTTCTTGAACTGTCATATCTCTATAATAATAATAGGGATTCAGATAATATACTGTCAAATCCAGTGTGCTATCAAGTCTGCCCTTGGATTCTCTCTATTATATCAATAATTGGTCTAAATACAGACTCCTTTCGATTGCAAGCAGTTTTTATCTCATCCTTTGCATCTTCTAGCATTCTTTAGACAAAGCCCATGAAAAGTTTACGATTAGCATCAACAATCCTCAACAATTTTAATAAAAGAGTATACTTTCAGGAGCTCTTTCATGTCTCTCCAAAATATATTATTGTAATTTTAGTTGATTTGCCCTTCTCTGATTTCGACTATCTGTTGTCATCCAATTTTTCTAAAGAGACCATAGCAGCCAAGTGTTTCTTATCCATAAGGCAGTTTAAGCTCAGAAAGGTGGTAGCAAATTTGGTAATTACTGGTTGAACAAGCTCCCTCCTATTTGTAAATGAATGCATCAAAGCCAGATTACTGTGATGCGCATAGAGGAAAACTGTAATTGATCTTGCCTTCTCAGTCCCCGCTTTATATTTTGGTATTTTGCCTATACCCTCCAATATAATATCTATTGTGTGGGCTGTATAACTGCTCTAAAATATATTAGATCTCCTTCAACATATTTTTCGCTGCCATGTTGGATGGATGGTTATCAGTTACCACTTGCAACACGCTTCTCTCCAGTTTTTTTAAGGCAGTTTTCCACCAAATTTAATATATATTTTCCGGTATATGCATTGGTCGAGTTCTCAATAAACTTAATGAAGCTTGTTCCTTCATTTCAGTGGACACACAAATTCATGACACTTCTATAATTTTTGTCGGTCCATCCGTCAGTGAGAATATTGCAACTATATTCATCCCATACTTTTGTTTTTTCCAAGTTGTCTCAAATCTTCTTGTATGCCTTATTTTATAAAGGCATTCTTAACTGCTGCTGGCTAGGCCTCTTATACCCTGGACCATATTTGCGAACAGCCTCGCAAAAAAGATCGAACTCCTCACAGTCAAAACTGTTAAAGGGTATGCCTTTGGCATATGCCCACATCGCGGCATAATCATGTGCCAGCTCTTTTTACTTTCTTTTCTTTCCTTCATTGATTGAAATCTATTTTCATTTGCCATAATCTACCAGTTTGTTCAGCGGACCACTAACATGAGACCTATGCTCGGCAATAAGTTCGGGGTCTGTGGTCTCTCCGTCCACTGATATCCGAACCTCTTCACGAAGCTCATAATCAGTTTTTCAATTATAACTTTTCTTTTCTTTATTCTCTCCAAATTCTCTCTGCATATGTGCCTCTCTTTATCAGTGACAAGCACACACGTTAACACTTTTCCTCCAACTTCTGCAATGTGTTGCTTTAGTATGTTTATTCCCCGTTTTCCAATCTTGTTACACTTGATGCTTTTGTCATCATTGTAGAATCATTTCCTTATTAGTTTTCCATAATTCCATCCATGGCTTCGATAGAATCTGACTATCTTTCTCACTAGATGGATTTGGCCGGCCACAATTACTTGAATTGGAAGCCATAGATGACATAGAAATACAACTATCTTAAATAAATTCCTACATCGCCATTGAAGAAAAAATTAATTCTCACTCAAAAAAATAATTCCAGCAATTTAACTTATATTCTTTGATATCTATGGAAAATTTATTTTATATTATTATATTAAATAGACAAATAGAAATGACAAAGTAAATATATTAATGATTGGAAGTTGGTGCTAAATATACTTAAGAAATTAGTTAGTTTCTTAGAAAAGTAAAGAAAGCATGGAGGAAAGGGACCGCCAACGTTTAAAACTATATATGATGTGATTTGATTTTCTAATCATGGAGTTTAGCATATATAGAAAACATGTTTTATGTATACTTTAGTCGTCTCTTTCACCTTCAAGATTTTGTCATCTTCTAGCATCATTTGTAACACACACTAACCACATTTTAGATTTCTTTTTATGCCTCCACAGTCCACACACTAACACTGTAACACACACTAATCACATACTAACACATTAAAACTATATCATTAAGACTTATTTTTTATGCCTCCAACTGTAACACATAAACACTGTTATTTACTTATTTCTCAGCACAAAAATTTTCTCCAACACAAAGATTAACGTTACACAATTGTAAAACTAACCTTTACAAATTTTCTTCAACACAAAATTAATGTTATTTACATTTTTCTAACAATAGGGAATAGGACTCAGCATGCCCAGATCAGAAAAAGAAAAAAAAAAGGAAAATTACCTGCAACTGTCGAAAGTAGCGCCGGAGAAGAAAGAGCCGTCGGCAAGACTCTGGACCTCTAGTTGGATTGAAGACTGAGGGGATTTGGCCCATCAAAAGAGGAGGGGAAGCTTAGGTTCAGGATGTTGCGGTTTGTTGGTGAAGAAAGAGGAGAATCTGTGATTCAGAGCTTTCATGCAGTTGTTTTGAGGTGTTTTTGGGGTCAAAAGCAAACAAAGAGGAGAATTGGTTGGAATTAACGCTCTAGGATCTCCGATTTTTGAGCTCCGATGTCCAATCGGAGAAGAGAAGAGGATTTAGGGTTTTTTGGGGATTTTTTTCCCTCCATAGTCGCAAATTACGCTTGGGAGAAGAGGAAACGGTCAGCTGTTTTAATGGGTAATGAAAGCGGGTTCCAATCAGGTTTTTTCGTTTTTTCGATCGAATACCATTTAACCCATAAAACGCATAGTCGGATTATGCGGGTTATGCGCCCGCATAAATGATTCTACGAGCGAATCGCTCTGTCCGCATGGACTGTAATGCCCCATTTTCTGGAGCGATACGAAAACGGAGTGCGCTACCGGTGGGCACGTATAAGCCAACGTACACAATACCTATAAGTATGTAGAACAAAAGTAAATGGAATTAAATACTAGTCATCTATCAGCATCTTGAAAGTTAATCTACTGCCATATAAGATAAGATATACAACATGTCTAAAATAGAAAATAACAAGTACAGTACTATACAAAAGTTGGGAATTAAGGCTCAAGGGTGATACATACCAAACTCAAAAATACAAAAGCGGAGGTTTAGAAATTCACTACTGCTCAGCTTAATCAAGAAAGTATGGATCGTGCAATGCGGATCCTTACGTCTTCAATATCTGAGCATGCGGGGGAGTTCATGGTCAAACCCGACAAGTAAAATAATAAAAGGTAGGGATTGTGCAATATAAATAAATAAGATATGACTGTAGATATGAAAGTATGCGCATGTATAGGAAAACATAAACAATCAAGTAACAATATCATGTAGGGATATACATGCATATCAAGTCTATGTTAATATCTATTTTAGTTTATATTTTGAACTAAGTGGTGAAGAAATAAACTCGTATCGTGAAAGCACCTGTGTATATCCGGGATCCGGCCAAGATGCTGGCGCTGAACCAGTCGTGCCGCTAAGCACTCAAGCAGATACCGATACTGAGTAATCGATCGTCCATCAACATGAACTAAATAAGAGATGATGACTCAGTACCATCCGGGTGCCCCCGCGGATGGGCCTCTATTTCATTTGTGCAACCTATCCTAAACTTTTCACGATACAATATTTGTCCACCCTTTAGTTTTTCCGTAACCCAAAGTTTCAAGTTATATCACATGCAAATCAATCTGGAATATGATGAACCAATCATGTCAAGATTAATACATATACATGTCTATCATCTAATCAATATCCGAGTAACAAGTAAGATATGGTCCATGTCAAAATCAAGTTAACAGGCAAGTCAGGATGTATGGTATTTTCAAGACATGTGTATGTACTAATAAGGGAAATTCGGCATAATTTCATATATTTTGTAGGAGTAACTAGTACGTATATGTTAAGGTAAGAATGATGGAGTCATAGAATACTAGAATTAGTGTTATGGAAATAATGATCATATATGTAAGCCACACATATATACAATTATGCATATAAACACGTACGTAAGTGGGTATTAGGGTGTAAAAATGCCTATGATGATCATGTATGTGAATCACACATATACAATTATGCATATAAATACATATTAGAAAGTGGGTACTAAAGTTGTAAAAGCAGGAATTAAATAGGCTTAATACTATTATAATGATTACTTTAACAACATATGAATTTTCTAAATTCTAGTGTAATTTCATGGTATGGAAAGTAGCAAATTTATTAAACCTTACTAATATATATATATATATATATATTTCAAGTAAATATGGATTAACATAAATGAATCATGACCTAACGTAATAGAGTAAAAGAAATATTTTAGTAAATTTAATGTAAAAACTTATATGAAACTCTCTCTTTAAAATATGATAATGAATATATATATATATATATATATATATATATATATATATATATATATATATATATATATATATATATATATATTCTGATGGCAAATGGAAAGTGATTTAAAATCATCAAATTATACACAAAGAACTTATATAGAAAACTTCAAATTTATATCCGATATGATGAACATTCATAAAGGTAGTATTTTTATAATTTAAAAATAAATGATATAGTTTAACTTTACAACTTGTAGTTTAAGAATGAGATATCATAAATAAAATAATAAATTTGATACATAAACATAGAGTAAAGTGTAAAAATTATATTTTTATTTTTCTCGAATAATTATAGAGATTTTTGTATAGTGACATTTTCTTTTTAAGTTTTACCAAATCAAGATTTTAAGTTAACCATAAGCATTTTAAATTAAAAAAATATGAGAGTGGATGTGATTTTATTTGCCTTGATGCGTTAGGAAGATGAGCCTATCTTGAGGCTAAAGAACTTCTCATTTTCTTTTTCTTTTTTCTTATCCTTCTTGAGTTGGAGTCTAAAAGGAAGAGAAGAATGAAAAATGAAGGAGAGAATAAATAATGAGGAGAAATGAAAAGAAAGGGAGAAAAGACATAATCAGACTAAGGAGATATGAGAGTAAGAGGATGGTTTGTCATGCTTGGCCAAAAGGCAAGTATGGTGAAGGTAAGGTATGGGGTAGGTAGGTTAGGTTAACTTTTCATTGACATTTTATATTATATTAACCATACAAATATCTTTTTAATGAGACTATATATGAGTGTATGAAAGAGAGGAAGAATGAATGAGTTTTTGAGAGAAAAATGAGAAAAAAAGTCTCTTTTCCTCTCTTTTCATTTCAGTCCAGCAATGAGAGTAGGTTTGAAATTCATAATTTTGGAAAATAGGGTATAGGAGTTATGGGTGAATAAGACAGAATATTTATATGACAAATAACTAGTAATAATAGGATTTTAGAGTTGTTTAAGGCCATAAAATCTAATTAAACTAACCCAAATAAAGTCAAACTTGATTTTACAAGTCAAAAGAAGAGAAACTAGTCAAAATATGTGTAGGACCCACCGATGATTAAAATAATATTATTTTAAGTGACTATCTAGAAAATTTTAAAAAAATCACCAAAAATATAGAAAAATGAGACGAACACAACGAATTCACTCTTGGATAAATTTGACATCAGAAATATAAGTAATGATAAAAATTGGGTTGTTACATGGACAGTGCGATTTCTCCATTTCCTCCGTAGTTGTGGTCCGCATTTGCTTATGCGGGCGCATAAGCGCCCGTATAAAGCGTGGTTTAGAACACTGGGAAGGAGACTAGTGGGTAAGTGGTTCGCAGATTTGGGGATCGTATAAGTGACAATGTACAGTGCTTGATCATTTTCCTTGATTTCTCAGTATTTTTTTCACACTTGTTTCGTGGAAAAGGAGGCAAGGTTTTGGTGATATGAGAGTGTTTGCTTTGCATGCTTTGTTTCAGGGAAAATGGGTTAGGAAAAAGGGTCCATCATAAAGGTAGTATGGTCACCCAAAATAATAAAAATCTACTCACTCCCCACAAAATAGTAAAACTATTGATTATTATGGGTTTAATTTACTGAGTTTAGATCCATTTTAGATATTGTCCACTTTGTAACCCTATGTATATCTTACTAATTTCTATCAATAATATTGAGTTGTTATTCCATAGCATGGTATCAGAGGAAGGTTATGGAATAGATTTGAGCCCTCAATCTCAGCCCTCTGTTCAAATATTAGATATAATCCTAACCACCTACTAAATAAAAAACCACCCTAATCCACCTCCTCTCCTCGCTTCCCTCCCATGCGACCTCTGTCTTCGCCCCTTCTTCCGATTCTGCCTTCGCTTTCCCCTTTTGTCGTTGCCGCTGCCGTTGCTTGCAGCTCCTGCCAGAGCTGCCGACAGCAACCACAGCACCCCGAAGCAAATAGTAGCTGCCTCAACCGGGACTGATCAGCAGCCGCAACCACGGCAGCTGCCACATGTGGCTCCCGTTGGCCTCCAAGGGCTGGTCCCTCTCTCCTACAGCCTGGATGCAGCCCACTGCTGCTGTTCCTGCCCACTACTGCTTATGTTTGATGATGAAGACTGTGTTTTGATGTGTTTATGATGCCTAAAGGCACCATATTACCTCTGCGAGTGCTAAGATTGACTCTTTGTCTTACCATTTTTGTATTGCTTCCTTCTCTTCAAGTGATTACCCTACTACAAATGTGAGAATTTATTTACTAGAACTATTGCTGCTAATTTTGTGAAATTGAATGGCAATAATTTACTATGGGCTCAGTCATCTAGGGTATCTATTGGTGCTTAGAGAAAAGTTAGACATCTAGTTGAGGGTTCACCAAATGATAAAAAGATTTTACCTATCCAGATTGGCTTGTAAATGACTGTTGTGTAATTACTTGGCTTTTTAATAGTACAGAGGATAAAGTAAGTTCTTGTGAGATGTTTTTGAAAACTACTAAAGAGATATGGAATATCCTCAAAAAAGTCTTTAGAAATGAGAAAAATATCTTTAGAATTGTTAAAGAGATATGGAATATCCTCAAACAAGTCTATAGGAATGAGAAAAATATCTTTAGAATATTTGAATTGTGTGGCCGCTTGTTTACTCTTCAGCTGGTAGACATGTTTGCTTCTGAACAGTATTCTACGCTCCGAGACACATTAGATAAGTTTGATGTTTACCAACTCTTGGTCATAGATTTTAATATTTTTAGACAGTATCGTTAGGATCTTGCTATAGCAAAGTTTCTATTTAAGTTGGATCCATGTTTGATAGCCCATGTGTGGGGACATATATCTATATTGAACTCTTGACACACCTAAACACAATAAATCATCCATACAAATACATATACATATATCTGTGCGTGTGCGCGCGCTTTATATACTAGACATGGTCGTGGCCGTGGTCGCGACTGACGTGATTCATGGGGAGGTCGTCATGGTCGAGATTCAGGTGAACGAGGACAACGTCAATGTACACACTACGCCAAACCAACCATATTTTTGAGTACTATAGGTGAACAAGAACAGTGTCTTCGTACACACTACGACCGAGCCAAGCATATTTCTAAGCATTGTTGGGAGAAATTTGGTAAATCAATGTGAGCTATGATGAATAATGATCCTTTTAATGTTTTTGGTTTTGATGTAGCCTTTGCTATTATACCTAACACATCCTCTTAAATGGTTCAGATTTCTCAAATTGATTTTCAACATCTGTTTCGTTTTTAGTCTCCTTTTATTGGTTCTCAAGTCGCTCATACATCCTCTTTAGGTATAGACGCTTACAATACTTCTAATCATCTATGGGTTATAGATCTTGGAGCCTCCTTCCATATGGTAGGTATCAAAAACAAATTTGATATAGTAGATCTTTCAAATAAATATCTTTTTATTGTTTTTTTTCTATGGTTAGTGATAGGATTCTCATGTTACATCCTATTAGCTCTTAAGAATGTGCTTCTTGTCCCAAAATTTTCTGTTAGTCTTTATCCATCAATCAACTTGAGAAACATAGTAATTGTTCAGAGACATTCTTTCATTTTTAGTTTACCTTTCAAAACATTCACTAGGATGAGGATTGGTACGAGCGTGAAAAAGGTGGTACGTATTATTTGAAAGAAGTGAGAGCACCAACACGTTTTGTTGCTAGCTTTTCTGATACCCCTTTATAGTGGCACTAATGTCTTGATCATCCTCCCCTTCAGAGTCTTACCTATTGCATCCATCATCTCCAACTTAGAATGAGTATTGTATAGAAAACATCACTGTATTTTCTATCCTAGTCGAGTCAATAATGTAGTACAATTCCATTTGTGTTGGTCAAATTTGATGTATAGGGTCCTAATTATTTCCCTCTTGCAAGGGTTTTTGGTACTTTATTATTTTTATGAATATTTCTCTTGTATGATATGGTTGTTTCTTTTGAAATGGTGTTCTGAAGTTCACAATATTATTGAATTTTCCTATAAAGAAATAAAACACTAGTTTTCCACATCTATTCCTATTTTACACAATGACAATATAATGGAGTTTATGAAAATTGATCTCTCTGCTTTTTGTGCTGGTATGGGATTTTTTTCATCAAACATTTTTTTCTCATATATTTCAAAATAATGGTGTAGATGAAATAAAACATGGACATATACTAGATTTCGTTTGCATGATGATGATTCATATGTGTGTTTGCATATATTTACTTTTAGATCTTTTATGTGCCTATCACCTGGTTCGTCAAATATCATCTTTGGTTTTATATGGTAAAAAAACTCCTTTCTCATATATTTTTCATGATAAAACATTTTCTCTTTTTTATTCCGAGTATTTGGCTTGACATGTTTTGTTCCGAATCTATCTCTTAGATTGGGCAAGTTGTTTTCCCGCTCTATTAAATGTTTGTTTGTGGGCTACTTGCATACTCAGAGAGACAATAGGTGTTACCATTCTGTGTCTAAAAGATATTTTATTTATGCAAACGTCATGTTTTTCCGAGTCTGTCCTTTTTTTTTTACCTCACCATCTTCTACTGGCTAGATATCTACTACTCTTCCTAGAAATTTGTTGGTGCCAAGTGCAAGGATTGATAAAGCGCTTCAACAATTACCGTTTCAGGTGTATTCTCATCGTCCAAAATTACATACTTCAGTCTTGCCCCTATCTCACACTCCATCTTTAGCTGCTAGTTCTTTTCATCACCCATTAGCCTCATAACTTGATCTTCCTATTGTTATTCAGAAAAATAAATGTTCGTGTACTGCTCGCCCCCTTTCTCACTTTATCTCTTATAATAAACTTACTCCTTCCAAGTTTTTTCTGTCTTCTGTTTCTATACCTAGGTCGTATCAGGAATTTGTTTTAATACTTGCCTAGTAGCAGGCTATGGATGTGAATGTAAGCACTAGTCTCTCATGGGACCTGTGACTTAATTCGTCCTCCCCAAGGCACTCTAATGGTTGGCTGTTGACAGGTCTATACTATTAAATTCGGTTCTGTGAACAGATTTAAGGTCGGTCTTGTTGCAAGGACGCAAGGTTTTAATGATGTGAGAGTTTTTCCTTGCTTTACATGCTTTGTTTCGTGGGAAAAGGGTCCATGATAAAGGTAATATGGAAGAATAAAACCGGGGGGGGGGGGGGGGGGGGGGGGCGGGGGGGTCGAGTGGTTTCCGTGCAAGATGCACAGAAATTGCTAAACCACTTTTACATCGCAATCGCACTTTCTGCCCTTTCCCTTGGTTTCCCTTTTCCCTGAGCCAAAGGAAGGATTTGGTGGAAATGGAGCTGAAACTTTGTGAACAATAGCACTTACTCCTTTTCCAGCCCTAAATCCACCAACCAATTGTCTCCTTTGAGTTTGCAGCTGTTCATGAAAAGAGGTATAAAGGAAGAAAACCAGAGGAGAAGATGAAGTGTTCATACAGGGATGCATGAAAATAAGTTAGATCTGCATAAATGGTAAAGCAGTTTATATAAAAGCCTAGCATAATGTCTTAGTATGAAAAGCAAAGTGGCTACTTTAGAACTCAAGGAAAAGACTGGTGATATTTAGGCTCACCTTCTTTTGTGCATTGCACAGTCCTCAACTATAAACATAATAAATTTGTGCCATAACATGTTATATTATATCCTCTGCTCAAAGTTGTACCATTTTCATGAGTTACCCTGACAATATGTATATGGGCTATTAGTTGACTGAAAAAACTCGCCAGATAAAGTAAATATTGCACACTTTTCATTAAAAATTGTATTTTTTGTGAATGGTCTTGAACCCTGCTGATTAGACCTAATCAAGGTTTAAAATCTCGAAATTGATATTGGTATTGACTGAAGGTTTATGGTATAGGAAATCGGCTATATCATCAGTATCATATTTTTAATATATTCCATATGAGTAAAATATCGGCAAAATGGCTATAGTGTATCAAATATCTCATAATCCAGTATGATATCCACAATACGTATCGGTATTGGGCGATATTTAAAACCTTGGACCTAAGCATGTGAGTTTGCCGACTTATAGGACAACTCTCTATTTTCTTACCTCCCATGGGTTTAAGATTTTGGCGATCTTTTTAGATGTGATTCATAGACTGAATCTTATATCAGGCTTTATGAATGGATAATTTTCCTTAAAAAATTGAAAGTTTTTTCATTCCTTCAATTGAGTGCCTTTCAAAAATTTAATCAACTGTTTCATGAAGCCCAATCTGTTCTCGACACCAAGTATTATTCTTTCTTTCAGCTGTTGTGGATAAGAAACATGGCTAGGCATGGTAAAGCTGTGTCAGTGTTCCCTTGTTGATAATCATAATATTCACTTGCAACTAAAGCTTTTTAATCTCACTCTAATTATATTTCCATGTAGCTGTATATAAATATTATTCCTGTGTTGCTGATGTTGTGGATTATGGCTGTAGCTGGAGTCTTTGGATGCAGATTGGAGCTTCATTCTAAGACGAGCACAGCTGCATTTGAATTTATTGGAACCTTTTGTCGCCTTCAGGCGAGTCATGCTTCAGATATTAGGATGCAAGGAATCAATAGCACAGCATTTGCTTTTGTCTGCTTCCACCCTTCGTAAGGTTATAATCCCTCTTAATCTCTGAGTTGGTCTTTTCTACAGTCTCTTCTAACGATCTTGCATCTGGTAATATGTTTGTGCTTGGGCTTCAGGGCTCCAGGTTTTCTCTAGCAACTGCTGCTTTGCACGAGCTCAAGCAACTCTTTTGTCAAACAGATTTACAGTCTTCACATATTTATTTCCTTGGAAGGGTAAAATATTACTTTTTGAAGCTCAATTACATTATAATGCCAGACTATTGCATCAATTACAATCAGAAGCAATATTATTTTGATTTATAGGTACTTTTGTTGCTTCCTTCTGACATTTCAGTTTAACTCTCATGGAAGTTGCATCTTGTCAATTAAATTGATATCAGAATATGTATGCATTGCATCTTGGACAAAGAAATTATGTTCTTCTGATTATTTGTGAGCACAACGCAACTATTTGAGCTTGACAGGGTTAATTTACTCACTGAAGGAGTAACTATTGGCTAAAAAATGGTTCTGAGGTTCTCAGTGGAAATAAATACTGGTTAGGTCTTAAAGCTGTCATGCCTTTTTTTAGCAAAGTCGATATTTGTAGGAGAAAAATAAATTCTCTTAATATATCAGCTCAGCATTGGATAAGACTACAAGGCTATCCTCTAGCAAAAGTCATATGCTGGGTGAGGGAGTAGGCATTAGATACAGCAGTAAGATGGTAAGAATAGAAGATAAGAAGTAGACCCGATAGATAGGCCAAGTGAGAACCTCAACTACCGTTAACTTTTAGTTTTGTATTGTTATGGAATAGCAAATCCAATAACGATTGATAGAGAGTTACTACATATATATAGGGTTGCAAAATAGATAGTATCCAAAACAGGCTCATACCTAGTTAACCAAACCTATAATAACCCATTACTCGTCCTCAAGTTGAAGCATAGATATCAATCATGTCTAGCTTGTAATACAGGTTTGAGAAAACTTTTGGTGATGTAGGTTTAGTCAAAATATCGGCCAACTGCTCTGATGACAGAGTAAATGGAGTATAATCACCTTTTTCCCCAAATGATCTCGAGGAAGATGACATTCGACCTCAATATACTTGGTGGAATCATAAAATACAGGATTGATTCACAATGCGTGGGCATGAGACTCTTCTGTTCGAAGCTAAACTCAATCAATAAGTTGTTTAACTACAGTAGCTCGCATGTAATGTGGGGCATAACTTGGTACTTTGTCTCCAAACTTGACCGAGACACTACATCTTATTTTTTACTTCGCTATGTCATCAAATTTCATCCAATAAATGTTAACTAGTATTAGACTGTCATCTCTATCTGTAACGCTCCATTTCCCAGAGTGATACGGAAACAGAGTACGTTACCAGCGGGCACTTGTAAGTCGACGTGCACGAGGCCTATAAATATGTAAAAGCAGAAATGAATGGAACTAAATACTAGTTATCTACCAGGATCTTGGAAGTTAGTCTATTGCCATATAAAAGAGAAGATATACATGTCTAACATAAGCAGCAACAAGTACAATACTGATACAAAAGTTAGAAATAAAGTCCCAAAGGGGTGATACATACCAAACCAAAAATACAAAAGCGGAGGCCTATAAATCTATTGCTGCTCAGTCTGCTCTAGAAAGTACGGATCATGCAGTGGCGGATCCTCGCTCACATCTTCAGTACCTGAGCATGTGGGGGAGCTCAGGGTCAAACCCGGCAAGTAAAATAATAAGAAGTACGGAGCGTGTAATATAAACAAATAAGTAAGATATGGGTGTGGATATGTAACTATGCGCATGTGTGAAAAATATTAAATGATTAAGTAATGATATCAAGAAAAAATGTACATGCTATCAAGTATGGAGACTAATGGTGAGTAAATAGAATTGTATGGTAGGGAGCATGCAATATGTACTAACAAGTAAAATATGAATTGATGTAAAAAACATATGCACATGCATGGTGAACTAATTGGTGAAGAAATAGACCTGTATCGTATGTGATCGATATCAAGTACGGAGACTAATGCATATCAAGTCTAAATTAATATCATATTTTAGTTTATATTTGAACTAACTGGTGAAGAAATAAATCTGTATCGTATGTGATCGATATCAAGTACGGAGACTAATGCATATCAAGTCTAAATTAATATCATATTTTAGTTTATATTTGAACTAACTGGTGAAGAAATGACTCGTATCGTGAAAGTACCCGTGCATACCCGGGACCCGGCTAAGATGCTGGCACTGAAACAGCCGTGCCGCTAAGCACTCAAGCAGATACCGATTACTGAGTAATCGGTCGTCCCATCAACATGGACTAAACAAGAGATGATGGCTCAGTACCACCCGGGCGCCCCCGCGGATGGGCCATATTTCGGTTGCGCAACCTATCCTAAACCTTTCACGATACAATATTTGTCCACCCTTTAGTTCTCCCATAACCCAAGATTTCAAGTTATTTTACATGCAAATCAATCCGGAATATGATAAACTAATCATGTCAAGATTAATACATATACATGCATGTATGTACTAATAAGGAAAGTCCGGCATAATTTCGTATATGTTGTACAAGTAACTAGTATGCATGTGTCAATGCAAGTATGATGGAGTATAAAATGTTAGAAGGAATGAATTTTCCAAATTCTATAATGATTTCATGGTATGGAAAGTAGCAAAATTTATTAAACCTTACTAATGTATATATATTTCAAGTAAACATGAATTAGCATAAAGGAATTATGACCTAATATAATAGCTTGCATAAAAGAAATATTTTAGTAAATTTAATGTAATACTTATATGAAACTCTCTTTTTAAAACATGATAATGAATAAATAAATAAATGTATATATATACATATTTTCTAACGGCAAGTGGAAAATGATTTTAAAATCATTACATTATACATGAAGAACTTATATGGAAAAATTCAAATGTATATCCAATATGATAAACATTCATAAAGGTAGTTTTTTTGTAATTTCAAAATAAAACATAGTTTAAGTTGTAACTTATAGTTTAAGCATAGGAGATCTTAAATAAAATCACAAATTTAATACATAAACATAGAGTAGAGTGTAAGAATCATATTTTTATATTTAAAATAATCATAGAGAATTTTGTATAAAAATATCACATTTCTAAAATTAAACAAATCAAGATTCTAAGTTAACCATAAACAATTAGAATTAGAAATAAAACATGAGAGGGGATGTGATTTTACTTGCCTTGATTGGTTAGAGAAGGTAAGCCTATCTTGAGCCTAGGGAACTTCTTCTTTTCTTTTTCTTCTCTTTTCTTCTTCTTCTCTTGAGTTGGAGTAGAAAAAATAAAAAGAAGAGATGAATTAAAGAAAATATAAAGGAGAGAAAACAAATGAAAGGAGGTGAAGAAAAAGATATAAATAAATGAGAGATATAGGGTAACATGATGGTTTGTCATTCTTGACCAAAGGACAAGTATGGTGAAGGAGGTATGGGTGAATAAAAACAAATAGGAATAGGACAAATGATTAAAAATAATAGGTTATTAAACTTATTTAAAGTTATAATTTTAAATTAAACTAATCCAAATAAAATCAAACTTTATTTTTATAAGTCAAAAGAAGAGAGACTAATAAAAATATGTGTAGGACCCACCGGTGATTTAAATAATATTATTTTAAGTGATTATATTAAAAATTATAAGAAAATCACAAAAATATAGAAAAATGAGACAAACACAATGTATTCACTTTGGAATTAATCTGATATTAAGAATGTAAATTATGACAAAAATTAGGTTGTTACATTCTACCTTCCTTACAAAAAAATTTCGTCCTCAAAATTTAATTTTTTTTTTTTTTTTTACTGATTAGAGTAATAAAATATCAATCAATTGATAAGAATTTGGTTATTGAGAAAATAGTTCCAATCAGAATATAATTAAAAACTAACTTGTCATACTATCTAAACTAGTGGGATAAATAATCAAAGATATATGATGGAAAAAATATCATAAGTCTAATTTATTAAGATCCTTGCGAATAGCTGCAATAATTGCCTGCAAATCAATTATTACCACGTCAATAGATAAGACTCATTATAGCGAAAGCATATGATTTTAGTCGAAAATCAACTATGGAGTATCTCATAAATCCGCTTGCTATAGTTTTAATGAATGACTGTAATTGTTGTCGATTTAGAATAAATCTCTATAATTACCACGTCAACTCAATAGGACTCGAACAGCAGAAGTACAAGACTAGGTACATAGAAAATCAAAAGATATATATGGTATGGATAAAAGAAGAAGGCAAGATAGAAAATTAACTAATAATAGGACCAAGATAAGATTTCAGATCAAAAAAAAATTTGGACATGTTTATATATGGCAGTAGTCCCTAAGAAATCCTAAATTAACCTAGAGCTCTGATACCACTCTGTAACGCCCCATTTTCCGGAGGGATACGAAAACGGAGTGCGTTACAGGCGGGCACGTGTAAGTCAACGTGCACGAGTCCTATAAGTATGTAAAAGAAGAAATGAATGGAACTGAATACTAGTCATCAACCAGAATCTTGAAAGTTAGTTTACTGTCATATAAAAGAGAAGATATACATGTCTAAGATAAGCAGCAACAAGTACAATACTGATACAAAAGTTAGAAATAAAGTCCCAAAGGGGTGATACATACCAAACCAAAAATACAAAAGCGGAGGCCTATAAATCTATTGCTGCTCAGTCTGCTCTAGAAAGTACGGATCATGCAGTGGCGGATCCTCGCTCACATCTTCAGTACCTGAGCGTGTGGGGGAGCTCAGGGTCAAACCCGGCAAGTAAAATAATAAGAAGTACGGAGCGTGTAATATAAACAAATAAGTAAGATATGGGTGTGGATATGTAACTATGCGCATGTGTGAAAAATATTAAATGATCAAGTAATGATATCAAGAAAAAATGTACATGCTATCAAGTATGGAGACTAATGGTGAGTAAATAGAATTGTATGGTAGGGAGCATGCAATATGTACTAACAAGTAAAATATGAATTGATGTAAAAAGCATATGCACATGCATGGTGAACTAATTGGTGAAGAAATAGACATGTATCGTATGTGATCGATATCAAGTACGGAGACTAATGCATATCAAGTCTAAATTAATATCATATTTTAGTTTATATTTGAACTAACTGGTGAAGAAATAAATCTGTATCGTATGTGATCGATATCAAGTACGGAGACTAATGCATATCAAGTCTAAATTAATATCATATTTTAGTTTATATTTGAACTAACTGGTGAAGAAATGACTCGTATCGTGAAAGTACCCGTGCATACCCGGGACCCGGCCAAGATGCTGGCGCTGAACTAGCCGTGCCGCTAAGCACTCAAGCAGATACCGATTACTGAGTAATCGGTCGTCCCATCAACATGGACTAAACAAGAGATGATGGCTCAGTACCACCCGGGCGCCCCGCGGATGGGCCCCTATTTCGGTTGCGCAACCTATCCTAAACCTTTCACGATACAATATTTGTCCACCCTTTAGTTCTCCCATAACCCAAGATTTCAAGTTATTTTACATGCAAATCAATCCGGAATATGATAAACTAATCATGTCAAGATTAATACATATACATGTCTAGTAACAAGCAAGATGTGGTCCATGTCAAAATCAAGTTAACAGGCAAGTTAGGATCCATGACACCATCAAGACATGTGTATATACTAAAAAGGAAAATCCGGAATATTTTCATGTATCTTGTACAAGTAATTAGTATGTATACGTCGAAGTAAATATGATGGAATGTCAAAATCAAGTTAACAGGCAAGTCAAGATCCATGGCACTATCAAGACGTGTATGTACTAATAAGGAAAGTCCGGCATAATTTCGTATATGTTGTACAAGTAACTAGTATGCATGTGTCAATGCAAGTATGATGGAGTATAAAATATTAGAATGAATGAATTTTCCAAATTCTATAATGATTTCATGGTATGGAAAGTAGCAAAATTTATTAAACCTTACTAATGTATATATATTTCAAGTAAACATGAATTAGCATAAAGGAATTATGACCTAATATAATAGCTTGCATAAAAGAAATATTTTAGTAAATTTAATGTAATACTTATATGAAACTCTCTCTTTAAAACATTATAATGAATAAATAAATAAATGTATATATATACATATTTTCTAACGGCAAGTGGAAAATGATTTTAAAATCATTACATTATACATGAAGAACTTATATGGAAAAATTTAAATGTATATCCAATATGATGAACATTCATAAAGGTAGTTTTTTTGTAATTTCAAAATAAAACATAGTTTAAGTTGTAACTTATAGTTTAAGCATAGGAGACCTTAAATAAAATCACAAATTTAATACATAAACATAGAGTAGAGTGTAAGAATCATATTTTTATATTTAAAATAATCATAGAGAATTTTGTATAAAAATATCACATTTCTAAAATTAAACAAATCAAGATTCTAAGTTAACCATAAACAATTAGAATTAGAAATAAAACATGAGAGGGGATGTGATTTTACTTGCCTTGATTGGTTAGAGAATGTAAGCCTATCTTGAGGTTAGGGAACTTCTTCTTCTTTTCTTTTTCTTCTCTTTTCTTCTTCTTCTCTTGAGTTGGAGTAGAAAAAATAAAAAGAAGAGATGAATTAAAAAAAATATAAAGGAGAGAAAACAAATGAAAGGAGGTGAAGAAAAAGATATAAATAAATGAGAGATATAGGATAACATGATGGTTTGTCATTCTTGACCAAAGGACAAGTATGGTGAATGAGGTATGGGTGAATAAAAACAAATAGGAATAGGACAAATGATTAAAAATAATAGGTTATTAAACTTATTTAAAGTTATAATTTTAAATTAAACTAATCCAAATAAAATCAAACTTTATATTTATAAGTCAAAAGAAGAGAGACTAATAAAAATATGTGTAGGACCCACCGGTGATTTAAATAATATTATTTTAAGTGATTATATTAAAAATTATAAGAAAATCACAAAAATATAGAAAAATGAGACAAACACAATGTATTCACTTTGGAATTAATCTGATATTAAGAATGTAAATTATTACAAAAATTAGGTTGTTACAGATACATACCAAACCAAAAATACAAAAATGGAGGCCTAGAAATCTACTGCTGCTCGGCCTGCTTAAGAAAGTACGGATCGTGCAATTGTGAATTCTTTCTCACATCTTCAGTACCCGAGCGTGTGGGGAGCTCAGGGTCAAATCCGACAAGTAAAATAATAAGAATTAGGGAGTGTGTAATATAAACAAATATGTAAGATATGAGTGGATATGAAAGTATGCGCATATGTGGAAAACATTAAACAATCAAGTACAATATCAAGCAGAGATATACATGCATATCAAGTCTAACTTAATATCATATTTTATTTTATATTTTGAACTGAATGGTGAAGAAATAGACTCGTATCGCAGGGAGTGTGCAATATGCCCTAATAAGTAGAATATGAATTTATGTAAAAAGTATATGCACATGTATGAGAAACAGTAATGATTAATTAACAATATCAAGTAGAGATATACATGTATATCAAGTCTAACTTAATATCATATTCTATTTTATCTTGAACTAATTGGTGAAGAAATAGACTCGTATCGTACGGAGTATGCAATATGCACTAACAAGTAAAATGTGAATTGATGTAAAAAGTATATGCACATGTATGGAAAACAGTAATGATTAAGTAGCAATATCAAGCAGGGATATACATACATATTAAGTCTAAGTTAATATCTTATTTTAGTTTATATTTGAACTAAATGATGAAAAAATAGACTCGTATCGTGAAAGTACCTGTGCATATCCGGGACCCGGCCAAGATGTTGGTGCTGAACCAGCCGTGCCGCTAAGCACTCAAGCAGATACCGATACTGAGTAATCAATTGTCCCATCAACATGGACTAAACAAGAGATGATGGCTCAGTACCATCCGGGCGCCCCTGCAGATGAGCCTCTATTTCGCTTGTGCAACCTATCATAAACCTTTCACAATACAATATTTGTCCACCCTTTAGTTCTCCCATAACTCAATATTTCAAGTTATATTACATGGAAATCAATCCGGAATATAATGAACCAATCATGTCAAGGTTAATCCATATACATGTCTAGTAACAAGTAAGATGTGGTCCATGTCAAAATCAAGTTAAATAGCAAGTCAGGATCCATAGCACTATCAAGACATGTGTATGTACTAATAAGGGAAATCCGATATATTTTAATGTATCTTGTACAAATAATTAGTATGTATATGTCAAGGCAAGTATTATGGAGTGTCAAAATCAAGTTAACAGGCAAGTCAGGATCCATGGCATTATCAAGACATGTGTGTATACTAATAAGGAAAATCTGGCATATTTTCATGTACTTTGTACGAGCAACTAGTGTATATATATATATATATATATATATATATATGTCAAATGCAAGTATGATGGAGTATAGAATGTTAGAATGAATGTTATGGAAATGATTATGTATCACATAAATACAAGTACACATATAAACACGTATGTAAGTGAATATTAGGATGTAAAAATATTTAGGATGATCATATATGTGAATCATGCATATAAACACATATTAGGTAAGTGAGTACTAAATTGTAAAGATGAGAATTAAATAGGTTTAACACTTTTATAACGATTACTTTAACAATATATTGATTTTCAAAATTCTAGCATGATTTCATAGTATGGAAAATAGTAAATTTATTAATTCTTACTAATGTATATATTTTTCAATTAAACATGGATTAATATAAAAAGAATTATGACCTAACATAATATCTCGTATAAAAGAAATATTTTAACAATTAATGTAGAAACTTATTTGAAACCTCTTTAAAACATGATTACGAATATATATATATATATATATATATATATATATATATATATATATATACATACACACACACATATGTTCTAATGGCAAGTGGAAAGTAATTTAAAATCATTGTATTATACATGAAGAACTTATGTAGAAAACTTTAAATTTATATCCAATATGATGAACATTCATAAAAGTAGCATTTTTATAATTAAAAATTAAGCATATAGTTTAACTTTACAACTTGTAGTTTAAGAATGAGAGATTATAAATAAAATGATAAATTTGATACATAAACATAGAGTAAAGTGTAAAAATCATATATTTAATATTTAAAATAATCATAGAGAATTTTGTATAAAGATATCATCTTTCTAAATTTAAGTAAATCAAGATTCTAAATTGGCTATAAAAAATTCTAGTTACAAAATAAAATCATAAGAGTGGATGTGATTCTACTTGTCTTGATGGGTAGGAAGATAAGTCTATTTTGAGGCTAAGAACTTTTCTCCTTTTCTTCTCCTCTTTTCTTATGCTTCTCTTTTCTTCTTCTCTTGAGTTGGAGTAAAAAAATAAAAGGAAGAGAGGAATGAAAAATGAAGAAGAGAAAATAAATGAAAGGAATGGAAGAAAAAGATATAGACAAAGGAGGGATATGAGGGTAAGATGATGGTTTGTCATGCTTGGCCAAATTACAAGTACGGTGAAAGTAAGGTATGGGTGAATAAAGACAAAATAGATATAGTACAAATGAATATTAATAATATGTTATTAGAGTTGTTTAAGCTTATAATTTCAAATTAAACTAACCCAAATAAAGTCAAGCTTAATCTTTACAAGTCAAAAAAGAAAGACTAATCAAAATATGTGTAGGACCCACCGGTGATTAAAATAATATTATTTTAAGTGACTATCTTAAAAATTTCAAGAAAATCACAAAAATATAGAAAAATGAGACAAACACAACGCATTCACTTAGGGATTAATCTGATATTATGAATATAAGTTATGATGAAATTAGGTTGTTACACTATCTCTAGTATATCCAACATCTGAGTTTGCAGATATGTGAATATAGTCATGCTTCTTGTATAACAACCTCTTTACTGGAGAGCTCTTGATGCATGCAAGAATCCTCGGAGCAGTTTTATAGGGAATCTCTCTTAGTTTATACATGAACTTCTTCAGTAATCGAACAACAAAAATAATCTCTGGCCTGGTAACTATGAGATGGATAAGTTTTTTGAAATAGATAAGTTTTTCAATCGTCTTTCTATAGTTCTTGACATCATCATAAACGTTACTATCTTCACTTTAGTGTTACACATCTATTTCTATATGTATACCTACAGGTTTGCTTCCAAGTAGGCCAATCTCTTGCAAATCCAATGCACTTTCTCAGAGAAAGGAACAGTCTGTTTTTATGATTTGCAACTCCAATTCCAAGAAAGTACCTTGGCTTTTCCATGTCCTTAGTCACAAAATGCAGCTTAAGATAGACGTTCGTCTCAATCAAGACTCCTGTACCACTTCCAGTCAACATAATATCATCCATACAGACAGCAAAAAGAATAACACCATAAGTATTACGCCGAAATGAGCAATTATAATGACATCTCTAAAAGCGAATGCCAGTAATCAGTGTAGAGAACTTCTCAAAATAAGCTCGAAGACTTTGCTTAAGTCCATAAATGACTTTATTAAGTTTGCAAACTATATTCTCCCCTTGAGCAACATATCTTGAAGATTTCTCCCTATAAACTTTCTCGTGGTGATCACCATAAAGGAAAGCATTTTTCATATCATGAGCTATTCCAAATTGACAGTAAGAGAGAATAACATGTGAATGGAATTGAGATGAGCCACAAGAGAGAATGTCTCAAGGTAATCAACTCCATAGATCTGAGAGAATCTTTTCGTGACAAGACAAGTCTTAAATCTGCTGACAGAGCCAGCTGAATTGAATTTAACAGTATATACCTAGCGATGACCAACAATTAGTGCCTTGTGGAGCACGAACTAAATCCCAGGCTCCTCTCCATAGCCTGTTTTCAAGAGAGTACTAACATTGCGTCTTGATATGACATGGATTTGGAAACAAAGAAAGGGCAATGAAAGGAAAGAGTAGGTTTATAATATGAGTCAAAATGAGGGAGTGGGTGAGTATTAGAAGAATGTTTACTTTTCCAGAGAACAATAGGGAGATCAAGCTCTAAAGGTAATGGCTGATAGGCAGAATTTGTAACTGGATATGGAGGATCATAGGGGTATAAGATCGGTGTAGATATTTTTAGGCAACAAGAATACGCCTAGAGTGGTGGTGGTGGTGGACGCGCTGTGTCCATCCCTGTACTTGGCACCAGCAATAGTATAGGGAAAGAAATAGGTAACTGTTTTGTAGGCGATGATGAAGTAAAATATAGAATACTCAAAAAGTGTGATGTATGTGAAATATTTTCTCGATGCAGAATGATGGCAACTATATTCTTTCTGGGTGCGCGAGTAGTCGATTAACACGTTTAAATTATCTGAGAGAAATTGTCCATTTTAGGGTTTTGAACAAAACAGGTACAGCCAGACACAAGGTAAAGGAGAAGACATTTATTTGGCAGGAAAAAGACATGAAAAAGGAGTTTTACCACCCAAAACGGAGGATGGTTTCCTGTTAATCAGATGACAAACCAATAAAATAGCATTTAACCACAAATAAGTTGGAACCAATGTTTAAATAGCGATAATGGTAACATAACGTTTTGCCTCCATTATTTTACTTATATAGCGCAATGCATATCATGATTTTTACAAATTGAAAAATAAATTTAAAAATTTTAAAAATATATAACTCATAAACCTACTCTAAGTTTCTAATATTTTATAACACATAGAATCTATTCTAAATTTGTACAAGTTTCAAAATAATGTCAAATTTATCTTCATAAATTATGTTAAGTATGCAATCGTAATTTTAATCATCAGCAAACAAAAAACAGGATTTCAAATTTATTTATTTTAGTTTTAGTCATCACCAATATTGTAATTGATATTTTGTAATGCCCAATTCATCTTATTTATAATTATTTATTTTAGTTTAACTTAGAGTTTAGTAGAATCAATACGAAATAAAAAAAAATTCTACTAACTTGAGAAAAATTACAGCAAGCAACTAAAGAAGCAATTGCAAAGTAGCAACCAAAGAAGCAGTTGCAAAGTAGCAAACTAGCAATTTCATATGTAATCAAGCAAGCAAACACAAATAATCAAGTCAAAAATTTGTAGCAATTAACTCACTATCAAAATGAATAATCAACGCACTCTGGAAATTACTTAAAATAATAGCAAATAATATAACATAATGTAATATAACGTAATATAATGCAAAATAATATAGAAAAGTCACTTATATGGTGTACTAAGTTATTTTTGACTGTTTGATGGTAAGGCCTTTGTATTATGTAACATAACGTAATATAACAGGCTGCATAACGCGTTATTTTCAAAATTGGTTGGAATATTTATGTTAATTATCAATGTGCTTGTCCATATTTCATTTTAGCTACACCATTTTGTTGGAATGTATGAGAACAAGATACTTGATTTATAATTCTAGCAGAACGAAAAAAAATGGAGAAATTATTCTTTATAAATTATGTTGCATTATTAGTGCGTAAAACCATACTAGACATGGAAAACTGATTTTTTTTATTTTTTTTATAAAAAAGCTAAATAATTTTGGGAACTTCAGACCTTTCTTTCAAAAGATATAACAATGTTATTTGAGAGAAATCATTAAAAAAAATTAAGTACATAAAAGCCTTATGGAAAGGGAAACGACAAAGACCTTATACATTAGAATGAACTAGCTCAAATAGAGCAGTATTACGTTTATTAACTTGACTAGGATAGAAAGCATGGTTATGTTTATCGAGCTCACAAGACTCAATCTACCTTGGAGATGGTGGATATGATGGGTAAACCAGACGAAGATGCTAAAGACAAGGATGACCAAAACATTAGTGTCGCTATAGAGGGGTATCAAAAGAGCCAACAGCAAAACCTATTGGTGCATTCCCTTCATCCAAATAATGCACGCCTCATTTCTCACGCCTACAACAATCCTTATCCTCGAGAGAAGGTGAAGAATAATAAGAAGGAAAGAATGTCAATGAACAATTATTATGTTCAGTAAGTTGACTGATGGAATAAAAACTATCATGAAATTTCGAGACGAGAAACACATTCTTATAAGTTAATATGGTGGTAGCATGAATTACCCCATCACCAACTATATAAGAAAAAGAACTATCAGCAATATGAACTGGAGGATATTTATTTGAAAATTGAATTATCTTTGATACTTGTCATATGTGAGGTGGCTATAGAATCTATAACGCAGAGATGACTAGAGGAAACAGTGTAAGCATCTATACCAAAAAAGGATGCATTTGTAGCTTTAGGACCAGGAGAAGAAGATTGAAGATGAAGTAACTTGAGAAATCTTAACCATCTGAAAGTATGGGGTTAGCGTAATAACAATTATTGTATCAAAACCGTAGCACCAGAAGAAGGATCATTATTTACGTCTGTATCCATGATGGTTTACCAAACTTCTCCCGACAACACTTAGAAATGTGCTTGCTTTGGCCGTAGTATGGACATTGACGTTCTTGTTCACCTAAATCTCGACCACGGCCTCTCTCTGAATCACGTCTACAGTCGCAACCACGGCCATAACAGCGAGGGAGAGTCAATGCAGTAGGTGAGGCACTAATTGAGACTCGAAGTACTCTAGAATAAGTGGATGTTAGGAGGGGATGTTGCCACCGATAAGAATCTGTCCCCACACCTTGGTCAACAGATATACGAATCTAGTATAGGTAGAAACCTCTCTACACCAAGATCTTGGTGATACTACCTCAAAATCATAAGATTTGTTACTATGCGTTAGTGAACATCGAGCTCATCTAATATGACTCGAAGCACTGAGTAGTATTTGGAAACAGACGTATACCCTATTAGAACAGTAAACAAACATTTATACAATTTAAATTCTTTAGAGATATTTTTCTCATTGTCAACTTTTTTAAGAGTATCTCATACCTCTTTATCAGTTTCTAAGAATATCATATCAGAACTTACTTTATCCTCTATACTATTAAGAAGCAAAGTAATAATAAAACAATTATTAGCAATCCAACCTCGATAGGTAGGGTCTTTTTCATTTGGTTGACCTTTAAGTAGGTGCCTAATTTTTCTTTTAGCACCAATATGCATTCGAAACAACTGATCGCATAATAAATAATTACTACCATTTAATTTGACAGTAGTAGTATTAAGAAATCTTAGAAACAAATTATTAGTCCTAATAGGAGTAGTAACAGTTAGCAGCAGTAGACAAATCACTTGAAGAGGAGGATATCATATCAAGAAGGTGAGACACAACTTACATAGAGTTAATCTCAGTAATGCCAACATTAATAAAGCTAATAAAGGCTTCAAAACACATCAAAAATATAACTGTAGCATCAACAAGAGCAATAGTAGGCGAAAAACAAGTGCATCAAGAGTTGTGGGAGAGGGGTTTCAACCGTTGCAGACCAGTGGGGAGGCTCTGTAGGTGGCAGCATCCGTGGATATGGGTGTTGTAGATGTCCTCGACTAGGTTGTTGCTTGCTTTGGCAACTCCGGCTAGAGCTATGGATGTTGTTAACTACTTCAACCGGAACTACTATGGGTGGCAGCCCCGGCGGGAGCTGCAAGCAGGCGGCAGCAATGGGAGAAGACGGTAACAATGGAGGAAGAGTAGAGAGACAACAAGGAGTAGGGTTTATTTGTTTTTTCCTTTTATTGGATGATAAAGATTAGATCTAATATTTGTATGGAGGGTTGAGATGTATTTCATAATCTTGCTCTGATACCGTATTACGAAATAGCAAATCAAATTAGTATTGATAGATAGTAGCTACATATATATAGTATTACTAAGTGGGTAGTACCCAAAATGGGTCTAATACCCAGTTAACTAAACCCATAGTAATCTAACATGTATAGTAAATAAGATCATAAGCCAATAATCTTTAGTTATAATCAAGGACACGTTGAGGCACGTGGAAGTTTTTATTTTTTGTCATACTAAATGCAACTAAAATTGAATAAAGTACATAAAACATATGTATATTATTTAGAGGTATGCACGTATATATTTTTTTTTAATTTAGTAGTTTACATAAACTTGAGATGAACTTGAAAAAAAAAATAGAGAGTGGTTCGTACTTTTTGCAGTTTTAGACAAGCTAGGAATATGGATTTCTTGAGCCTATCAATGTTGATATATATGAGTGATATGCACATATCTATCTTGAAGGTTTAGATATGTAAATCTTTTCTAATCTGGGCCTAAGCTTAAAACTTTTGACTGCACATACATATTGTTTATAGGACAACTCCAGAGTACTTATAAGGAATTTTTCTTGGCTACAATATATACAGAGAAAAAGCAAATCTGTATGTTGTTCCTAGTTTCTAGTGTAATGGTTTGTCTTTCTTTCTTCAAGCAATGACATCTTCTTTTTTGGAACCAAACATTCATGAGAATCTATTCCAATAGATGCTATAAGATCAATGGTTAGATTTTTTGTGTGAAAAAATGAGCGGATTTAATCTAATATGAGGTCAAATGGACTGTTAACCCCTTAATTTGCATTATTATAGAAAAGATGAATGAATAGGGCAGATTAGCAAGCTAATTTCTTTATTAATTCACGCTAATTTCTTTATTAATTCACCCAAATAGGAATGTTTAAGGGAAGAAGGAAACGGACCGTGCGTAACATCAAGGTTCTAAGTATCGGATATTGGGATCGTTTCAGATGGATTCTTTTCAACCGGTAGTGGATATTGTATGCTATATTGGAGATACGAGCTCATATAGAGTGTCGATATCAAATATTATATACACATGTCTCATGTATAAATTTTATACCTTAGAAGTGGTTTAATTTTATTTATCTAACTAATAAGACATAAAATATGTTATGGCATTTCAGAACATGTTTATATATGCAAACATAACTTAATAAAATAAACCATAGAATAGATTCAACTAAAAGTTGAAAATATAAATTATAAAAATAATTGAGATTTAGACAAGACAAGAATAGTTGAAGTAGATTGGTTGCAATAATAGTAATGACAAGAATGAACTTAGTAGCAACGGCAATAGCAGTAATTGAGCGAGAAATAGACTTAAAGGGAGAAGAAGTTAAAGAAGAAGAAAATCTTAAAGGAGGTTTTAAATATTGAGAATTACTGAAATTATTTCCGCAAGAGATTACTAGCACTTTTATATCTTAATATATCAGAGAGATTCTGTCTCTCAAGTTTATATGGCAGCAATTCAAATATCATGGTTGATTTAATTAGAGGTCAATGAGTTTCCCTTATACATAGAAATGATATTGCATATAAAAACTAAACATATTTCTAATTTAAAAACTCAATTGAAAAAATAAGCTATATAGATTGATATATCGAGATGATATAAACATATTTTACTTCAAACGGATTATTTGAATACGAAAGGGGAAAAAAACATTTCATGATTTAACAAAGCTGCTTTTTTCTATTATGCTTTTATTTCAATGAATTTCCTCTTTCGTCTGCATACTTCTGCTATCAATTTCTGAATTTTTTTTTTATTTTATTTCCTGTATGTGTGTTATTATGCGTCTATGTATGCATGTTATTTCTTCTAGTGATCATGGTTTTTCTAATGCCCTGATGGTAGTAGTTCTGCAAGAGAAATCAGGAACACTGTGTTTTCTTGCTTATGATTATTTTGACAGCTTGAAGAGGCCAAAGTATTACGGGCTCAAGGTCAGCATGAGATGGCTATCAGTCTCGCAAGATATATATTATCAAATTATCAGATGGGAGAAGAAGCCTCAAGTGTATATCGTTTGGTTGGGAAATGGTTAGCAGAAACTCGATCTAGCAAGTAATAATTACTGGCCTGTAATTTATCTATATTCTCTGTTAGTTAGGCGATATATTAACAATATTATATTTTGGCTTTCTACTGTATAGCTCAAGAACTATTTTAGATCAATACCTCAAACATTCTGTTGAAATTATTGAGTCAAACAAGAGCAGGGATAAGGCAAGTATATCAAGACAGTGCCAGACCTACTTCCATCTTGCTCACTACACTGATGGTCTGTTTAAAAGCTATGAAGAAAGACTTGCATCTAGCGAATGGCAAGCAGCTATGCGATTGAGGAAACATAAGGTATTTTAGAAAAGGTTTTACTGGCTTATAGTTTCATGTCTTCTATGTTTTTAACCGTTGTTAATGAATGAATTATGCAGACGAAAGAGTTGGATGCACTCATCAGAAGACTTAAAAGTTCCACAAAGGCAAGTGCTACCTCTAATAGGAGACCCTTTGACAATGTTTTTGGCTGATAGATAACAGTAGTGTTTGTAAGTTCAGTTAGTTGTAATTTATTCCAGAAGTAAGACATCTTACTGGAATGAACTGAAAAGTTGTAATTTTAGTTAAATGCTCTGGTATTTTCAGGTAGAAAAGACAGATTACTCAATAAAAATACAAGAGCTACAAAAACAGCTTACTATGGACAGGGAAGAGGCTGAAAAGTTGCAGGTATTCTTTTACCACCTTGGTTGTTTGCTTCAGCTTCTCTTGTAACAATGTGTAGAAAAGCTGCTTTGAGCAAACCTTTTTAGTAATTTGGATTCTTATTATAAATAGCATTTTGTTGCTTATTGCACTGCCCTTTAGTTCATTTTATTGCACTGTCCTTTGGTTCATACACTTTCTGCAAGGTTCCTCCTGCGGCTGATTCCCCTGCAGAACTCATACCAGTTCAACTTTCCAGTTTAAACACTAGAAGATAAACATATTCCTCTCGCAATATATTTCTTAGATGTATGTTATTAAGCTGAAGAACTACTTATACCCCTACCTCAACCGTGTCTCAATTCTGTTTGGATGGTAGAAGTTATACGTTGAGAACAGAATTTGTGGGTCTTTCATTGATGCTTAAGGATATCTATGATCGCAAGCATATAAAGTATATTGGATTCAGATAAAAAAGTGGGGCATTTATCTCAAGTTGTTTGCTTATTACAATGTAGTTATAATTTTACTCAGGAATTTAATCACACCAAGCAGCTAAAAGTAAACATCTCATTTATGGGAAACAAAGTATGTTTCTTGATACATCTGAAAAGCGGCTCCTTTTCCATGAGAGATGGATGAGTGGACATGTCTGAAGGAGCATGAATCTTAGAGGGGAAGTCCTAATACACTCCCCACCCATACTACCATACATGCAGCGCAGACGCAAAAAAGAAGGAACTTCCCTCTTTGTAATGTTAAGAGGCATCACTCACATTGTTATTCCAGCCCATTTAGCTGAATTTGACTACTTTAACAAGCTCATTGTAATTAGATTCCGTTTGCTAACCATTATGTTGTGTAATTGCATGCTGTTATGGCATTCAGGATAATTAAACATGGTAGTAGGTTGGAAATGTTGTATCCAAGCTTTTTTTTCCCATGCCAAGAAGGATTGACAGGTACACTGTGAACATTTGTTCTGCCTTTTACTTTAATAAAAATGACAAATTTTATGAAAGGACATCCATTTTATAGATATCCATTCTGGACGACAACATAGTAACACTTTGTATAGTATTCCTTCTCAGTTTGCAAAGTTGGTATTTTCCGGCCCTATAGGTCATGCTGTTTATTGGTTTTTCATGGACTCTTCAATGGTCAGAAGATGTGTTACAGTGTAGTCTTTGACTTCTTAAAGTCTTGGTAATTTGAAATTCTCTTTTGACTAGAACTTTTGAGCTTTATGGTCTTCGCATCTTCCTCATCTTATAGGTTCTTTTTTAATTGTGGTAGCTAGAATTTCATTCTATGATTTCCTGTGTTACAAGCTTAATTTTTTTCAAATAACAGAAGTTTACATCTCTTTACATAATCTTCACATTATAGTATGACAAGTGCTTCATGACACATGGTTGCACTTTTCAATTTCTCAATCTACAAGTGCATTTGTTGGTCTGCATTGCAGAAATGATGATATCTAATCATGGTGTCTCCAGATATCAATTCTTTGGTCTTGTAACAATGCTGCAGCAATGCTCAGTAGCATAATGTTCTTACTGTCAGTTGTAAATTTCAATGCCAAGATATTTTGGTTCAGAAAAGCTTAAATAATAATGATTGATTAATTTCTTACTGATTTTGAAGTTTTTCATAACATCACACTTTTCAACTCATTAGGATGACAGGGACAGCTTCCTCAGCCTTGCATTGGAGGGGTACGAACGTTGTCTTGTCATAGGTGGCAAATATGACCTAAGGGTGGTATGTCTTTTTTCTTTTGCTATTAATTATTTGGTTTTAAAGAAATTCAAATTTCTGTCAAGTAACTATAAACACTTGATAGTTGACATATCGTATATTCGTATGTTTCGTTTTTCCCCCTAAATTCTAGGATTATAGAGGTTAAATGTTTTGCAACTAGTATCATTCACTATTCACTTATTAAATTTCACTGTAAAGCTTTTACTTTCATGTATTGTTTTAAATGAGGGCAGTAAATTGGTAAATGCATATATGCTTTTCGAGGGAGTGTGTAGCACACATGGGGACAAAAAAATATCCATCTGCAATCTCAAAACATTACGAGGGAGTGTGTAGCACACATGGGGACAAAAATATCCATCTGCAATCTCAAAACATTACTTGTTCAATGGTGTACTTGGTTCTCTAAGGTTTAACTGTTTCAACTCATTAACATAGATGTGAATTAAACCATATACTCTAATGAAGCTGTTTCCAGCCATGGAAGCTCTTTCTAGCACCTAGTAAACAAAGAGACATTAGAAGAATTAATTATTTCTTTAATCATTACCTTTAACTTACAATTCATTTCCATTCAAATTTTGTTGATTACATGTATTTGTAGGAAGTGATTCTTCCTCTATCCTTAAAAGAAAATTACAAACGGATCTTCCTAGCTCGGGGACCGGGCTCGGGCTGGGCTCTACCTGCGCGGGCTAGAGAGGGTGGGCCGTGCTTATCTAGGTTAGGCTACGGGCCAGCACGGATACGATGACCATGATCTATTTTTTTAAAAAAATTCAAAAAATAATGCACACCTAAAAATTCTTTAAAAAATATAAAAAACTAGTTAAAAATATAACAAGACTCATGGTATTTTTAAAATAAGTAAATAAATTTTATAAATCATCAACTTGATAATCTTATATATTTACATTGAATTTGTAATTTGAAAAAAATTAGGAAATTATTGCATCTCAACAGTATGAGTACATCCCAACTAGGTTGGCGCCTATGCTTCTATTTTCGTCATGTGTTAATATTCTTAATGAAACAAAATACAACTCTTGTTGTACGTTTCCATAATCAACTTATAAGTCTTCCAGCGTTTTTTATAATATTTACAGTATCCAATTTTTATTGTCGCTTCTTTACTGTCCACCAATCCCTTAAACATATGAGTGCCTGCACCATCTCTATATCAAAAACCAGTGGTCGTCGATTATACAATCTCATATACTGAATGTGTCACGCCCCGCTCCCGATATACGGTATATGAGCACGTGTAGTAGGTAACGGCAACATATTCGTTTTGAATATGTTAAAGTCTCAATTATAATATCACAGTCATAAAGAATAATTACACATAGATAAATAAACTGACATTCATTAACCCATGAAGTTTAATACATAAAAACATAAGAACGATTCTTGAAAAGAATATCCATTAAAGAATGATAGGTTCAAAAATATGAAAAGACTATTTTAATACAACTAAGTACATTATAACTACTGATTTTCGGTCACTTCAGCAAAATACTCCATGTCCTCCGCAGTATGATCAACATGATTCAACTCAGTCACTGGACATGCATATCCAGGTCGTCAGATAGCGACCAGCACAATAAATGCAGAAAAAAATATGTGATGTAATAATTATGTCTAACATGGTAATAATGCAAGTCTTAGAAAGATATTAAATTCATAATTAACGATAATATTAAGTGACATAGGTTAAAACAAATATCTTTTAGTATGGTGTAACGCCCCATTTCCCGGAGAGATATGGAAACGGAGTGTGTTACCGGCGGGCACGTATAAGTCAACGTACACGAGGCCTATAAGTATGTAAAAGTAGAAATGAATTGAACTAAATACTAGTCATCTAGCAGGATCTTGGACGTTAGTCTACTACTATATAAAAGAGAAGATATACATGTCTAAAACAGAAAGCAATAATTAGGTACTGATACAGAAGTTGGGAACTAAGCCCTCAAAAGAGGTATACATACCAAACCCAAAAATACAAAAAGTGGAGGCTTAAGAATCTACTGCTGCTCGGCCTGCTCCAGAAAGTACGGGTCGTGCGATGGCGGATCCTCGCTCACATGCTCAGTACCTGAGCGTGTGGAGAAACTCAGGGTCAAACCCGGCAAGTAAAACAATAAAAGGTAGGGAGTGTATAATATAAACAAATAAGTAAGATATGAGTATGGATATGAAAGTATGCGCATGTGTGAAAAATATTAAACGATCAAGTAACAATATCAAGCAGAGATATACATGCATATCAAGTCTAAGTTAACATCTTATTTTAATTTATATTTGAACTAACTGGTGAAGAAATAAAGCTGTATCGTGAAAGTACTCGTGCATACTCGGGACCCGGCCAAGATGCTGGCACTGAACCAGCCGTGCCGCTAAGCACTCAAGCGGATACCGATTACTGAGTAATCGGTCGTCCCATCAACATGGACTAAACAAGAGATGATGGCTCAGTACCATCCGGGCGCCCCTGCGGATGAGCCTCTATTTCGGTTGCGCAACCTATCCTAAATGTTTCACGATACAATATTTGTCTACCCTTTAGTTCTCCCATAACTCAAGGTTTCAAGTTATATTACATGAAAATCAATTCGGAATATGATGAACCAATCATGTCAAGGTTAATACATATACATGTCTAGTAACAAGCAAGATGTGGTCTATGTCAGAATCAAGTTAACAGGCAAGTCATGATCCATAGCACTATCAAGACATGTGTATGTACTAACAAGGAAAATCCGACATATTGTCATGTATCTTGTACAAGTAATTTGTATGTATATGTCAAGGCAAGTATGATGGAGTGTCAAATCAAGTTAATAGGCAAGTCAGATCCATGGCATTATCAATACATGTGTATGTACTAATAAGGAAAATCTGGTATAATTTCATGTATGTTGCACAAATGACTAGTATGTATATGTCAAGGCAAGCATGATAGTCATAAAATACTAGAATGTGTTATGCAAATAATGATCATGTATGTAAACCACACATATATACAATTATGCATATAAATATGTATTAGGTAAGTAAGTACTAAATTGTAAGAATAGAAATTAAATAGGTTTAACACTATTATAACGATTGCTTTAATAATGAATGAATTTTCCAAATTCTAGAATGATTTCATGGTATGGAAAGTAGCAAAATTTATTAAACCTTACTAATGTATATATGTTTCAAGTAAACATTAATTAACATAAAGGAATTATGACCTAATATAATAGCTTGCATAAAAGAAATATTTTAGTAAATTTAATATAATACTTATATGAAACTCTCTCTTTAAAACATGATAATGAATAAATAAATAAATGTATATATATACATTTTTTCTAACGGCAAGTGGAAAATGATTTTAAAATCATTGCATTATACAAGAAGAACTTATGTAGGAAATTTTAAATTTATATCCAATATGATGAACATTCATAAAAGTGGTTTCTTTGTAATTTCAAAATAAAACATATAGTTTAAGTTGTAACTTATAGTTTAAGCATAGGAGACCTTAAATAAAATCATAAATTTAATACATAAACATAGAGTAGAGTGTAAGAATCATATTTTTATATTTAAAATAATCATAGAGAATTTTGTATAAAGATATCACATTTCTAAAATTAAACAAATCAAGATTCTAAATTGGCTATAAAAGATTTTAGTTACAAAATAAAATTAAAAATTAAGCATATAGTTTAACTTTACAACTTATAAATTTAAGAATGAGAGATTATAAATAAAATGATAAATTTGATATATAAACATAGAGTAAAGTGTAAAAAATCATATTTTTATTTTTCTAGAATAATCATAGAGATTTTTGTATAGAGACATTATCTTTTTAAGTTTTAACAAATCAAGATTCTAAGTTAACCATAAACAATTGGAGTTAGAAAAAAACATGAGAGTGGATGTGATTTTTACTTGCCTTGATGGGTAGGAAGATAAGCCTATTTTGAGGCTAAATAATTTTTTCTTCTTTTTTTCTTCTTCTTCTCTTTTCTTCTTCTCTTTTCTTCTCTTGAGTTGGAGTAAAAAAAATAAAAGGAAGAGATGAATGAAAAATGAAGGAGAGAAAACAAATGAAAGGAAGGGAAGAAAAAGATATAATAAAGGAGGGATATGGGGGATTAGATGATAGTTTGTCATGCTTGGTAAAGTAAGGTATGGATGAATAAAACAAAATAGGTATAGGACAAATGAATACTAATAATAGGTTATTAGAGTTGTTTAAGATTATAATTTCAAATTAAACTAATCCAAAAAAAAAGTCAAACTTAATTTTGACAAGTCAAAGAAGAGAGGCTAGTAAAAATATGTGTAGGACCCACCGGTAATTAAAATAATATTATTTTAAGTGACTATTTTAAAATTTTCAAGAAAATCACAAAAATATAGAAAAATGAGTCAAACACAACGCATTTATTTTGAGATTAATCTGATATCAAGAATGTAACTTATGATGAAATTAGGTTGTTACATCCTACCCTCACAAAAAAATTTCGTCCTCGAAATTTAATTTAATTTTTTTTTGAGAAACAAGAATAAATACAATAATAAGTTCATATATATGCATGTGCAGACGGGAATAGATTTTAATATTATGAATAGATACTTGACGTGATCACTCAAACAAGCGGGGATACTTTTTCTGGACATCATCCTCCCATTCCCAGGTAGATTCTCCTGGCGAGTGACTATCCCATGACACGAGAACGAAGGGGAATCGTGCGGTTCTTCAGATTTCTCTCCTTTCTACCAATGATGGCAATTGGTTCCTTCTCAAAAGTCAAATCTATTCCCAATTCCATATCGGAAAGATCTACAACACGGTTCTCATATCCAGTGCATTTTCTCAGTTGAGAAATATGAAATACATTGTGCACCGCATCCAATTCTGATGACAAGTCAAGTCGATAAGCCAAGTTTCCAACTCCCTTCATTGGTGAAATTTTGAGGAATACTCTGTCTCCAACTTCGAACTTCAATGGCCTTCTGTGATGATCCGCCCATTTCTTTTGCCTATCCTGTGCAACCCTCAAATGTTCCCTGATGACCTTTACTTGGTCTATCGTCTGATCGACTATCTCTGGTCCTAATATGCTGCGCTCTCCAACATCGTCCCAATACAAGGGCGATCTGCACTTCCTGCCATACAAAACTTGAAATGGAGCCATCTTGATACTCGCATGATAACTGTTGTTGTAGGAGAATTCTACCATATACAAATGATCCTCCCATGAACCTCCAAAATCTAGCACACAAGCCCTCAGCATGTCCTCAAGATCTTATGTGGTTATGTTTTTGTTTGATTTTATATTTGTTGGATTTATTGGATAAGTTTAGCATATAAAGATTTCATTTAAATGATAAATTATTTTTTTCCTATTTTATTTTATTTTATATTTATTTTTTAGAAGAGTTTCCTAGTTGATTTATAGATAATGTTTTGGCCTAAAATTGTTGGATCACCCTAAATTCTATTTGAAATCAATAAATGGATTTGAATCCATTTTATTGGGTTTATAAGACGGTGGATATTGTTTATTAGGTCATTAGTATGTAAGCTAATCCTATGGTCTAATTAAATAAATACAATAGGAATTTAAGTAAGTAGTTTTATCAACCTCAAATAGCAGAGTAAGGGAAGGAAAAATATAAGAGTTCTTTTGTCAAAACTTTGGCGAGGCCAACGACAGCGATCCGATTAGATGCTCCAATATGGTGAGAGGAAAAGAGAAATTTTTAGAGAATGAGTGTAAAATTGAATTTAGAAAAGAGATTGGGTATATATAGTGTTGGATTTAGAACTTATAGAATGTGAAGGATTTAGGGAGTTATGGAATTCAAAAGTTTTGAGGGGTTATGTAATTTAAAAGGTTTTGAGGGTTATGGAATTTAAAAGATTTTAAGGGTTATGGAATTTAAAAGGTTAGAAGAACGAATGAATTTAGGATGTTATAAAAGAGAGATGATGAATAGTTTAAATTATTATGTTTATTTGTTTATTCATTTAGTTATGGCAAAAAAAAATGATTATTACATTATATCCCCTTAGAAAAATAATTTTGTCCTCAAAATTAAATAAGGGAGAGGACAATACCAGAAGTCTTAATAAAAAAGGTGCGGATACCGTTCACAGATATCGTCTTTCCATTCCCCGGTTGCTTCTTTAGATGGTCGATGATTCCACCAAACGAGAACGAGGGGAATGACTTTGCTCTTCAAAACTCTCTTCAAAACTCTCTTGTCGCTCGATGATAGCTACTGGTTATTCTTGATAGGAGAGGTCTGGTCTGAGCTCTAACTCTGAATAATCCAGTATATGATTCTCGTCCCGAGCATAGCGTTTGAGTTGGGATATATGAAACACATTATAAACACCTTTTAAGGATGGGGGAAGTGCTAGACGATATGATACTTTTCTAATTTTCTCCACAATATCAAAATGGCCAATAAATCTTGGGCTAAGCTTTCCTTCCGAACCGAATCGAATAATACGTTTAGATAGTGGTATTTTCAAGAATACTAAATCTCCAACTTGAAATTCCAAAAAATTTTGATGAGTATCCGCCAATTTCTTCTGCTTGTTTTGAGCAGCCTTTAGGTGCTTACGAATCAAATTGACCTTATCCACTGTTTGAGTAATCATCTCTGATCCTAAAAGTTTTCTTTCTCCAATATCGTCCCAATAAACCGGTGATCGATATTTCTTTCCATATAATACTTCGAATGGCGCCATCTTGATACTTATTTGATAGTTGTTGTAAGAAAATTCAAAAAGATGAAGGTGATCTTCCCAAGACCTACCAAAATCTAGCATACATGCTCTAAGCATATCTTCTAAAGTTAGGATAGTCTTCTCTGATTGTCCGTCGGTTTGAGGATGATAAGTACTGCTAAACTTAAGTTTAGATCCCAAAATTTCTTGCAAAGTCTTCCAAAAGTGAGATCTAAATCTAGTATCTCTATCTGATACAATATTGATTGGAAGACCATGAAGTTGTACAATCTCATGCATGTATTTCTCTGCTAATGTTTCCGTCGCAACACGAAATGGGATAAAATGAGCCAATTTCGTGAGACGATCCACGATAACCCATATGGCATTATTACCCTTAGGACTTCGTGGCAAGGCCGTAACAAAATCCATTGTAATTTCCTCTCATTTCCATTTGGGTATTGGCAAAGGTTGTTAAAATCCCGGCAACCTCTGATGTTCTACCTTTACCTGTTGGCATACAAAAATTTGGATACAAATCGAGCAATTTCTCTCTTCATTCCGTGTCACCAAAAGTGTTACTTCAAGTCTTGGTACATCTTCGTGCCTCCCAGATGTATTGAATATGTTGAACTATGAGCTTCTGAAAGAACTTCTCGAACATTTCCCTTTGGTACACAAAGTCTGTTTTTAAATCGAAGTGATCCATCAGCATGAATGTTTAAGTCTGATCCCCGTCCAGATTCAACTTCACTTCGAAATTTCTGTAGTTTGGGATTGTCCTTATGGTCTTCTTTGATCTTCTCAATTAATGATGATTGGAGTTGTAAGGTCATAAATTGTACTTTTGATTTTGGCAAGATGACTTCTAAGTCTAGGCTTCTCATCTCTTCGAGCAATTTCTTTTGTTGGGTAAGATATATCGCCATTGGTTTTCTACTTAAAGCATCAGGAGCTACACTAATTTTACCGGGATGGTATTGTAAGTTGATGTCATAGTCTGCCATTAGTTCCAACCATCTTCTTTGCCTCATGTTGAGCTCCTTCTGAGTAAAAACATATTTAAGGCTCTTATGATTAGTATAAATATTCACACGATCTCCAAGTAAGTAGTGTCTCCAAATTTTTAAGCCAAAAATTACTGCTGCTAACTCTAAGTCATGCGTTGGGTTGTTCTTCTCATGAGACTTCAATTGACGAGATGCATAAGCAATCACTTGTCCATGTTGCATTAACACACATCTAAGTCCTCTTCCAGATGCGTCACTAAATACAACTATTCCACCTGTTCCATCTGGAATCACCAAAATTGGTGCAGAAGTAAGTCAAATCTTCAACTTTTCGAAAGCTTCATTATATTCACTTGACCACACAAACTTCTCGTCATTTTTCATTAACTTGGTCAAGGGTCCTGCGATTTTCGAGAAATCTTGAACAAATTTTCGATAGTAACCAGCTAATCCAAAAAAGCTCCTAACTTCGGACACATTTTTCGGGACAGGCCAGTTTTTCACTGCTTCGATCTTACGCGAATCAACCGAGATTCCTTCTCCAGAGATGATATGTCCCAGAAAAGATACACTTTTCAGCCAAAACTCACACTTACTAAGTTTGTCGTAGAGTTTCTCTTTTCGAAGAGTCTCCAACACAATTCTCAAATGTTCGGCATGTTCTTCATTGTTTTTGGAGTATACTAAAATATCATCGATGAACACGACTACGAATTTGTTCAGGTATAGGGCAAAACACTTGGTTCATCAAATTCATAAATACAGTCGTTGCATTTGTCACTCCAAATGGCATTACTAGAAATTCATAATGGCCATATCGAGTTCGAAAAGCAGTCTTCTGTATATCTTCCTTCTTGACTCTTACTTGATATCCTGACTTGAGATCCAACTTAGAAAAATTTTTAGCTTCCCCGAGTTGATCGAATAAGTCATCGATTTTAGGCAAAGGATATTTGTTCTTGATCGTGACTTGATTCAATCATCGGTAGTCGATGCAAAGCCTCTTACTTCCATCTTTCTTTCCATTGAGTAAGATTGGTGCTCCCCACGGCGAAGTGCTTGGTCTAATGAATTCTTGATCTTCAAGCTCCGTCAATTGACGTTTCACTTCTACCAATTCTGCTAGTCCCATCCGGTATGGTGCTTTAGATATAGGCGCTGTACCGGGAATAAGATCAATAGAAAATTCTACCGTTCTCTCATGTGGTAATCCAGTAAACTTATCTGCAAATACATCAAGATATTCTGACACCACTGAAATATCTTCATCTTTTTTGTCCACCATGGATCTGGCTCTAAATTTTGTTGACTTTAGTGTCTTACTACCTCCAAAAAATTCAAATTCTGGGTGATTCGGAATTCGAAATATGACACTTTTTTTTCGACAATCAATTACTGCCAGTCCATTTCAAGTATAGCATCAAATCCACCAGGTTCGATTATAAAAAAATTGGCATAGAACTCCCTTCTACATATTACAACAGGACATAATCTACACACTTTACTAGATATTATAGCTCCATTACTCGTATTAATGTTCCAATTAGATGTCAAAGTATCACATGGAATGTCATGAAGGGATACAAAAACAGACGAAATGAAACAATGCGAAGCTCCAGAATCAAATAGTGTAAAAATTGGTGTACCATGTACTAAAATTGTACCTGTCACCACAGCATTGGAATTTTCAGCCTGTTCTGCAGTGAGATTGAAAGCTTGACTCTGACCATGGTCCACTCTCTTATTTTCAAGAGCTTGTTAGAACATCTTCTTTTGAGAAGCAAGAGGTTGTCTATCTTGATTGAGTCCTGCATTCCTTTGTTGTGGGAGAATAACAGGTCGAGACACTTCTTCGTTAATTCTCTTCTTTGGACAATTCATCAAAGTATGTTCAGCTGATTTACAGGCCAAACATAGTCCATTAGCAGCTCTGCAATCCTTGAGATGACCAGGTTTCTGACAGAAGTTGCATATGAGCTTTTGATGATGAAGAATGGAAGGTCGCTTCTCGGTAGAACCTGTTTTGGAAATAGATCCTCCAGATACTTGATTGAAAGACCTCTTTGATACTGTCTGAACTGGCTTCTCCTTATTAATAACTTGCTCTACACCTCTCGCAGTATCAATCACATCAGTATAAATCTCAAGTTTGGAAGACACCAAATGCTTCTGGATGTCCAATTTTAAACCTTGCTGGAATTGATGAGCTCGATTTTCTTCATCAACAACCATGTATGGTGCAAATCGGCTCAAACGGACAAATTCATCTGAATACTCATCTACAGACTTTCCTCCTTATTTCAGGTTGATGAACTATTGTTCCATCTTCCTTCGAGCTGCCTTTGGAAAGAACCTTGTGTAAAAACTCTTAGTGAAATCTTCCCATACGATTGGTTGTTCCCGTCGGTCTCATTCAGCTTGCCGCCAAGTTCTAGCTACATATGTAAGCTGGATCTTCACAACATCAACCTTGTCCTCCTTAGGAATTCGTGCAGCTGTAAGAAGATCCTCCATCTCGGCTAACCACTGTTCAGCTTCAAGCGGTCCAATTGTTCCAGAGAAAGTTGCAGGATGAAGGCGACGAAAATCAGAAATGCTCCCAACTCGTTATGGTCGAGGTGCATTGATTTTTTCTAATGCTACCGTTATTTCGGTACGCATTATCTCTTTGGCATTAATTGAGCTAATGTTCGAGTTCGATCCAGATTCATTATTTTATGTCACCGTACTGAAGAATATAAGGAAAAATGTAATCAAAGGAAGTTTGAATCAAAAAATATGGTAATGAAGTTTTCAATATCTACATTTATTCATATGGCTGTGATCTCAAGCTTAGGATCAATTCTAAGTTAACTCAACATCGTTGGGTCACCTCATTTTTGAACCTAGCTCTTATACCACTAAAATACATGTCACGCCCCACTCCCGATATACGGTATATGAGTACGTGTAGTAAGTACCGGCAACATATTCGTTTTGAATATGCTAAAGTCTCAATTATAATATCACAGCCATAAAGAATAATTACACGTAGATAAATAAATTGACATTCATTAAACCATGAAGTTTAATACATAAAAACAGAAGGATGATTCTGGATAATTTAAGATAATATCTATTAATGAATGATAGGTTCAAAGATATGAAAACACTACTTTAATACAACTAAGTACATGATAACTACTGATCTTCGGTCACTTCAGCAAAGTACTACATGTCTTCCGCAGTAGGATCAACAGGGTTCAAATCAGTCACTGGATATGTATATCCAGGTCGTCAGATAGCGACCAACACAATAAATACAGAAAAAAATATGTGATGTAACAATTATATCTAACATGGTAATAATGCAAGTCTTAGAAATACATTAAATTCATAATTAACGATAATAGTAAGTGACATAGGTTAAAGCAAATATTTTCTAGTATGGTCACAATTATGGCAAGTTTATTTAGGATGTCATGTAATTGGAAAAACTAACTGATAGGATACCACTGTTTCGATTGGTTCCTGTACAGACCCAGTAAACGGTCACATAGATTGCCCGGTGCTGAATCGGACCTGCTGTCAGGCAAACAGGAATTATAATCAGGTATGATCTAGCAAATTATCACGCACCCATGGTGTGCGAAATATTCAGTTGTACAATTTAACAAGTTTATAGCCGAAACAGAATATATTTTCATCATTCAGTTTCTCTCCCAACCCAGTGTCATTTAAGTATAGTACATGCAGGTCTAAATTCTGGTTTTCATAATTTGTATATTGAATTTCGGGTATAATAATTCAATTAGATTTTGTTAATTTGTTAACAAAGTTTATAAAGTCCATTCAGTTTATATTTTATTCAATAAATCACAATTGGTTATATCAAGAATTTACTGATTTGAGATATCATACAGATATCAGCCAGACCAGTGTATGGATGCTGTGAGGTTTTCCGTGCATTGCTCGTTTGTTGATTAGAGAACCAGCATACAAAATAAATTTTCTAGACACCGATATAAAATGATGTCGCAAACAGTATGTTTCCACGATTATAGCCTTTTTCATGATTTATTAAAAATCTAACTATATTCTGTAATTTAACAAGTATTCATTTAATTTCTAACATCATAAAGAAATAACAGAAATGTCAATAATTGCACTGGTAATAACACATTTAGTTTCTACAAATTAAATTCTAACAATATAAAGAAATAGTATTTGTAATAACAAATTTAGATGATATAGTTGAAGTAATATTTCTATAAGAAAAACTAGCATGTTTAGTGAGTTCAAAGAAAACTCACCTCGATTTGCGAAGGTCTACCAACTGGCAATCACACGAAGCAATCTACACATAAAATTATAGTATATTTGTTAAAAATTGTTCATCATAAATTCATGTGATTTTTAGAGAATTTCTAATTTTCATAAAACACTTAGTATTGATTTTAAAGTTAAATAATATTAGTGTAGAAAATTAACTTCCAACGTTGTCCTAATAAGCTGTTAGTTACATATTTTGTAAATATTTGAATTGGTTAATTCTCATCGAACTACAATCTTATTTGCTTGGCAAGAGAGGCTTATAGAAGGTGTAAGGTGGGCTTAGCTGGACATATGCTGTATTAATACTAATCTTGAAGTTTATGTCAACAAAAAAATATTAATATAATTCAACTCTTATGTGGTTATGTTTTTGTTTAATTTTATGTTTGTTGGATTTATTGGATAAGTTTAGCATATAAAGATTTCATTTAAATGATAAATTATTTTCCTCCTATTTTATTTTATTTTATATTTATTTTTGAGAAAAGTCTCCTAGTTGATTTATAGATAATGTTTTGGCCTAAAATTGTAGGATCACCCTAAATTCTATTTGAAATCAATAAATGGATTTGAATCCATTTTATTGGGTCTATAAGATGGTGGATATTGTTTATTAGGTCGTTAGATAGTGTGTGAGTTAATCCTAGGGTCCAATTAAATAAATGCAATAGGAATTTAAGAAAGTAGTTTTACCAATCTCAAATAGCAGAGAAAGGGAAGGAAAAATATAGGAGCTCCTTTGTCAAAATTTCGGCGAAGCCAACGACAGCGATCCGACTAGACGCTCCAACAAGATGAGAGGGAAAGAAAAATTTTTAGAGAATCAGTGTAAGATTGAATTTAGAAAAGATGTTGGATTTATATAGTGTTGAATTTAGAAGTTATAGAATGTGAAGGGTTTAGAGAGTTATGGAATTCAAAGGTTTTGAGGGGTTATGGAATTTAAAAGATTTTTGGGGTTATGAAATTTAAAAGGTTTTGAGGTTTATGGAATTTAAAAGGTTAGAAGAATGAATGAATTTGGGATGTTATAAAAGAGAGAAGATGAATAGTTTAAATTATTATGTTTATTTGTTTATTCATTTAGTTTGGTAAAAAATAAAAGATTATTACAGAATGCACTTTTGGAAGGTATTGTTGAAACTTGAATAGTAACTCTCGGACTATGTAGGAAACAATTGGATGCATTGGTGATCCAGTTTGCTTCCATTATCCAAAAATATCAAAATTATGTTCATTGTTAGGCATTTCTACTAATGAAGCAGATAAATGTCTATCAAGTTCTGAAGTTTTTCTTAATGATGACAATTCTGGGCTACTAGCTCGACCAATAATAGAGTTGATTAGATAATTTCTTAGTATAAAAATTTTACCTTTGTTTGGACTAGAACGATGAGGTGATGCCGATTTTCAAAATTGGTGTTATACTCTTCCAATAATTTAAAATAACAATAAATATCGTACTTAAATTGTTTTATTTCATTATATGGCTCTATATATAAAAGTTCAAAGAAATTATTAACTATTGTTTCTTTCCTACAGGGGTTAATTAGCATAGTGAAACCAAAAATTAAGGGAATAGACAAAAAAATATTTGTCAAATTTGGCTTGCATTTTGATTAATGTGTCCAGAATTAATATTGTCAGTAAGCCTACTAAAACTAGTTTGAATTTCGTTAATTTATAAAGGAGATAGTGGGAAAATAGCAACTAGATAAAGAAACAGCAGAAGAATAAAAAACTTCAAGCCCATTTTGTAAAGATATTAATTTCCACTCACATTCTTCAATTTTTTCTAAAGCATGGTTAGGATTAAAATCATTAAAAGAAGAAATAAATGCATCTAAAACATGTATGTATGAAGTAGTTTCATGTAGTATCAAATACATTGAGTTCCACCTATGTTGCATATCGTTGGCCATTTTTCAGCCTTACATTAAATCTCTTACAAGTTTGCAGAGCCAAACTCTTGCCACGGAATTTTCAATAAATCCACAAACTTTCGTAATAAAATGTCTAATATCCGAAAAACCGAATTGCATAATTAAATTAATTATATGACACATTCATCTAACATGAAAAAAACTCCACGCACCCGCAAGTGGTACGGTAGAGAGACACGAAAATATTCTACGGCTACATTATTATTACTAGTATTATTTATAGTAAGAGAAAATTTTGTCAAAAAGTTCGAATTAGAGCAATTGTTCAAAAGTTATTTCTCCAAAGTCTTGAAAAATTATTTCTCCAAGATTTTCTTCCATATTAACATCATTAAAAGAAACAGATGAAATTACTCTTTTCTGCATTTGCCAAGATTCATCAATCCAATGAGTAGTTACGCAATGAAAAGATTTTCTACCTCTAGAGACCAAATATCGAAAGGGCAACTTTGTAATTACGATTTTTAAATGCAAAATCATTTTATCTTTTTCAGTGCCAAAGTGATGTAAATCACGTTGGCAAGTTTTCGAGAAAATGATTGAAAAGTAGGCACAAAACCCTCTCTAATCATTTCTATATAATGTGGATCCCTTATAGTGGTAAATTGATAATTTTTTTTAAACAAAATACCTAATTATAGCCTTACGTACTCAGATTGCTTCATAAATAAAAGAAGAGCGTGTACCCATAGTTGAAGATTGAAATAGTATGGATTGTCAAATGTCAGGTTGGCCGTGAACTTTGCTTTGGAACTTCTTATGTCACATCAAGTGGGTTGTCCCGACCGAACGGTATGAGATAAGAGTTTCGCATAGATGGGACATTTTGCTTTGATGTCGGTGATGTTGCCTGCATTGTCCATGACCTCAATGTATTCGAAAATGCTCAACACTTCGGATCAAGACCAAGTCCACTTTGATGAAGTTGGGATTGTTGGAGAAGCAAGGTTTTAAATAATGGTCACAATATCGCAATATTGACTAGTTTTGCGGCGTAGACACCTAACAGCTACGATAATTAACATCTCAATGCGTTTATCGTGTTTTCAGAAAAAACAAATTGCCAATATATCGAGTTCAACTCACTATTCGGTCATAAAATCGGGATCCAAATATCGGCAATATCCTCTGATAACGAAGCTCATAAAACTGAGTAAAAAGTTATGATCTTCTTTTAGCCCATTTAATATAGTTTACTTTTTTTTGGTTATTTGAGCAAATTGGGTTCCTCTATTAAAACTTTGAATTGGATGATTTCTTTTAATAATATGTTTTAAAGATTAATTTAGGGGTTACTAGTCAATGATTTACTATTAAATTTCTATTAAATACTTGAATTACAGTAAAATTAAGAATACTACATCAAGTTTTAGTAAAATTACAGTTATAGTAACACTTATTGGTTAGGCTCTTAGTAATTATGGATTCATCAACTTAATGTAAGTTATCGTGGTAAGTATACACATATATATATATACATATACATATATATATACATATATATATATATATATATATATATATATATATATATATATATATACAACAACGACAACTAAGCCTTTTATCCCAAGTACTTGGGGTAGGCTACATGAACCAAAAGAGAATCATGCTAGATCGATCACGTTAATAATCCTTCTCCATTCATTTCTATCAAGTAGTATCTTCTCATTTAAATCTCTAGAATCCATATCTTTTCGTATCACTCCTATCTATGTTTTCTTCGGTTTTCCCTTTGCTCTTTTAACTTGTCATTGATAAACTCTCCCGTCGAACTGGTGTATTTATAAGTCTACATTGCTAATGAACAAACCATCGTAAGCGATTTTCTCGTATCTTCTCATCGATGGGGGCTACACCTACCCTAGTACGAATATTTTCATTTCTCATTTTATTTCTCCTAGTGTTGCCGCATATCCAGCGAAGTATGCGTATTTCTGTTACACTTCTATGAATGACATTTCTTTACAACTTATTGGTTAGCATTCTCTGTTACACTTATCCAGCGAAACATCATATATATGTGTGTGTGTGTGATGTTTTATGTAGTTTTACATAATGCATACATGTTATTCATATTTATTTTAGCATAAGAAGACATGTATATTTATAGTCCACTATTGACATATGATATTTGCTAAATATTTCTGATATCTCTCCGATAACTATATCTGGTATGAAATTTTCCAACTGATACATTTGTTATGGCTGATTTTCAAAATGTTATAAAGAAGCGATCGGAGAGAGAGAAGTTATTTCTAAAGAGATAAGGCTGGAGGTTGAAACCTTCTCCTCAGTATCAACGAAGTATGAGGATGGTGCCATTGCAAATGAATAAATTTAAAAAAAAACTAAATTGAGAGAGATTAGAAAGAAATTAGAGAGAGATTAGAGCTTTACTTTTCTTGAGAGAGATTAGAGAGTTTTAGCAGGAAAAAATGAAAATAAGTTGCATTTATTTATAAATCCATCCTCACATCTAAAAGACCAAATTGCTCCCCCAACTAGTCGTTTTATAGCTGTTGGGAGTGTTTTGGTAAAAAAAACAGCTACCAAAAATAATCAAAACCCTCCCAACTAACCGTTGGGTTTCAACTCCAAATCAAACTGATTTTGCCCAGCCTGGGCCTAGATTTTTTTTACCGTTAACGCATACCCCTGGCCAGCTGGGCTGGCTCGGGCTTCGACCATGGTGGTCGAGGTTCGACCCGAGTCCGGGCCAAGCCCGTTCAACGGGCCCGAGTATAGTTTGGACAAGTCTACAAATAGTTGACCCTAAAAAATAGCAAATAGGATTATACATTAGTATATAAGAAGAGCCTATGGCAAAACGAGTTGGCTTTCATTACTCTCTCTTTTGCCCCTCCTAAGGAGTGACAAAAGTAGATTTTTAAGGCAAAAAAAAAATAAGTTGGTAGCATCAGAATGGTAAATATTCGTGATTTCTTGATTTCAATATTGTCATCAAGCGGGTTATATATGAGTAAAGATGTCTATTGTCAAGTAAGCTTATGTCAAAATTATGCATGATGCTACCAACTGGGTTCTATATAGAGTAAAGCAAGCAAGCAGTCCAAGGGGTAACATTAGATACCAAAGCTATGTGACATGTTAAGGAAATACAGTATCAACAAATGTAGTTGCATGAGCACACAACCAAATAAGTGATAAGATGCTCCAGAATTAGTTAGCATGACAATGAGCAAAACAAGAAAATAGAAGTTTCTCAAAGCTTTATTAGCTGGCATAATAACGAGCAGCATAGGAAAATAGAAGTTTCTCAAACTTGATCATGGTTTCTCCAGGAGAAGAACGAGTAAAGAAAGAAATGAAGATCATCTAGCAATAACCGAAAGCTAAGCAGAGGCATGCTATGATATTATTTGAATACATGCAATAAGGGGGAACTAATTGAAGATGATTTGGCTTAATTGGAGGGGAAAAAAATCTATCTCCGTTGTTCTCTTTGGTTAATTTTATGCTTTAGAAATGACTACAACTCTACCTAACGAGTTCTCTCGAATTTCCTTTTTTGTCTGGAGGTTTCTAGTCTAAGGGATTCTAGACAAGTTCCCCTGCGCATGAACTTTAACTGACAACTGGCACGATGGCGAGGCCCCAGCTTAGTTGTTTTTGCCAAAAATTTGAAAGCAAATAATAAAGAATTGGTCAGATTGGTTGCTGATCAGAATTTCTTTCGAGAATCATGCTGCATATCAAAACTTATTTTTAAATTAATGTGTTGTGATGATTTGGTTAGTATACAAACACACTAAATCTGTTGTCCGTCTGAAATTAATCTGCATGATATTACAAACTAGAATAATTTAACATTAGATTCTTAAAAGAGTGAATTGCTGGAAATAAAATGCTTGGGAAAATAAAATTAGGAAAAGTTATGACAAGTACAACTTCTAAGGAGGGATTTTCTAACAACTTTTAAAATTCATACCTAACTGTCTTTCTCTCATCATTATCATGAACTCAAAGTAGTAACTTAATGGTTTAACAATTTACTTAAAACTCATTACGTCATGGCCCTATTTCCTATTCTAACTGTTCTTTTTTGCGCTAACTGTGATTGTCATTCTATGATAAATACTAATTTATACATTACCTCACATATTTACAAAAGCAATAGAGAGAACTGGCCTGTAAATACCATCTGGACTGGATTCTTGTTTCGTGCTATATTTCATCCTTCATCTGGTTTAGTAATCATATGTTTAAACCTGGCTGATTCATAGTGCAAGCATTATATCCAAAGGAAAGGGGGTTCTGATATTTCATATTTGATATGGTCCGGTCACATAAATAAGTCATATGTTTATGGAAATAATCATCAAATGATAATGAAAACCCAGTTCTACTGACACTTATTATGCTCATCAAAAAATGACATGACAACTCTTATTAATTGCTCATCTTTTTACTTAAAATGTGCTTATTATCATATTTATCTGAAAGCTTTAAAACTAAGATGACAAAAAATAAATGTCAAATTTGTGTAATTACTTACATGAAGTATATCTATGTTTTTCTTTCAGCAGTAAGTAATTTCCATTAATGAGGGATTAAACTTTAAGATGATAATAACCTGTCTACAAACCATCTGAAACTAGAATCTTAGAAACAAAACAGGAATTAAGTTGTACTACAGTCGAGTCCTACAATTTCACACATACCTCTTGCGCTTATGATTCTAAGACATCTCAACTTAGATATGCAAAACCACTGGTCTTGGGCTTTGAGGTAGGTGGGTGCCACCCGGCTTCTCCTAGACCCTCAAGTCTTCTTCCTCAAATCTTCTTCCTTGGCGTCCCTTGTGCTGTTATCCTGATAGGTGATCCAAGTTCTCTATAATTTCTTTCTGTACATCTTTCCCTGCTGTAATCTCCATGCTTTAGAAAGCTGTCATCCTGATGAGTTCTTCAGTAAGATTCTATGCTTATACTGATCAAGGACTCCTGCTCAAAATTTTTTTTGTTTATTTCCTACCATATGCTCCATATTGTAGTTCCAATGATGATTTTGACAAGCCTCATGACTGATTTGGAGGGATTATTATGTTACATGCTTGAGATTTCATCCAGAAGAGCCACTGATGCCCCTTGGGGAAGCTTTGGTATCAGCTTGATGGACTTCCATAAGAAGCCAGGAAATGAGCAATTAAAGAATAAATGGTCCCTACTTTCTGGCTCTCTGTTACACAGTACACAAGGGTCAACTTGCATACCAAAATGAATTAGATAAGAAGTACATCTATGTTGAAAGAAAATTAAAATGAAACTACAGTTCATAAGTTCAATAGTCTAGAAGATGTCTTATATAGGGATCCATATTGAATCTCAGGGTCAGTCAGCATAGTGTGTCCATGTCCGTGAGACTGGTGATCAAACTGTCTTTAAGAAACTGAGCTAATTTTTCAGGATTCGTAAATAAAATTGAATCCTTACTTGATAATCTATTCAATGTTTTGGGCAAAAATTGTTATATATAGCATGAGTAAGAAGTAGAAGTTATTAAGTAGTACTGTACTTTTCTTACTATAATCATATAATTAGGTCTTATTATGGTGCACTGATTGCTTGGATGGATCACTGACATATAAAATTGTGGTTCAGGTATTTCGACTTGTTTCCTTGTGGTTCAGCCTCTATACAAGACAAAGTGTTGTACAAGCAATGTATAGCACAGTGAAGGAGGTGAGTGTACAGCACTAAATGCCGATTTCACGTACACTCTGTCTGTGTGTGTGCGCGCATGTGCACGCGTTGTGCTTTGATTATACGTGGGTAGTTTGCTTTGTCCATCATAAATTGATGCGGGAACTGGATAATGGGTTTACAGGTTCAATCATACAAGTTCTTACCACTAGTATATCAAATTGCTTCTAGACTTGGTAGTTCAAAAGATGGGCAGGGCTCAATTAGCTTCCAGGTACTTTTTTTAAGTGAAGCACCATCGCATTTTTTAACAAATGTAAGAGACTTGTTGATCAAGGTGTTTACTCCACAGCTTGCATTACTCTCTCTTGTGAAGAAAATGTCCATTGATCATCCATATCATACTATCTTTCAGGTATTGGAAACTCGAAACTATTTCATTTTGCATTTATTTTGGTGAGTTTATTTAGTTCTTATACCCACTTGCAAGTACTACTTTGAGAACTCCAGTGAAAAACTAGTTGAGTAAGGCAAAAGGTTGGCTGGTGCCGTGGTTTAAAAAACAATTTCAGGTTATAAGAAGCTTAAAAAGGACAGGAGCTATATCAACAATAAAAGAAGTTGTTCATGCCTCACTCTTCCCCCCAAAAAAATGAAAAAGAAGATGAGGAAATGTGTGCTTGTGCGTGTGACCAATGCAGCACACTAGATTGGATATCTAAAAGCATTATTCTTCTTGCCATGGGGAAATCCCTTGAGTATATCAAACTCCGATAGAATTAAAGTGTGAACTTTTTTGGATTTGGTGCTTCACGTGTGGTAAACACAAGAACAAAATACTGGACTGCAAATCCATGCTGATACTCATGGTTTGTCCTTGCCAGGTCTATGCCTGCAGGGAGAGGATGGAAGTTTACATTATTCTCAGAGTAGGCATTACAAGGTTATCTTATTCATTCCCTTGAGATATCACTCTAGGATTCTCTCACAAGAGTTACAAAGAAAATATACAAGGTAGATATCTCCTTGTGAGTACACTGGTAGAGTGAATATACAAGGTAGATATCTCTTGTAAGTACATTGATAGAGTGCATCCTGGTCAAACAGCCCTCTCCAGAGATGGTATAACTACATAATTGTAATCTTTGCCTGATGGATTGTGCAATTTAGATTAGGTCAAAAAAAGCTCATCCCAAACCAAACACCTAGCATGGAGTAACTTGTAAGCCAATATTCCTGTCAATCATTCTGCCAGCTATAAATATGAAGTCATGTCTTGTCTAATTTATGGCCACGCTATACTACATATCTCCAGTAGACAACACCTCATTCCAGTGGTCACTCAGCTCTATCAGACATGAATTTGTTGACCAGTATGGTCTGACTCCTCACTGGATGATTGATTGCAGATATAAGTTATTACTGAATGAACATTCCAATTTTCTGACAAGTGTCAGAACTTTCGCATTGTCACATACTCATGATCCAACAAACAGAATGCAAGGTACAGTTCAACAAATTTTTTTCATTATTTGGTACCTACAAAATGTGTCAACTAAATTGACCCATTAATGTACGGTAGAAAGTATACAATAATGTTTTTCGAACAACTCACACTTACCTTAGTGATACTGCGTTGGTGATCAGGACTTTGTCTGTTTCCATCATGTGTTTCTGGCTTCTATAGTTTCTTATTATCAAGTGGTATTTGTTGGCAGCTTTTAGCTCTTGCAAATGGGGATCGTATCAAAGATAAGCAGCGAAGTAGAAATTCATTTATTGTAGACATGGACAAAAAACTTGCAGCAGAGAATCTCTTGAATGAGTTGTCAGCATGCCATGGTGCAATAATACAGCAGGTACACCCATCACTATCTTGCTGGCTTGATTTTACAATTTAAAAGGTTATGTTGAACTTTATTTTTTACCTTTGTTATTTTTTTATTTAATTTTTTTCTGTCTTTGATTTTGTGTTGCTGGGAATAATGATATTGTCTGGATTTTAGATGAAACAAATGGTTGAAATATATATAAGGCTTGCTGAGCTAGAGACAAAGAAAGAGGTCAGTTAATTTCTGTTCTCCAATGTTAATATACAAGATCTTTTTAGCTTCTGATAAGTTATCAACTTCTCTACATTTATTCTCAAGATCAATAAGCTAATTCTTAGTCTTTTTCAAAATATGTGAACAGGAAACTAATAAAAGAATACCCTTGCCGAGAGACATTCGCAGTCTTCGGCAACTTGAACTTGTAAGAATTTTGTTCCTCATAGCTTCTGTTCAGAGTTGTTAAGATCGTTAAATTATGCAGTTGAGTGGAATCGTGTTCCACTAGGCTTTATGCTTATAGACTGATTCCTAGCTGCAGCAGTCTTAACTCTTGAATATGAATAAGTTAATGTACTGTACTTGGTTTTATAATATACGCTTATCCTGTCCTTGAACATGATAATCATGACGAGTTAACCAAGAAATAAACTAGGTATACTATTTATTTGAATCAGATGGATAAGACTTCTTATTGAAATTTACATGAGCTTGTCACTCATTGCGACTACAAAATTTTGATACAAATGGAAGCAAAGTGTGAGAACAGAGAAGATTTCAACAAAGCTTTCTTGAGATATAGTGAAAATTGTTTATACTAAGTATGAATACTGATGAAATATAGAAATATTCAGCTCAGGAAATTGCTCCAGCAAGCAGGAGCATACTTGTCAAATGGGGAGGTCCAGGCTGACTGCAATAAGTTTCATTTGTATTTTTATGAAACTTGCTCAATTCCAGTGTTTGTACTCTATAGACCATTATGTGGCCTGCTATGGTCTGAGGAAGTAGACATGGATGCATCATGATGGATGTGGCACGATATAACACACTGATATATGGCAAATTTTAAGTAACAGCCATTAAACAGTAAGGACACAACAAGAACTGTGACATATACGTTTTGAACGCAATTCTCTTTAGAACGGAAATGTCTGTGTTGTAAATAATACAAAGATTTACGTTCTAGCAAAGCTTGGGCATGTCCAGGATCCCATTTTTGAATATATTATGTAGAGAAAGTAATTGGTATGTGTTTTAATATCCAGAATCTCTTGCTATGGTTGTCGTGCACATACAAACAGACCAATATGGACTGCATAACTCCTTGGTAGGTTAAAACTGTATTATCGATGCAACACGGTGGCGAAATTAGGATTTATGGTGGGAAATTGGTGGATTTGGGGAAGAAAACATGAACTAGGGTTTAGGAAAAGAATAAAAATAGATAAGTTTTCGAGCCTTGCAATGAGGTAAATCCCACTCTCACATGAATTGCTCGTAGAAATATTCGTAAGCAAATCTCATGTCAAGAAACTAAGATTTCAAAAGTTTTTCAGTTATTCATTCATCACTAAAGAAATAAGTTTGCAAATCAATAATTATAAAAAAAAAAAAAAAAAAAAAAAGCTAGTTACATGCACCATAAATGCAAATAAAAACGAAACTAATTAAAAACGCAAAATTTAATCAGACTCTCTAATAGAATAAAAGAATAGATAAACTAGTTTTAATCAAATTCGATCCCCATCAACTGTTGTCTTTAAACTCTTACGCCGATGTAGCACCCCAAATTGATACTCCAAATTATTAGGTAGTATATCTCTTAACTAGGTAAGGAGCTACCAGCCGAGCAAACAAATTATAACTCATATATGAAGGTTTAGGATCTATTTTGCTACACACCATAAGCAGTCCAATAGCATTATCCAATAACAGAAGAAAGGATATAAGAAAGCATAGAGATATATATATTTATAAAAGTGATTACTCGGAAAGAGTTTACGGTACTATACCAAAAGAAGAGCAACACTACAACAACTACAACAACAACTACTAAGCCTTTTATCCCAAGTATTTGGGGTAGACTACATGAACCAAAAAGAGAATCACGCCGGATCGATCACTTTGATAGTCCTTCTCCATTCATTTCTATCAAGTAATATCTCCTCATTTAAACCTCTAGAATCTATATATTTTCCATATTTTTTTCGGTCTTCCCTTCGTTCTTTTAACTTACGCTACATTGATAAACTCCCCTCGTCGAACTGGTGCATTTATAGCTCTACGTTGCACATGACCAAACCATCGTAATCGATTTTCTCGCATTTTTTCATCGATGGGAGCTACACCTAACTTAGCACGAATATCTTTATTTTTCATTTTATCTCTCCTAATATTGCCGCATATCCAGCAGAACATGCGCATCTCTGTTGCACTTATCTTCTGTGAATAACATTTCTTTAAAGCCCAATATTCCATGCCATATAATAAAGTTGGTTTAATAGTAGTTCTATAAAAAAATTTCTTTAGCCTTAACAGAATGTTATGGTCACATAAAACTCTCGTTGCACTCCTCCATTTCAACCAGTTAGCTTGTACCCTATGGATAATGATCGATCATTCTGAATAATAGAACCCAAATACCTAAACTGACTGCTCATTTTTATCTCTTGCCCATCCAGTGTTACAGCATTATAGTTTACGGTCCATCGTTTACTAAATTTACACTCCATATACTCTATTTTAGATGTACTCAATTTAAAACCTCTAAATTCTAATGTGTGCATCCTTTATCCTGGCTTGGGATAGGCAGTGAAAGGATAAATGTTTAAGCACAGCACTGGTGGAGTTAAAGAAGAGCAACACTCATAGCAAAAAAATATGCAACTCAAGTCTGAGCATACATAGATAAAAGCCAGAATCGGTCCTAACAAATGATATCTTATATTGTACTACTGGGCTTGGCTTGATCCCACAAGTACAAGTCAATGAGTGGTGGATCTATCTCATTGTCTATTGAATTAGCATGTGAGGAACTCGGGACTGGAGAAGAAATGTATGCACATGAAGAATGTATGTAATAAGACATATATCATGTTATGATGTAAGTGTATAAAGTACATGGTATATATAGTTTTCATGTAAATAAATGATGCAAATACAAGTTATATATTTAAGTTTTGGAAGTGATTTTTGAAAAGATTCACATATTCTAGAAGTATCCCGTGCTTAATTGAGGTCACGGCCACATGATTCTGGTCTCCATCGGAGACCAGACACACCGTTAAGTTTTTGGGTCTTGGTAATAAGAATGAATGACAGTTCACGGCAACATGGAGTCAAAATAATAGGTATTGGCAACAAACTGGAATATCATTGGTAACACGGGGTTGGTGTCGATTGCACAACTTATAGTAACTCTCGCGATACATATGTGATTTCACCATTCAGTTCTCCCATAACCCGCATTTGGTTTAATTAAGTTATCTTTCTTATCAAGGTAGCATCATGGCAAGGGTCATTGTCATAGTAGCATGGTATTTTAATTCTCAGAATTCAGTTATGTATATAAACAAACAAGAGACAACTATGATGGTGGAACACCAAAGATAAGACAAGTAAGCATGATATTGGATATGTGTAGTAGTCAGTAAGCATGTACATGTGTATAGTAATCATTTTACAATGGTTACAAGCCTTTATTAACTAGTTGAAAAGAGATCTATGCATCTAAATGCATGAATAGGTGCCCTTATCGATCATTCTAATACATTCCTTTACATGAAAATGTGTTATCTAACATGTGCAAAGCAAGTAGAAATATCATGAGTGTACACGGAGTGCATTCATATTAAGTTTATACATTATTACAAGGTGACATGGATATTTCTAAATTGAGTGTAAAATACACAAATTGATTACGTAGTCATGATTCTCTACTTATTAGTAAAGATTACATCTTTCTTAGGTTACTAGAGAGTCATGGTTGTTTCTGAACATATCTTCTAGTTTTCTATCAATTTTGATTGAGAATAAAGTGAAATTTCTTGCCTTGGCCGAAGTTGATGAAGTACATGAAGGTGGAATCGGCACTAGAACTCATTTGAGACTTCGATTCTCCAATGAGATGAAGCTGGCCCTTTCCTTCGCTGACTGCCTTAGTGGAGGTGAAATCGAACTTCGAAACGGAGAGCATATGTAGAGAAGATGGTTGTAATGGTGGATTTCGAGTTTGGGATTTTATTGGATGTGTTTGGAACTGTTATGCATTTTATAAACAAGGTTTTGGGGTATGCAAATGGAGGTTGGGCTGCTCTCTCCTCTCAAGCTTGAAGAAGATGGACGGAGAAGAAATGGAGGTGGGATGAGTGGAGTATAATAAATAGCCATCTTATTAGTGGAGTTCTCATTCACTCTCTTCACCTCTATTTACATTCATGAGATGAACCCAAGTGGATACCCTTAAGTGTAGTTTTAAGTGCGAAGAGAAGGAAATTAGCGTTCAGAACCCAATTGGATACACCCCTAATTGATTATTTTACACAATCGGCCCAAAATACACCGACACGGAAAAATTCCAGAAAAATACGTAAAATCTAGTGAAATGAGACGAGTAATGTCTCTAATTCATAATTTCTGTTTACTTCTAGAATGAATTAGACTGATATTGGTATTTAGACCCCGGGCCGATATGGTTGATACTGAATAAATCAATAGATATGACGGTTAGCAGTATTGCAGTGTAATAATATCTGTCCATGTGCCTTTCACATTAAATTTCTAACCAATTTTCTATGATTAACTACAGAAGCTCAGTTCCTTTAATATATTAACTATAGTGAGTTCATAATAACTCAATTCTAGTGTACTTTTTATCTTTTTAGGTACCTGTTGTGACAGCTACTATTCCAGTTGATCACAGCTGCCAATATAGGGAAGGGTCATTTCCATATTTCAACGGATTAGCGGATTCTATCATGTAAGTAGCATGTCCTATTTTATCATTTTTTTTTTGTCTGAAAAGTTTTATTGTAGAAAAGATTTTCAATTGTTTTCTCTTTTTTAGGGTGATGAATGGTATAAATGCCCCAAAAGTAGTTGAGTGTCTTGGCTCAGATGGTCGTAAATATCGCCAACTTGCAAAATCTGGAAATGATGACCTTCGACAAGATGCTGTACGGTTCCAAACCTTTTTCTGCACATTTTACTGGCAGAACGTTCCAATAAATGTGCTGATAGCCTAAAAGCTAACGAATCTTTCAGTTGTTGTAGATTCAATATTATCTTTTTATATTCTGCATAAGTCTTTCTTGGAGAGCCTTGATATCATAACCACAATAAGGTTATACATAGTAAATGAGATTATTTCTCCTGACTAGTCAACATGCCACTAACTTCTTTTGGCTGTCAGGATTACAAATCCATGCATACATTTATGCAGCGGAACCAGCTTATGTTCCCTCAGCTTTTTCTACATCTTTTTCTCCAATTCACTACATTTATGGTTTGGCATTTCATGTAAGCTAGATCCCTCCATGACCTACAGATGTTGATGAAGCTGAAAGTTTATGCCCCATTAATCCCTCCATGACCAATGGATGTGTTGATGAAGCTGAAAGTTTATTCCCCAAACAGATTTAGTAAGGAACCAGGATGACGGGAAAAATAAAAAATAAAGTGAAAACAATTTGCTAAGTTGTCTTTCAGTCTTTATTCATCACTATTCCAGAAAAGGTGATATTGACCATTCTAACTTCATTTCATGCTGCAGAATTAAAATTAAGGGAAGTGAGAGGTCAATGTCCTGCAACGAAAATATATGAAGCAATCCTAACTCGTTTCATTACTACACTATAGGCTTGAGTTACAAAAAATATATATATTTGATACATAAATTTTGTTTTGATGAAAGATGTCTCAATTGATGGTGTAAATTTCTGCAGGTTATGGAGCAATTCTTTGGTTTGGTAAATACCTTTCTTCAAAATCATCGAGATACTTGGAAAAGAAAACTAGGAATACGTACGTATAAGGTATGTTTATTTGTCTTGCACAATATATCATTTCTTCATCTTGATCAATTTGTTAGACTCACTAGGTTGCTGCTAGATCATGGTGTTTATACTTCATAGAGTCTTTAAACTCATATTCTACCTGCCGTTTTCTTTTTTCAATGTCAGAAGTCAACTTTTTTGTGTTTCTTGTATGTCTTGTTAAGGGTTCATTAATTTAGTTTACATATTTGTTGAATTTGCTTACAGTTTGTTAATGTTGGCTCTGTCATCATTATCGCAGTCATTGTTTAAGCCTTTTCTTGATCAAAAGGGTTTAAGTATGAAATTACTTAAGCTAGTTTCTTTGTGGAGGGTTGGGAACATTGGAAACATTAATAGTGTGAAGGTTGTTGTAGATCCACCATAGTCAACTATTAACTTCCCCAGATGCTTTTGTGAGTGATGGGAAAGATTCTTGGGACATGATTTATGCCGTTATTTTCAAGTACCAGCAGTTTGAAGGTGTGGTAGCAGGAATACATTTAGTCCCCCTCATGAGCTTCAATTTGCCTCAAACTTTGGTGATTTTAAGATTTAGCAGCACCCCCAACCAAAAGCTTTTGGCAGCATGATTCTTTTGTATCAACAGAAACAACATTACCCAACAGTTGGTTATCATCACAAACAGGAATTGTTTCCTACGATATTGGTGGTCATGCAGTCACGTGACAAGACTCTTGAGCAATATGTCTTCATCCAATGGAAGTCCTGCGGAAATTACTAGGATCTTCTAAGACATTATCAGTTTCTAAAACTAAGTAAATATCTCTATGATTGCCTAATTTGGCATTTTATTATCATCATAAATTTATTTTGGGAGTCAGCTCCTTTCCACTCGATGGTGGTATTACCTTGTGCAGGATTACCAATTCTCTCCAGTCTCCATGACAAGTAGACACAACAAATTAATCACCATCCAATAGCTGCTGTCTCCCATCTCAGCTCAGATGTGGAGTCATCACCAGCAAATCTTTTACAAGATGACTCATTTAAGAACACATGAGGAACACCTTTTATGCAACTATGAGCAGAGAGTATTGTTATGTAAATCGAGCAGAGATTAGCTTCGACCTTCTGCTTACGAGGATAATCATTACACCTTGCTTTGTGGTGTGCTTGGTGATACAGACCCTTTTAGAAGCCTATCAGTATATATGGATGATGTAGATACAAGGAATAAACCTAAAAGAGTGAATATAATGACTTTGGTGATGCATATACCTAAAAGATTTTAGCCATATTTAGATAGCAACTTGTGAAGAACACTTCGAGCGATGTCTCCATTGGTGTAAGCTTAATGTTCTCATGTTCGTTGAACTTAGTCGCACAATAGAAGTTTCTTGAAGATTTTTATGATGTTCAACTGGTGAAGCATCATTTGGAAGAATATAATCATCTGGTTATGCTTTACTATAGTTTTTTTGTCATAATAAATTCTTGAGTTCATGGAAATATTTGTTTTTGGGGTGGTGGCATAATCCTTCCATTTATGTCGGCATCCTCACTGGTGAACAGTTTTTGGATACTCAAATGTTTACTGCCAGACATTGTGGAATGTTAAATCTGGCAACATGGACTCTAAATGTACCTCTACGATATCCCTTGTACTTTTGGCTCCATGTGACCTTGGCATCATATACTTCCAACTCTGAGTTGGTTGGGGTGTACAACTTAAGCTCACATGTTCTTGTATTGTTGCTCATGTTCGCATAGTCTCGAATGACCGAATTTTTTTCATGGCTCTTTTATTAAAAAAAGCTGGTTACTGTATGCAAGACACCTTCCCTAGCACAAAACCCACATGAAAGCTGTTTCGCTTCTGGAGAATGAGACGCTCCCAAGCACGGTCTTCTAGGTATGTTTCCTCAGAACTGAACCAAGTAACGTGGGTTTCATTCCATGGTTCCTCTCTATAAACATGCTAGCTGGTTTAAATGTTGAACTAATAAGAACTATTACATACAAGAGCCTTTCTAGCACATTGTTGATGTCGGACTGTTCTTTTTTGGTAGTTATGACATATCCCCCATCTAGTGCCATTCAACGTCCAGCATCCTTGCTGGTCACCCTCTGTTCTTATCATGCATCATCAGATAATGATGAGCATGCATTATGAATTCTAGAGGTGAACCCTATCGTAGTACTACTCTCATCTGGTTCACTTGAGGACAATGATTTTAGCACTGTTTCTCCTTGAAATGATAGCTATCATAGCACATGAGTTCCTGGCCAGCACCTTTCGAGCACACATCAATGTGGGACTATTTCAGTTTTTGTATTGGGAAATACTCCCTTAGCATCCTCAACATTGACCTCAGGAAATCTAGAGGTAGGCTACATTACTGTTTGAGTGGCATCTCATTTTTCTCATTGTGCATTTTGTTCCATAAAATGCTTAGCTCCTTGTGGCACTGAGGATTGCAAATTTCTTACTTGTCCTAGTTGTGATTTTGTTTGTATTTCCTGAGAGAGGACTTTATCCAATGATGCTCTACTGCAGAGCTTTTTTCAATGGTTTGGCACTATGGATCAACTTATGATCCAAGATGAAACTTAGATAGCTTCACTAAAGAAATGGTGCGTTATCCTAAGCCTAGTCACACATGATATTTGAGGAATTCAATAATAAACATAAGTTTATCTTGTTTATGCTGTGAAATACTTCAACACTTGCCATATGTTGTTTTGATTAAATCACCAGGTCCACTGCCCAAAGGCTTGAGCAATTAAGCCATGCCTTGTAGACGTCTTCTTGAGTAAAGTTGCATGCACACTAATGTGAGTCCTGAGACCACCTGGTTAAATATTTAATTCAGAGTACAGCTTTTATGGGTGATCCGGAAAATGTTTAAGCCACATTTTTACCTAGCATTTGAAAGGTGGTTGTATGTATCGATATTCTTCTGTTGTTGAGACATCAGACAACGTTTCATTTTTTAATTTGCATAGGACTTATTTTCCCAGAGGGAAGTTTGCAAAGTGATTACTTTTTTTGTGACTACTAGTATATAAACAGAGTTTGGTTCATGAATTGGCTCGGCCTGTTTTGGCTAGGCCTGTTTTGAGGATAAGTGCCTCGTTTATATATAATGCTAGGAGTCGAGTTTTGCTTCACTTCAACAGTTACCACTTATTTTGGTTAGAGGGCCTGTTTCTTTTCTCTTTTTCTCATATTGAGGATAATCTTGAATTGCGCATCAGTTGTTTAAATATGTTTCAAGGCAACACCTTTTCGTAATTGGTCATATTTGCTTCAAATAGGTTGTATCCTTTACCCCAAGTGCTGGTGTACTCGAATGGGTTGATCGTACTATCCCACTTGGTGAATATCTTTTGGGAAGGTTTGTCATCTCAGTTCTTATAGCACCAATCTAGGAAGCTTTGTTCTATCTTTCTATATTACTAAGCAAAGCTATTTTCAAATATTAGATTTCTAAGAAAATTCAAAAAATCTAGAAAATTAGGTTGCTCATTCCAATTTTCAGAATTTTTTGAAATTTCTAATACAATATTAATATATAATGGAATCTTGTACCGTACAAATGTATGTATGGCCTAGATTTGTTGGATTAAAAAATTACCCTCTTTTTGAGGAATAATAACTACCCACTCACAATTCATCCATATCTATCTATATTTATTTGTTTAAAAAATTACCCTTTTTTAGGAACAAGTTCTTTGTAGCTACCCACATTCATTATATATTTCAACTCTTTCTAAAACAATTTTGTTAGAATTTCCATCTCCGCCTCTTTCTTCCTCTAAAATCAATGTTTCCACTTTTAATGCATTTAATTGTTTTAAATTTTACTTTTCTCTTTTTTAATCTAATCATCATTTTCTCATTTGCAGACATGTATAAGATATTGAGTTTTAATTACTTTAAATAAAAAAAAGGTACGAAGGGAAAAAAAACTATTTTATAGGTTACATCATTTGTAGTTTAGACTTTTTTCCTTTTCTAAGTAAATATTCCATGTTCTTATATCTTTTAATTGTTGCCGGACAATTAAAAAAGTAAGGAAAAAAGTCAATATCGATGGCCACATTATGCATTTCTATTCCACAACTATAAGGTATGATCCATTTTTCTAGGTCATTATTTTGTTTTTTTTTTTTAAACAAATTTCAAGATTTTTTAACTTTTTCTATATTTTGATTCTTATTTCATTTCATGACATGAATAATATTCCTTGTAAGCCTTTCTTTATCTTAATATTCATTTGGATCTTTCTCTTTTCTCCATATCCAGTTCTTTTTATTTTTCAAATTTTAATATGTAAATATTTGTACACTCCTAATGTTGGGTAGTGCATTCTTATTGACAAGGAGATAATACTAAAAATATTAACTAAGAAAATTAACTTTATTTATTAATATTTACTTAATTAGTATATATTAGGTCATAGAGACAAGATAATTAGTTTAATATTTAAGAGAAAAAAAAAAGAAACTAAAGTACAATAACAACTTAAATTTTTATGAAAAGGAAAAAAGAAAGAAAGACATATAATATTTATATGTTGAATATTAGATGCCACCAATTCTTAAAATATAAGAATTGATTTTTCCTTTATGGGTATTTAATTTTAATGAATAATTGCATATATTGTTATTAATAAAATTGTCAGTGATTAAATTTAGTTGAAATGTAAAATATAAAAAATATTTTTGGTCTAAAGTAATAATAAATTCATGCATATTGTATTAAATTTTATTTATTTAATAAATTTTTTAAAAAATAATTTTCTTTTGTAATTTTTTTATTTGGTTAAGATACTCCAAGTGAGTAATATGCTTAGAAATTGCTAAATAACCTTATTATTTCAAATTTCGATTTGTCCATTTTCTATCATAGTAAAAAAAGAAAGTATTACTGAAATTTAATATTAGACAATATAAAATTATAGCATTAACTTTGATTACGCTTTATGTTATCAAATTATTCATTCTTTTGAAAGAAAAATAATAATTTCACTTTTTCATATTTAGAAATAAGCTATTCACTCTTTTTCAATGGTAAACTATAATTTTAATCTATAATTTTTTGTAACAGAATGTTATTCTCATTCTTTGCAATTCAATGTTTTTCAAAGGATTATCAAATATAATTACAAAAATTTCAAGAATTCAAATTTTCTCACTCTATTTCGAAGCCATTCAAAATTTTTAGAAGTTTAGTGCATTAATTTGAATAGTACAAGAACAGAAATAAAAGAATAAATTTCGCTGCACCTTTCCTAAAATATAAACTTCTAAATCTTTCCAAGCATTTGCGTGGGTTTCCTACTTGTTTGTTACTATAAATGCTTGAAATTATATCTTCTTACAGATTCAGCTCAAGAAATGGTGGGGCACACGCACGGTATGGAATTGGAGACTGGTCATTTCTTCAATGCCGAGAGCACATGACAAATGTATGTATCTCTCTTGTGCATCGTACCTTTATTTAGATGCTCATATTGGAAATAAATTCTTTTCTTTGTATGAATCATTTGAGCCATATGAAGGTCTCTTAACTTGCATATCTTAACTCTAAAATCTAATTTACTTCATCGGTAGGATTGGTTTTCTGGAATAAAGTAGTTTAAAGAAAACCCTAATTCTGCTTTGTATAAAGCCTAGCTAGAATACGCTTTGTGGAAGGAACACATCTGTTCTTTTGGTCTAATGCCTCTCCGCAAGCTATTAAATGTGGTATGATTTTTTCTTTTCTTTGAACATGGGCTTTAGCCATCCTTATCTCAATCCCTCACTTTTTTAATTGATGAGAGTCAGGTTTGAACCACCCTATCTCTTGCTCATTTGCTAAGAGGTTTTACTGCTTTATTACAATAGAACTTGCTTCTTTTTTTTTTTGTGGTATTTTTTAATATTCATATAATCAAAAAAGGCCGTCTTATTAGTGAAATAATATTGGTGCTATGTTGGTGCTTATATAGGAAAAGGACAAACGCAAGGCATTTCTAAGAGTTTGTGATAACTTCAGGTCCCTTTTTAATCCATAGTTGACTTCTGTAAATATTCCGATTGATACTTGAAGTAGGATTAACTCATTGGTGCCATAACTCAAGCAGGCCAGTAATGCACCACTTCTTCATGGAGAGATTTTTGCAGCCTGCTGATTGGTTTGAAAGCAGGCTGTCCTATACGCGAAGTGTGGCAACTAGTTCAATGGTGAGTGCAGATATTCAAGTATACAGCTTGATCTATAATTCCGTTTTTGATAAATGTTTTTATTAAGTAGGCCTTGGGGCCTTCACCTTTCTGAATTTTCGTAAGTTAGTACCATTAATTGGCCAATGAATACTATTGGACCATTATTTTCAAGAAGTAACCTTTTTCGAGTTCAGGTTGGTTACATTGTTGGGCTAGGGGATCGTCATTCTATGAACATTCTCATTGATCAAGCTACAGCAGAAGTAGTGCACATCGATCTTGGCGTAGCGTTTGAGCAGGGTCTCATGCTTAAAACGCCTGAAAGGGTTCGTGGACTTACAATTACATGATTCTCTTGTCAACTTCTTGTTGAGATGTCTCACCACAATATTGTGCAAGAGGCAACACACTGTGACTAGTTCAATCCCCTGAAGTAATTAATTTATTGTTTTGGTTGTTTGTGGCAGGTACCGTTCAGGCTGACAAGAGACATTATAGATGGCATGGGGATTACAGGAGTGGAGGGTGTTTTCAGAAGATGTTGCGAGGAAACTCTTTCTGTCATGAGGACAAACAAAGAAGCATTGCTTACTATCATTGAGGTATTACTAACGATCTCTGAGAATAATTGAATTATCTTGCTGTATAATTCTCCGCATACTGAAGCTGATGTGCAGGTTTTCATACATGATCCCCTCTACAAATGGGCTCTATCACCTCTAAAAGCTTTACAGCGGCAGAAGGTAAGTCGATGTATTTGATTCAAGGGCTCTCCGCTGTATATTATTATAAACAAATGTTTTCATACTATCTAACTGCTCATGTGGCTTGAGAACATATGACAAAATAACTGCTATATAGGTCCTACTCTTGAATCTGGAGTATTTACAAGAACTAAATTGTGTTTCTTATGTTAGATTAATACCAATGTTGCATATTATTTAATGGCAATCCTATTTCAGGAAACGGATGATGACACAGACTCGGGTTTGGAGAATTCACAAGATGCATATGAAGGAAACAAGGATGCAGCACGCGCTTCATTGCGCGTTAAGCAGAAATTGGATGGGTATGAAGATGGTGAAATGAGAAGTGTGCAAGGCCAGGTAATCATGTTATGCAGAGAAAAACTCTTAATGCAGAAACCATAATTGGATATTAGATCCCAGAATTTGTGGGTTTGGTGTGATGTTCAGTATTTTTAACTAAAGTTGAACCACTATTACCTCATCTAACAAATTTGTTGATACTCCAATCTATGGGCTGCTTGGAATTGCAGCAGCAGCATTAAGTGGTCTCCTGATTGACTGAAAATCTCGATCTTATGTTTAAATGTCAGCATGTCTTAGTCTCAATTAGTTCAGCCACAAATAACTATAAAATCAGCTTTCCTCTCTGTTCAGTTACTTTTTCCATGTTTGCTCAGTTAGTGCCAGTTATCAATTTTACCCCAAAAAATAAATTAGTAATTTAATTTCGTATTTTATCTGCAGGTCCAGCAGCTCATACAAGATGCAATAGACACAGATCGACTGTGTCAAATGTTTCCAGGTTGGGGAGCTTGGTTGTGACAGAGACAACAGCTGAAGAAAAGTCGAAAGTAGCAGAGGTGTCAGCAGCATTATCAGATTTTCCCCCCTAATTTTACCACTTGAGACATTTCTTGAGGAGTTTGTGGATGCCCATCGCATGTATAGGTATGATGTTCAATGGTTCTCTCTTAATTGCAAGCTGAATTTATTTTCATTGGGTGTTGATTATACGAACGCATTGGTAAGCTAATTCTGGTATTGAGGGAAAAAAAACAAGGAGAATAATATTCGCAAAAGAAGCATTTGTTCATCAGATTTTGACACCTTGTTTCATTCTTTTTTCATCATTTCTCCAAATAATAAGTGCAGAGTATATCTGAAGGAGAAGTGACCACATACACATGTTTAGATCATCATTCATCTCTTCTCGGTTACTTTGCTTGTGTGTGATCAGTTATTTTCATTACGTAGTCATTTCCTTCAATTTGTTTTGGTTCATTTTTCCTTACTACAGGTTGAGGAGCTTGGTATTGACAACAGCTGAAGCAAAAGCAAAGCAAAGCTAATCAGATCCTTCAGGGACTGCGCTGGCTTTTCTTCTGCGAAGGAACCAAGAGGTGTGCAGTTTTCTCTCTGTGCCCCGTTCTGTTCGGGCTTAGCCATCTCTGGATTCAAATGCTTGCTTGAAATGCCACTTATTCACTGTAAAAATGCGATTTTGTAGTCTGTAAGTGCAACTATATATCTAAACTACTATGATGCAGAGCCTAGCGTGTTGGAATCCTGTTCTGCACCAACTCAATTTTTGGATGGCCAGTGTAAATTTTCACTTGGTGTATGGAAAAAGGGAAGTTCGCAATATAATATTTAGAAAATTTCATATGATATTTTCTTGTCAGATATATATATATATATATATATATTTTATTTTCTGCTCAGCTGAAAAAGAAGAATTTGCAATCAAAATATTTTACAAAATTAAAACTTACAATCCATGTGATATATATATATATATATATTGCATGTGTAATACACGTGAGTACTAGATTAAAAAGTGCAATTGGTATTGGTAACTCTTGTACAGAAGAGGGAAAAAATTGTTTCTGTGAGTACAGCCATTGCTCTTTGATCTTAAGGACTTCATCGGAACACATGTAACATGACTCGTGCGTTAGTTCGAAATGTTCATTGCTCTACAAGGGGTAGTTGGGCAAAATTTAATGCAGCTTTTGTACCGAAAGAGAGGAAATCTCGCTCCTAAAAGATAACAATCCTTCATTTGATTGTGTAGAAGTTCAGTTAAATTTTTATTTCCTTTACCCTTCTCCTTTCTCTGTCGGCTCGCTTCAGTTGAGAAGTAAACACATCAATATTTGCGACATGCGGAACCACATTACAAAGCAAATAAGTATCCATCCATCTGCAATATTCGAGACTTGGAAGGAAAGTTTTATAAAAGCTATTTATATTTTTTTTTTTTAGGGTACACAGCATCGACTTTATATTTTGGCATATATTTTATCATCTCCTTTACATATCATTTTGATAATATGTAAGATAAATATTGTAACTGAACATCGACTTTATATTTTGGCATATATTTTATCATCTCCTTTACATCTTTTACATCTTTCTATCATTTTGATAATATGTAGGATAAATATTGTAACTCATTGGCTGAAAAAAATAAAGATGGAAAATAAATAATAACAATATGCTGAAAACATTTAAGCTCCAACGGCTACCAATAACTTCATAACAGAATGAAAACAAAAAACTTGAAACCAGGCACTGAATTTTCCAAAATCATATATCAAACCGAAGATTCAACAACGAATCTCAAGTCGTCCCAAAATTTAAAGAAACTCTCTAAATATAACAAACCATATTAAGCTGAATCCTTAAAACGTAACAAAATATATCTTAAATGGGTCAATGTAGGAACAGAAACCTCAACTAAAAGTCTTGAACTGGTTCTAGCACCACACATCTGCCAATATACCCCAAATATTGACTTCAAGAGCGGGGCTTCTCTTTCTTTTCCTTGAAGAGCGCCAACAGCGACACCCCAGAGACCTTGACGACCTTGAACCTAACTCCAGGAATGTCACCCACGGCATGACCCTTCCTACCAAATCCAGCAATCAAAACCTCATCCTGCACAACACCAATTGCATTTCCATGTTAATACGCGCCATTATGCAACACTACAGGCAAAAACGATAGGGACTCGTTCAGAAATTCACATTTTCTTCAATGTAGTTCAAGCAACCATCATTCGGGACAAACGCTGCAATTTTCTTGCCGTTCTTAATAAGCTGAACCCTTGCACACTTTCGGATAGCAGAGTTCGGCTGCTTGGCTTCAATGCCTCTGCAAAGAAATGGATGGTTAGCTATTCACATCTCCACCAGAATAAAATATTAAGTTGTAGCTGAGAGACGAAGGAAGAGCACACTGTTAGGAGTATGCAAAGACGTAATAACAAGGCATACATCTTCTCAAGAACAATGCCCTTGGCATGGGAAGAACCAGCAAATGGCTTCTTCCATTCATTGCCAAGATGGCTTTTCTTGTAGGCCTTGTCAGCCCATCTCTGATTTCTCCTGTGAGTCTTGAGCTTGCGCCCAGCTCCCATTCCCCTGGTCTTCCTGTCATATCAGAAACTCAAAAAGTTATTACAGAGGCAAAAAAATATGGTTACTATCAAGTATAAAACATAAATATAGTGAATCTCGGGATTGGCTCTGGACAAGGGAATAAGAACTAGCAGTCTAGCACTAAAAAGGTAGTTGACGGTCTGGGAGAGAGTCTTCAGCTCCCCATGGGTCACGAAGTAACAGGAAGGACATTTCCAATGTGTTATGTTGGTACTATTCGGTGTTAAAATATATTCTGCTTACAGAAGCTATAAGTATTCTCCTAACAAGGAAAACATTATAAATTAGAAGCTAAAAGCACTCTTCAGAGAGCGGAGCAATACCAAAACATGTGCCATGACTTCAATGATTGAACGGTGATGTATAAATACTAGTAGTCTGGTACAAAGAAACTAACAATTGATCGAGAATTTTCATGATGGAAGATCACAATGAAAGTCAAGGTTCAACACAATTGAGAATCTTTTGAGTAATCAAGTGTCATAATATACATGACACCAAACTCACTATCGGACATCAGATTGAAACAAAATATAGACAAAATGCATCTTTGATATAAGGGAATATAGAAGGTTAAGGAAGGCCCAAACACATCATAACAATCTGAAAGTACAACTAATGCAAATCCTGCAGTTAGGAAAACAAAATGTTGCCCTTGCACAAAAGTAATCAAGATCATAGAGTAGCATACAATAAACTAGCCCCGCAAGGATTTAATGCTAACCATTTTGTTTTGTGGATTTTGGCTAGATTTGGAGCACAGATTTACTGTTCAACAACAGAAATCCATACTTTCCACCAAATCCACCTAATCCAGCATTTGGTTCACGGATTTGAAGCGGAGGAAGCTTTCTGACATGGAAAGAGAAATGGATCCGATCGGTTTCTGCAGATTTTGCAGGGAAACCAACTATACGAGCCTTTTTTATTTTAGATTATTTTTTAAGAGGGAGGGAAAAAATTTAATTACTTTTTTAGTAATAATTTAGATTATTTAACATATCCCTTTTTCCATTATCACAAGTCAATGAAACAAACTATGAAAAGTAAGGAAAAAATCTCCTATCACCAATACTTTAGCTCTTTTCCATGAAAAAAAAAACATGAAAAAGGATTTGGTGAGCACAATTCACTATCATAAATAAACAGCCTCCCGTGAAACCATCTACTAGGTTAAGCACAATTCACTATCATAAATAAACAGCCTCCCGTGAAACCATCTACTAGGTTACAATGAAAAGCATATCATCTAAGTCTTTTTATTACTCCAGTCAAGAAACAAGACTCAAGAAGTTCACAGTTAGGGAATAATATACACGAGCATGACAATATTTGGTATGAAAAATTTGTATATCAATAAGGAGAAGCTGGACTGTGGGAGTATAATTTCAAGAATTTTTTTGTGGGTGTCGCTTCATTTGTTACAAACAAAGAAACCTATTCAAATATAATTTATCAGCTACATTATTGACATATTGACTCTTTTAGTCAGGGACTGATACATTCTTTGATGTGAAAAGAAAGGTTAAAAATGCACCAAATCATGACCCCAGAAAACCAAATTCTAACTTTGACAAAGAACTTCCAACTGAGTTTTTCGGTTAAAAAAACCGGTTTTAACTTATCAATTTCTTGAATCATTGCACAATGAAAACAAAAACCCAGATTATCAACACCAAGCAATCGATCAGCAATGTGGTCACACCTGAATAACTTTACACAAATACAAGAATTTCAAATTATATGAAATCCAAAAATCCAAGAAGAACAACATATTACAATGCTTCAACCATCAGACTATACAAATCGCTATCTTTATTATTTTAATAGTAAAACATAAGATAGAGCAACGACTTCTAAAACTCAAGACAACTTCTCTCTTTTTTGTTTTCTTTTTTGTTTTCTTTTTTTTTTTTTTTTTTTGGCGAAGACAATTTCAATGAATAACAATTCCCTAACAATTTGGCAGCGTGAATTAATCAAAATAGAAATTTCTTGATTTCCAATTATTCTCAAGATAAGAACAATTCCAAATTGCTGCAATCAATTAAAAAAAAAAGGTATTAGGTCTTATCATTCTCCCAAAATTTTAACCCAATGCCCTAGATTACGAGAACATAATATAGCATCACCAGGTCAATCTAAAAAAATTCTATAAGAAATTAAATGGATCAACTCTCCGAAGGAAAGTCTATCTCAGATCCTCAATGCAACCACCAATCACACAACCCAACTCAAAAAGATTACAACTTTCTCTTGTCATGCACGCTTAGAAACAAAAAGATCAAAAGAACACAGATCACGAGAACTCAAATAAGCGACTACTGATTTTTTTTAAAATTAGGGTTTTGGAGAAAGACTGACCCCATGGTGATCGAGAGGAGGAGCTCTCTCTCTTTCTCAACTGAGATTACGAAGGCTGAGAGCGGCGGGCGATTTTGGGCTTCGAGAGCAAAGAGGAGGGGGGAAATTAAACCCTAGCTTTCTTATATACTGGGGTGAGGAAACAAACCGGACCGGTCGGGTCTAGATGGAGCGCTGAACCGGTGGAGTTGCTATTGGAACTCTCCTTGGAGAAGAATTTTTCAGTTTAACTATTAAAAAAAATAATTCCACAAATTGATTTCTGAGAAATTATTTTTCAAATTATTTGGACTTAGACAAGTTCAGATTTAGTCAATTGAGGAAATCCGGATTTTAAAAATCCAGATTCTTTGAGACTTGTAAAGTCCGAATTGATGGATTTTAAGAATTATTTTCTACCGATTAATTTTTTTCAATGTTTTTTGAATATTTTTCTGATAGAAATGACATCCATGCCAAACTTTATCGTTAGTCAATCTCAAATTTTTGAACGAGGTTATCATATGTCGGTCTACTGTGCTAAGATTGTAGTCATCGTTTTGAAAATACACCAAGATTAGCTTGTAAATCTAGTCCTTCTACAGATGATTCATATGATAAAGAAACTCTGATGGATAAGTAAGGATGATAAATGGGGTGTCTATGGGCTAATTTTTGGCTCATTCTATTTAAAAATTTAAATTAAAAAAATTATCTTTCTAATTCAAAATTTTGAATGATGACAGACCAAAATTTGACATGTGGATCTGTGCATTTCCACTAAGATGACAAACATGAAGCATTGCCCAAGAATACGATGTTGTTTCTCTTGCTGAAGTATTTTCTCTCTCTGGGGACACCAGAGTCCAAGATTTTGTGAGGATGTTATATGTTATTATGTTAAAATTTGTTCAGAGGAGCAGTATCGAGTTAGGATGTTGAAATTGCTTGTTGATGGCACAACATATATATATATATATATATATATATATATATATATATATATATATATATATATATATATATATAATTATTAGAACGATGCGATCTCCTAGAGAAAGGTATCTGGCCTTCCATCCGTCAAGCTTCCTCTCAATCTTATCAATAACGGGACACCAGTCTCTTTTGATAAGCCTTCCTTTCCTAATCGGCACACCTAAATATTTAAAAGGAAATTAAAGGAAATTTTTCCAGCCTGCAGCCCAAGATACTCTGAATTGTCAATGTAAGTGGGGCCAGGGGGTCCCAGACCTATCATGGAGCTCTTTTTGTAATTAATTCTTAAGCCTGACCAAGCCTCAAAGCAGCAGAGTACCCATTTCAGAACAACCGCCCCCTTAACCTTATTCTCACAGAAAATCAACGTGTCATCCGCATATTAGAGATTAGTGATAATAGAGTTCCTGCTTCCTGGTAATCCCTTCATAAGCCCCGCATTCGATGTTTTCCTGATCAATCTATTTAGGCCATCAGCGATGAGCACAAAGAGGAGGGGGATAGGAGATCTCTTTGGCGCAGATCTCTCTTACAAACAATCTCACTGCCAACCTTTCCGTTAACGACCGTCTGGATCTTTGCAGAGGTGAGCCACATTTTAATCCACTGAGTTCAACGAGCTCCAAAACCACTACTCTGGATGACTTCCAATAGGCAGTCCCAACTTACCATATCGTAGGCCTTCTCAAAGTCAAGTTTGAGAAGAAATCCGTCTTTCTTTGTCCTTTTACAATAATGAATCACTTCTTTTACTAGGACTATTCCACCAAGGATACTTCTCCCTTGTATAAATCCCAACTGTATTTCATCGACCAGATGTGGGAGGATGGCTGCGAGGCGGTTCGCCAGGAGTTTGGATATGATCTTGAAACAGCTGTTCAGTAGAGCTATATGCCGATAATCTCCAACTACTTCAGGCGATTCTCTCTTCGGGATGAGAATTATGAACGAGTAATTGATTCTCTCGATCTTCGCTCTTCTTTCCGCGAAGTCGGTTATGAGTGCAATTAAATCCCCTTTAATCTCTTTCCAGAAAGTTCTGTAGAAAAAAAGAGGGAAACCATCCGGGCCTGGTGCTTTATCAGGACCAAGAAATTGCCATATTTTTAAATTGCCATATTTTTAAATCTGAAATGTTGGGAAAAAAACATCAATGGTGGGAAAATTAGCATTGGCAATGACAGTATGACATTCTACTGAACAATGAATCAAAGACTGGAAGAAATGAAATTTTTATTGAATTAATTGAGCAAAATAGCCAAGAAAGCAGGCTGAAATAATTTGATTTGAAAAAATTTCACTAAAAACTTTATCGAAATAGTCAGCGAACAAAGAAATTTCAAGCAACAAACATAAAAGATGGAGAATTAACAATGACATTATGAGTAAATTCTCCTGAACAATCAAATCGAAGTTTGAAAAAAATGAAATTTTGATTGAAAATAAACAAAATAACCAATGCAGTAGGATTTGGATCCAAAATAAAGCTGAATCCTTTGATTAGAAAGAGAATAACACCTGTTTTTTAATCCAAGGGACTTTCTTGGCTACATAATTACTTTCCAAAGAATCCTTGAAGGGTTGAGGTGGAGCTCCAAACAATCTTTAAGATTGTAATTCTAAAGTAAGAATATAGGTGCAATCCAAAGGATTCTCATCCCAACCAACAAAACAAGCCCAAAGGAATATAGGTGTTCTATGTAGATGACTGTCCCTAACAAGTGTATCATGCACGCAACATAAAGATTATGGCCTACTAATATACAAGGGAAGCATCACTTGCAGTGGTTCTGTAGAAATATCACATTTGAATTTATTTAGTTTTCACAAATTCTATAAGATTTGGGGGGAGGGGATCTGGGTGGTGGCACTCGGGGAGTTGATTGAAATAGTTGTGTTGCCCAACATATAAATATTACCGAATATAGCAATAGCATCGGCTATCATGTTATAGCAGTTTCCCAGCAGGTTCAAACAGGCAGACACAATCATATATGTTTCCCTGAACAAGCTTTTCTGTCAACCTCTGATTCTTCATCACCGCAAGCTGAAAAATGGGTTGGCTTTGAGTTGAGACGGCAGATATTTAGGATGATGATGGTCCAGAAATTTGAAGGGAAATTAACCAATTTGTACACTAGTTTAGCTTGGAACGCTACAATGGCATGAGGCACAGATTTGATCTCAAGACCTCCAGCATGCCAAGGGAGAGCAAGTCGATTGATTCCATGCAAATAGTGGCGTGCCATTCGATTTGCCAGAGCACCAGATGAATTTACGAAAGAGTATTTCATTTTGTGAGATAAGCTTTGAAGGAATGAGAGTGGTACGACAGATGTGGACCAGGATTGCTGCATGGACTGCACGCACCAAAGTAATCTTGGCAGCAAACGATGGATGCTAGGAAACCCAAATTGGAAGAAGAGCATGTAGCATGAGTAGCGAAGGTTGGAATGCTGAAGGGAAAACTTCTTAGCATGGATTTCAACTCCGAAATAGAGTTGCGAAATGTGTAGCCGCAAAAACAAAAAAAAAAAAAAAAAAAAATAGCAATCCAGAGTAATGGATGAAGAATTGCAGTATACATTGATAAAAGTTAGCAACTATTTTCTATGCAATCAGATATTGCTTCCATAGATGATCCATAATTTCATTTTTGCTTGAACACCCTAACAAAAATACCTATACCATTAACAAAATACAGAAAACAGACACAATGCATGCCATTGTCCAGAAACCAATCAACTCTTTACCAAGATCAAAATCATAGCCTTAGAGCTAATAATATAAACCTAAAATTTCACACAAAGTAATCTTCTTGCTGCCTATAAGAATTTAACATACTGAGATTTACTAAAAAAAAGACCATCTTGCATATGATCAGGTTTCACTATATGATTCATTTTCAATCAATCAGAAAGTTAAACTCTCATGTGTAAATATTCTGAGCATAGGTTCACAATTTTGAAATTTCTTTACCACTTAGGTACTCGACTAACCTAGCTTGTGACCTTAAATTCTAAATATATCATAGCCCACATTGTAAAGTTTGTACCTTCAAGGCATCATCACATTTAAAACGGGCGTTGTAGATAGTATGAAGAGATCAGCCCCATTCCTTCTACGATCATTTGCAGCAAATGAGATCAAGCACAATGTTTCAAATATTAGAAATAACAAAAAAACATTGGGATCATAATTTAATTACAAATTAATTCTCTTGAACAATAAATCAAAGATTGAAAAAACAAAAAACAAAAATGAAATCTTTGTTGAATAAATCAAAACAAAACAGCCAATGCAGTAGGCCGAAATAGATTAATCTATACAAATTTTCTCAAAGAAATTCCCGGAGCAGTCAGCGAATCGAAAAGATCAAGTCTTTCAAGCGGCATTCACGGGTGTGTAGTCCACTGACATCGCAGAAGGCCGACGGCAGCCAGGGGCATAAGACAGTGGAAACTTGGTGGTGTAGTGGGGGGAGTTGGGCGGTGACGACAGTGCTGCCGCTGCCGATGTCATGTACTCGGACAAGAAAGCGATATAATTTGACCTCGCCGAGCATAAGTCGGCCGTCGGCGCTGGAGCAGTACCCAATCCCCATGGCCATGGGTAGTAAGAAGGACATTCCTCAGGAGGCGACGAAACCAAAGAGATGGACGCCGAAGATGATGAGGGTGTCGAGGGTCGGCAGCAACCATCAACATCGGCCACGGGTTTCTTGCCGTCGATCATTTGCAATGATACTGAGGATCGGCGAGCCGGCTTTCTTGAATGCCAGTAGGTTCGCCATTGATTCCCCTGACCCAACGATCTCGCCCTCGATTGCTTCCTCTTCGACCTTCGGATCCTTACCATGGCCATTGCGATCTCAAGTGCTTCTTTTGCTTCTCTCGTCGGGTAGTTTGCAGAAACGAGAGAGAGGGCAGAAATTAGGGTTTTAGAATCAGAGGAGGAGATGGGAGAAATTAGGGCTTCTTCAAATTGGCGCGGAAATTTTCTTGAGCTGTTCTGTTTAGGAGTAGGATTTAGGGTGGCTTGGGAGATTTTATAGGCGGAAACTTTCCAGTTGGCGGTCGTAACTTTACAGTTGGCGGTCGTACTTTTCTCGGGAAAATTTTAAATGCGCACTACATTTTAGTGGTGAGCACCACATACACTGTAGAAAAGTGATTTACAACATAGGGGAAAATGGTGCTCACTATTCAAATGTGGTGCGCATTTAGGATTTTCCCTCTCCACGCTATTTTTTTAATCTTTTATTACCATTGCTCAAAAAAAAAAAAAAAAAAAAAATTCTTTTCCTTTTATTTTGGGTATTTTCTGGAAAGGGTTATCTGTAGCTAGAAAACTTTTAGCAAAAAAATTAAAATAAAAAAAAAACTGTAAATATCATCCTAACCAAAGACCTATTACGATTAAATATTAACCGTTTTGAGGCTAACAAATAACAAAAATCGTAAGATATGAAATATTGATTTTAAAATTCTTCTGAAAACTCTCTCTCTTTCAGTTTTGTTTTTTCATATCTGATATACATGATATTGCTATCAATTTTATTCCTAAAAAAATCAATTTTTTGATTTGATTCTATTTAATTTTGTCAAAAGTCAATATCCATCAATTCTCGTCTCTAGTAATATTGTCTTCTCTCATTGTTGAGAGGTTTTAAGTATGACTTTGTTGGTAGTGAAAATTTCTAAGTAAAAAAAGTTTTTCACGCAGAACGCAGAGCTAACAGCCCCGCGTCTAGTTATTTAACCCCACGTTTTAATGAAATGCGGAGCTAATCGATAGCTCCGCGCTCTGGTGTTCTAGCTCTGTGTTTTGATGCGATTAACTCCGCGTGAGGAAATAACCAGAATCATAAATTGATTGAGATTGAGATTGAGATTTAGACTTATCCAAATACCCAAATTGAGTCTAATCAGAATTCTAAATCAAGAGATTTAAATCAAAACTAACATATTTGATTGGAATCCTTGATGTAAACAAATTCTATTTAAATAGAAACTCTCATTGGCCCATGGCTATAAATACCCTCTTGAGGAATCCTTGACAGATCTTTTTGGGAGAGCATTAAGAGAGTTTAAGTTACGCGTGAAAGTTTTGAATCAATTAAGACCAGAGAAGATCAAGAGTCAGCCGTCATCTTCGTCAAGCAAGAAGATTATCGACGTCAGATAGTCCAAAGGAGCTATTTAGTAGATCCCATTGCTACGAGAACTCACTATATTTTGTAAAAGAGAGCGATAACTATAAATCCTCTCGTTTGTTCTTTTCTTGTTCACTTTCGTTGTAATCTAAGTTGTATTCAATGGAAGGAAGCAAAAGTTTTGCTACGAACAAACTGGCGACGACAGTGGGAGGAGTCTCTTTCACCGAAAAAAAGATCGTAGCGCAATTTGACGTCGAAAGGATCGGATCCGACGTTAACATACTAGTCGTGGAGATCGACCAGCCGAAGTACGAAGAGTATCTCTCCTCTGAGTCAGGTAACCTCACTGAAACGCGGCGCTATCGTCGCGTGCGCTCCAGTACCCGTAAATTGGTTAATTTACGGGTAAATTAACCAGTACGTCGCGTGTGCTCCAGTACCCGTAAATTGGTTAATTGGGAATCCACCGTTAATCGGGGACCCTTAGAGACCGCGACCATAGAGCCGTTGTTTGGACAGAAAATCCTAACAGAGGATGAGCTCTCTACTGCTGAAGAAAGCCTGGGAACGGGATTGACCAGAACCCAACTCCGCAACCGAAATCGGAGAGCTAGGCAAAAGGCCCTTAATGTTCGCGTTAAACGCGAGACTGATCAGGCAGCAGAATGCGAGGCTACTGTATCTCGCGAACTGGCTTGCGTTAATTGCAAGACCAGTCATTATCGCGTTAAACGCGAAACTACAACTTGCGTTAATCGCAAGGACAAGCCAGCGTGTGATTCTCCACGCGAGGCTAAAACTAAGCCTAGCGATAAACGCGAAACCAGTAAGACTTACGTTAACCGCAAGATTTCTGACACTCGCGTAAATCGCGAGGATAAAATTCTCATAAAGCCAGTGTGTGAAGATTCTCCTCACTAGGCTAAAACCGAGCCTAGCGTAAATCGTGAAACCGGAGAAACTTGCGTTAATCGCAAGGATGAATGGCAGACTTGCGTTAATCACAAAAATTGCATTAAACGCGAAGTTATGACTTGCGTTAATCGCAAAAATCGCGTTAAACGCAAAACTATGACTTGCGTCAATCGCAAAAATAAGCCAGTGTGCAAGAATCTTCTTCCACGCGAGGCCAATATTTCAGAAGCTAAACTTCTGCAGAAACACCAAGCCCAGTGTAAAACACGAGACTAGTGTATCAAAACGCGAAGCTAATTTTCAGCTCCGCGTTTCAAAACACGAAGCTACTTCTCAACTTCGCATGTCAAAACGCGAAGCTACTGCTCAGCTCCGCGTAAATAAACCTGAATACAAAATCAAGAATGATAATTGTCCTATTAGACCAAAACTTGACACTAATGGTTCTAAGGAACTTCAGTGGGACCCTGTGCCCTCTTAACAGCTGAGTGGGCCCCACAACTCCGTGTCCAAGGCCACTGACCTCAGAGAATACTTAACAAAGAAGAGAAGCATTAAATCAAGTTCAGTTGGATCCTACTTGTCATTGCGAGCAATTTATGATGGCAGTATCTGCTGTAATGAATAATTGTTGCTGCACCAAGAACAAGGTATCGGTGTTCAACCGATTAACTGAGTCGGATAAAAACCCTGGCAAGAAGATGAAAACTACTCCCCGAGGAAAAGAATGGAGAATCGTAACTTCTAATATGGTCAGAAAGGAGAAGAAAATCATAGAAAGGAATGATGATTCGGAATCAAATGACGAAGAAACTCATCATTTTACCCGACTTAAGTCAGGCGCTGTCCCAGTTCGAAATTATAAGAAACTTGTAAAAGGATCTTATGACGACGACAGCGACAATTCGGCCATAACTTCTCCTCGTTCTTCGGCGTCATCCAGATTACAGAAAATGACCTCACATATGGCAGATAAATCTGACGATATCGATCAGAGATTAGAAGCCCAAGAACAAATGATTCGAGAGCAGCAAAAAACGATCGAGAATCTTAAATTGATGCTATTGAAGGTGGTAGAAAATACTCAAAAAATTATCGAAGATAAAGCCAAGAAAGAAAAAGAAATTCCGTTCAACAAAATAAATGAAGAAGATAAAAAAGAAAAGGCTCACTCGACACACGAAGATAATGATAAGTATTCTTTTCATGACCCTCATGAAGAGAAAATTGAAAAGTTATAAAGCCAACTGGAGGCATTGATGCACAAGAAGGAGTTGAAGGAATCAGGGGTCTCGAGACCATACACGCCTAAATGAGATCTGACACCGTACCCTGAAAAATATAAACCACTCAAACTGGAGCCATATGACGGGAAATGATCACCCAGTCAGCATATCTACTACTTCTTGTCTCAAGCAGGACATTTGATGGGCAATGACCTAGTGATGACCAAAATATTTGCAAGTACCTTGTAAGGGCCTACCTTCATATGGTTTATGCAGTTGCCCCCAGATACTATCAATACCTGGTTTGACGTTGAGAAATAATTTCTCGCATGTTTCTTTGAGAATGATACCGAAATATCAGTTCATTCCCTCCTTGCAACTAAACAAGAGGAACAAGAAATGGTAAAAAACTTTATAGAAAGGTTTCGGGAGAAGTCCGTGCACTGCAAACACGGAATGGTCCAGGAAACTCTAGTATAAACGTGCCGGCATAATTTCAAGACCAACGTGCTCTTAAAAATTGGAGCCGTAGAGTCCAAGACTTGGAAAGATTTGCTGAAATAAGGAGAGCAAGCCGAAGCTTGATCCGCCGAGTCGAAGAATCTCGTAGAGCCAGGAATCTTGGAAATAATAGACCGCACACGCAGAACAATAACAAGAACAAGGGGAAAGCGGCGATGGCGTCGGATGCCGCTCCACAAAAGACAAATCCTCCTAACCCGAAGCACTAAAATCAAAAGGGCACGAGACAGAATAGGCCCCAACAAGAGAGGACCTATACTTTCAAGGCAGAACAGACGCATACACTCTTCCATCTGCTCCTTAGGAAGGGAATGTTGAAACTTCCGGAAAATAGGAAACTAGAGGACGCAGGTAAAACCAACGACCCCAACTATTGTCTCTATCACAGGAATGTTGGACACTCTACCAGGGACTGTTACCCTCTCAAAAACAGGATCTAAGCATTGATAGAAGTTAGAGTCTTGACACTGAAAGAGGAACATAAGAAAGTCACTGCTAATATGGCAACTAGTGGTAGGAACCCATGAAATCCCTGCGGGGGTGACCCCAATACCAGAGGGGAAACTGGTCATGAAAAATCATGACCCACATAAAAGAGCACAGAAAGGACTTGTCCTTGTAGCTACACAAAGAGGGAAGGTCATGTGGGTCCACCCTGATCTATTACAGGATGAACAATGGACCATCTCAAATAGCCAGAGGAGAAAGCAGACTAGTAATACTATTTTCGCAAAAATAAAAGAAGAATATATAATCTCGGGAGCCTTCACAGATTCTGAAGAGGAGGTCGAAATTATGACCACTCATCAAGATGTGGCAGGCCCTTCCGGCACTCGATCCGATAAATCATACCTTAAAAACTACACCAGAGTAAACCCAAAGAATATATATGGTGAACTCACAAAGCCTGCAAAAAAAAAGGGGTTTCGTTTCCAGAAAAATCCTGCAAGAGACAAAGAAGCCAAGGATGCTGCATTCAAATTTGATATAATAGCTCAGCTTGCAAATATCCCAGCTCGAGTCACGCTTTATGAGTTGCTGCGGTTGTCAAAATCAACTTGCAAAGCGTTAAGAGAAGTTTTGGCAGACTCTGAATTTTTCTTAGCACAGATTGTCGAGTCAGCCGACGAAGAACAGGACCCCTGCCCTCGCTGTCATCAAGTGAGGAGGCAGGTCCCGCAGATTACTTTCTCTCCAGAGGATATGCAGCTAAAAAATATAAAGTATAATAGGCCTTTATATTTCACCGGATATGTCGGATCCACAAAGGTGGACCGTATTCAAATTGATCCGGGGTCTACATTAAGCGTCATTCCCAGAAAACTGATGCAGCTATTAGGGATCTCTCTCATCGTCTGACACCAACAAATACTACGATATACGGGTTTAATGCTAATGATAGCTGTCCCCTCGGGAAAATCCGACTTCGATGTCAAATCGGAGATCTGAGGACGGAAGTCACATGCTACGTTATAGACGCAGACACGTCTTATAACGTCCTACTAGGGCGACCATGGATACACGCCTATATGATAGTCCCATCGACTCTCCACCAATGCATGAAATACTGCGACAAATAAGGAGAAGTCCGGACGCTAGTTGCAGATAGGTAGCCATTCAAAGGGCTAGAAAACTACTTCACGGATGCTATGCTCTATAAGCTGGCCCACGAAGTCTCCAATAATGACTGCAAAATGCCTCAAGAACCCGACGAAAGCGGCAACGAGGCGGATACTGAATACGAATCTCCCAAAGAGGATGAAGGGGGTGACTATGAGATAAACTCTCACATAAATTTTAAAGTGAATTTTTATAATAATGTAACCAATATAGCAGAGGATGAGTGGATTATTAATGAAAATATAAAATTAGTCTACGAGCCTGCTGTAGCTACAGAATCCGAACCTTCTTGTACTTCCACTGCGGCAGAAGGCCTGTCCGAGCTTGAAGTTCTGGCGGCATATCACTTGTCAATCAGGTCATCTCTCTTCTCTCGGTCTAATGTAACTAAAGGACAAGATCAGTTCTTTGAGGTACCTCCGTGACAGGTGTCGCAAAAACCCATAGTCTTCGAAAAAGTGATCGCACCGCCTAGTCAAAAACAAAATAGTGAAAGTGATGAACAAACATCACCCCAATTCACCTGAACAGAAATTCCGACGAATGATGAAAAAGATGGGTTATAACTTTACCCAAAAACTGGGGGTTAAACTTTGGAAATGGGCGATGAAACCTCATACCCTTGTTTAGACCAAGAGGGAAAAGCCCAGATTATTATCAGAAAACTCGAAGGGGGTTAGGATATGTGTCCACTCCTCCCTCTCCGTCATATAGATATGGAGAGAGCTCCTCGACCAATGAAGATTTATATCCATTTGACCATGATTCGGATCTAAGTACGAGCGCCTAGTTTCAATCTCTAACAGCAAACATGGTTTCAGCCGCACCAGAAAGCGACGAGGAACCAATTGATGTGTAAGATGATTCCTGTGCAAAACACATGGACATTCTATAGGATGTCCGCTTTGAACAGCGTGACCCGCCCACAGAAGATAAGCTAGTACAAGTTAATATGGGGACGGAAGAGAATCCGAAACCCATTTTCATAAACAACACGCTAACCCCTTTAGAAAAGGAGGAATTTATATCCCTAATTAGGGAATATATAGATGTGTTCGCATGGAGCTATAAAGATATGCCCGGGCTTGACCCTTAAATCGCCATGCACCGGTTAAATATTAAGGAAGACGCCAAGCCAGTTAAGCAACAGCAGAGGCGTCTTCGACCGGAATTGATGGAGGCGATAGTCGTTGAGGTTAATAAACTTATAAAATCAGGATTTATCCGTGAAGAGCAACATCCTGATTGGGTGGCTAATATAGTACCAGTTTGTAAGAAAAATGGCAAGATCCGGATATTCATTGATTTTTGGGATCTAAACGCGGCATGCCCCAAGGATGAATTTTCACTCCCAATTATCAATGTAATGATTGATAACGCTTGCGGATACGAGAGGATGTCCTTTATGGATGGTTTCTGAGGCTACAATTAGATCAAAATGCACCCGGACGATGAAATGCACACGACTTTAAGAACACAGCTGGGGGTATACTGTTATACAACAATACCTTTTGGGCTAAAGAACGCTGGTGCCACCTACCAACGTGCAATGAGCATTATATTTAAAGAACATCTGCAAAAAACGGTAGAGTGTTATGTGGATGATTTGGCGGTCAAAAGCAAAAATAAAGAAGATCATCTTCAGGATCTAAGAACAGTCTTCAATCTTATGCGAAGACATCACATGAAGATGAATCCCGCTAAATCCTTCATGGGGGTGTCCAGCAGAACATTCCTTGGGTTTATAGTTACCTCGGAAGGAATTTTCCTTGATCCTGAAAGATAAAAGCAATCAACGAGATGTCACCTCTCTGCAATCTTAAAGAATTGAGGGGTTTACAAGGAAAACTGGTCTATATCCGGCGCTTTATCTCCAACCTATCAGGACGATGCCAGCCATTTTTCAGACTTATGAAATAGGGGGTTTCCTTTGTATGGGATGAGGCATGTCTACATGTGTTTGACGATCTTAAAGAATACCTTACCAAACCTCCCGTCCTTATAGCACCTGTCCCTGGACGACCATTCCTCATATATGTAAGGGCCATGGATAACGCGTTAGGAGCATTACTTGCTCAATATAATGAGCACGGCCATAAACACGCCATTTATTACTTAAGCCGAACAATGATCTGGGCTGAGCATCGATATACTCCGATTGAAAAGGAATGCTTAGCCCTAGTATTCGCTGTTCAGAAGATGCGACACTTTCTTTCAGGGCAAACAATTCATGTCATATCACGGGTTAATCTCTTGAAAATCCTGATGACAAAACCGGGATCTTTAAACGGCCAATTGGCGAAATGGGCATTATTACTATCGCCATATGATATCCACTTCATTCCTCAAAAAGCTACGAAAGGACAAGCGATCGCCGATTTCCTAGCAGACCATCCAATTTGGTCCAACTCTAAACAGACGTCAGAAGTCAACGCAACTAGTAAAGAATAACCATGATAGATGTTCTTTGACGGTGCTGCCAGACGATCTGCTGCTAGAGTGGGAGTTGTGTTGATCTCCCCACATAAACACATACTAGCTAACGGTTACTCATTAACAGAGCCGTGTACAAATAATGTGGCGGAATATAATGCGCTCATTATTGGTTTAAAAATAGCTCTGCAACTGGGGGTGAACTATCTAGAGGCATATGGAGACTCTAAACTCATCGTCAATCAGATGACAGGCGAGTACAAAGTCAGACATGAAGCCCTCATCCCCTACCATCAACTAGCCATTGAGCTAGCAAGATATTTTGAACAATTTTACATTTATCACATATCTCGGAATGAGAACATCTATGCGGACACTCTTGCCGCATTGGCCACGACACTGGCAATCCTGCCGGGCACAGCTAAAAGTATAACTATTGAAAGTAGAGAACTCCTCCAACCGGATACGGTTTTCCAAACCAGGGAGGTGTGCCAAGCAGGCTTAACTCTAGAACCCCGTGATTTGCAATTTTCGTTTGTGAATTATGCCTTATATGGGATGCTGCCAGAGAATCCAAAGGAAGCCGCCTCGATAAAGAGAAAGGCTCAAAGATTTTATTATGATCATACACTTCGGACTTTATATAGAAAATTGAATGACGGTCTCCTGCTACGCTGCATATCAAAAGCAGGGGCCGAAGAAGTGCTAAGAGAAACGCATGATGGAGTGTGTGGAGCTCATCAGCCCGGTCCAAAACTCGGAGACCGCATAAGAAGGCTAGGATACTACTGGCCGAAGATGATTACCGATGCAATGGCATACGCTAAACGATGTCATGCATATCAGGTACATGCTAATTTTATTCATCAATCCCCAGAATACTTGCACAGTACCGTTGCTAGCTGGTCATTTGAGGTATGAGGAATGGATATTGTGGGGCCGATAACTCCCCCATCATCCAGGGGACATCGGTTTATTCTCGCAATAACCGATTATTTTTCAAAATGGGCCGAAGCCGTGCCCATGAGAGAGGTAAAAACGACAGATGTAATTAAATTCATTAAACATCATGTCATTTACCGTTTTGGTGTCCCCCGAAGAATCATTCATGATAACGGACCGCAATTCATTAGCAAGGGGTTCTCACAGCTCTGTGATAAGTTCAGAATCAAGGACATCGCTTCAACGCCATATAACCCCGCGGCAAATGAATTGGCCGAAGCCTTCAACAAGACAATTATTAAACTCCTTCAGAAGTTTGTCTCCTCTAACAAACGAGACTGTGATGAAAAGCTGGGAGAGTGTTTGTGGGCCTACCGCACCACCGTTCGCACCCCAACAAAGGCTATCCCTTTCTCCTTAGTTTACGGAAGCGAAGCCGTCTTGCCTCTGGAGGTCCAAATACCATCATTAAGGGTGACATTAGCTACAAAGATGACGACAGAAGAACGCCATCAATAAAGATTGCGAGAACTAGAAGCGCTGGATGAAAAGCGTCTCCGGGCTCAACAGCAAATTGAGTTGTATCAAGCCCGAGTCTCACAAGCGTTCAATAAGAACGTTAAACCAAGGATCTTTAAGTAAGGAGACTTGGTTCTGGCTATTAAAAGGCCAATGATTCTGACCCACAAGACTAAGGGTAAATTTGAACCCAAGTGGGAAGGACCGTTCATCGTGGAGACGGTATACTCTAGTGGAGTTTATCACTTAATGAACCAGAATGGCGATAGAATGATAATGTCGATCAACGGCAAATTTTTAAAAAAAATACTATGCATAAAAAACTGTCACATCTGGTTTTAGTTTGTATCCCTAGAAGTATGACCATCCACTTGTTCAAGTTATGCATATGACCACTTGGACTTCTTTAAACTAAGGCATGTGCAATTAGGCACATCTGCCTAAGTTAATGATCCTGACCCGATCATCCCAGTGTAAGCAGTTAAACGCTTTTACTAAAATATCAGTTCACTCTATTAAAGAGGTTTACCGTGGTCAATAATTGTGACCTAGTTGGTTTTAACGATCTAAGTTACGCAGATGAGCCTTGGATTGTTTAAACAAATTTTATGACAAGTTATTTGTTGAGCAAAAAGAAAAATTTGTAGCCGACAGATAAAAAGAATCAATAGAGTTATCTTTAATCATAAATCAAAAAAATAAAGTTACAAAAGAATAAAAGAATTCAAAAGAATATATGAGTTCTTACAAAGAATAAAGAATAAATAAATCAAAGGGAGTTATGGCTCTCCCAAAAGCCTCAACTTATTTGTCGTCTCATCAATAACTCGACGACGAGTCTCTCCCACGGAGTGTTAAGCTTGCTGGCGTAAATCATCATCATTTATTGCGAGTTGCTGGGTCAACCGCTGACGAGATTCTTCAATAGCACGGCTCCTTATTATGCCCTCCTGCTCGAGCTGTCCTAGTTGTAGGATCAGCTCTTCCCGTTTCTTAACAGATTCCCCTAACCAAGACTCGTTGGCTTCTACAATAGCCCAAGCTTTAGCGATAGTCTCCTTGGCTGCTAGGATGGCTGCCTGGCTCCCTTCAATTTCAAAATCCACCATCTCCAACCCCCTGAGAACTGACTTCTGGCTGGCTTGTAGCTCCGCCAACTCTCGTGACCATCCTTCTTCCTATCGCCTCAGCTCCTCTTGACGAGCCGTCTGCTCAACCCGATGCCGCGCCAACTCAATCTCGGTGATCACTTACACATCCACTTGGCGAACTGTGTTCAGCGTCTGCACCTGTTCTTCCAAAGCTTCTAGGCAGGCTCGGTAGAGAGCTGCTCAGTCACGTCCCCCGATCTTTTCAATATTGTCCAGATAACTGGACAATATCGGGCGCCCGAGATCAAGAAAATCTCTTCCATCCAGAATCATCCCGATATACCTCCTTAGTAACCGCATAAAATCGTTAATACTGTGATTGAAGAATTCTTCGAGTGGGTCCACAGTGTCTATATTTAGCGTAGGCAGTACTAATGAAGATGTAGCCGGGGAGGAGTAATTTCTACAGGAGTCAACGAAGAAGCGCGCCCCTGTACCAAACTCATAAAATGCGGGGCCAGTAAAGCCAATAACGACTTGGCAGAACTGGGAACCCGAAGAGAAGTATCGTCGGTACTAGTCAGTCGAGCAACTCTGCCAACAGGGATAGATGTTAGTGTACTATTATTCTTTAATTCCAATTTTGACATATTCCTTCTCCTTAAGAGCCTAATCCACTATCAAGATTTCCAATCCACCTAGATCATTTCTCAAGTCCTAAACCTCCTTCCTCCCTCCCTCACCTCTCTCTCTCTCTCTCTAACCCACTATTAAAGGAATTACTGTACTTTGTATGGGTTCCAACTATTGTTTATTTTATTGGGCCAGCTAAGCGACGGTGAAGGAACTAGTTTCACCGTCGGTGAATTTTCCGTTTCCCCTCATATATATATATATATATATATATATATATATATATATATATATATATATATATATATATATATATATATATATATATATATATATATATATATATATATATATGAGAAAACGGGAAATACACCGGCGGTGAAGGAAGTTTCCTTCACCGCCGCTTAGGTGGCCCAATAAAATTATTACACGTTGTGTCATTTAAGAGAATTCATTTATTTGTTATCTTGAATGGCGCCCCGTGTTATAATTTTATTGGGCCACCTAAGCGGCGGTGAAGGAACTCCCTTCACCGTCGGTGTATTTTCCGTTTCCTCTAAATATATATATATATATATATATATATATATATATATATATATATATATATATATATATATATATATATATATATGAGGAAACGGGAAATACACCGGCGGTGAAGGGAGTTCCTTCACCGCCGCTTAGGTGATCCAATAAAGTTATTACACGTGGCGTCATTCAAGATAACAAATAAATGAATTCTCTTAACCGTCCTTTGAGTGGTGCCACATGTAATAATTTTATTGGGCCACCTAAACGGCGGTGAAGGAACTCCTTTCACCGCCAGTGAATTTCCGGTTTACTCTCTCTCTCTCTCTCTCTCTCTCTCTATATATATATATATATATATATATATATATATATATATATATATATATATATATATATATATATATATATATATATATTCCTGTTAAGAGAGGAAGATGGAATTACAAGACCTGTTTTAAGGAGACAGTCTGGCAAATAACATGTGGGCTCAAGTCTAGAGCGCGATTAACGACTAAGAACTTTCGTTGGGTTAGTGCTATAGAGCGGGCCTGGTCTGATCCGGTCGAGATGGATCCGATTTTGTTTGACAGACCTCACAACATAAGTTATTGAGGTTGCTCATGTTGAACTTGCTACTCTTTGGTGCAATGCAATTTAGGTGCTGTCCTGGATGAAAACATTCGTGCTCAACGGGAAATGCAATCACAACGATCCAATTAAAAACTCGATTCAAGGCAACTACAAGCCGCCTTAATTTAACCAAATTTAACCCTCCCTCTCTCTCTCCTACTTCGTCTATCACAACTAAATTCTAAAATTCCTAAACTTTCCTCCAAACCCTATTCCTCTGTCCACCCGCCACTCATCACCTCTAGCGTCACCGTTCGCCTCCAGCCCCAATCCTTTACTCCAACCCGTGACCGATCGTTGCGTCAAAAAAAATTAGTAATAATTAATTGCAAATAAAAATACATCAGAAACGAAGAATAATTTTAATCCGTACCTGAGATTTGTCTCCCAACACCAATTACATATTGGATTTTTCCATTTACTTTAAAAAAAACTCAATCTAAATCCTAATTTCGGTTGTTACAGTAAATTCGAAGAATTTAAAATTCTTTTTCATTTTTGAAGAACGCAAATGTAAAAATTTTAAAGAGTGAGTATAGGAAATCAATAAGTTTGTAAAAGATTGTTTTTTTTTTTAAAGATTTAAATAGCAATTTTTTTTTTTGGTTTTAGATAGAGAATAGAAAAGGAAGACGGTGATAATATTTTAAAATTTTAAGAAGTTTTAGAGATTTTGAAATTTAAAAGTATAAATTAATCAAGAAAAAAATAGCAAACTTATAATTATTTATAAATTTTAAAACTGTAAGTCAAGAATAAATTGTCATGCATACATAGAATTTCTTGAACATATAAATCGACTGCTTCACTTTCTTTATCTATTATTATATTTAGTCCTAAGGCTATACTTTTACCGTAAAGTTTTTGTATGTTACATGTACATGTGATATCGATAGTCAAAATTGTCATTGACGAGCTAAGATAAGCACCTCAAACGATATACCGAAACTTTATGCTCATCATATGGACATGTCTGTTCCCACGTTACGCTCATCACAAGAGGACTGTGCATGGGAAATTCTAAATGCGCACCACACTTGACTTAGGGAGCACTATTTTCCCCTATGTTGTAAATCACTTTACTATAGGATATGGTGCTCAGTAAACAAATGTGGTGCGCATTTAGAAAGATGGGGTTCCATTTTCAATTTACATATTCCATTTTTTTATTTGATTATCTGTTCTTAGCAGTTGTGATTAGGCCTTTTGCATATAGTTAATCATGCCTTTTCTAAACTAGTAGGGGGCAAAAAAAAAAAAAAAATAAAGGGGTTTTTACATAAATGTCCCTTACATCTTTAAAAATTATACTTTAGACCTCCAAATCCTTTAAATTACCTCACTTTAGTCCTCCAGCCATATTTTTAGTCTGAATTTCCCATTATACCCTTGAGTTACTTCATTTTAGTCCTCCCTTCCTCTTTCTCATCTCTTCCTTTTCTTATTGGGTTCACCTCTCCATTCTTCTCCTCTCTCTTTTCCCTCCCAGTTAAGCTTTAAAGTGAAGTAACTCAGAGAAACCCAGTAAAAAGAGGGAAGAGAGGAGGAGGAGGGAAGGGAAGACTAAAGTCGGACCAAAAATATGTCTGAGAAACTAAAGTAAGGTAATTTAAAGAATTTGAAGGACTAAATTATAAATATGAAGATGTGGGGGTCTAAATTATAAGTTTTAAAGATAAAGGGACATATATGTAAAAAACCCTTTTATATATTATAATATTTTCTTCAGAAAATACTATTTGTACACGACATTTTATTCGCATGGTTTTAAAACTTATAAATAATTGCAAATTTGTCATTATTTTTTTAGACCCTTATAAATCCCAAACTAAAACTTTTTAAAATTTGGAACTACGACTCATCGTTTTCCTCCTCTATTTTTTCTCTAAAATCCTATGTAACTTTTTTTTTGGTATTTAATAAAAACACATCTCCTACAAAATCATCAATTTAATTTCTTGACCACTTTAAATTTTTTACATTAATGTTCCTGAAAAGATTAGAAGAATTTTAAATTCTTCGATTTCACCGTGACAAGTGAAATTTGGATTTGGAATTTGAGTTTGAGTTTTTTATGCAAATGGAAAATTCCAACATGCAATTGGTATCAGAGGACAAATCTAAGGTTCGATTTGAATTTTTTTTTAAGTTTGATGCGTATTTGTTTGAAATTTATCGTTAATTAGATTTCTTTTGTATGGGAGATTTCGTTTGCTGGTTGGGTATTAATACCCGACCAGCACAATTCTTGATTGGGTATTAATACCCGATCAAAATATTTTTTACTTTTAAACTAATATCCGACTCAAACAAAAATGGATAAAAATGGGATCAGATGGGTTAGGAGTAAAAGAAAAGGAGGAGGGGTATTTTTGGAAAAAATTTTGGACGCATAGAGTAAAATGGTAGTATTTCAAAATAGGAGTTTGGTGTAAAAAGTAACTAGGGCACCAAAAGTAAAATGCTGTGCGCAAATAGAATTTTCCATTTTCTTCTGGCATGATCAATGGTGTTCTGCAGTGCCTCTCCGAACTCTTTTTCCACACACATATGAAAATACGAGAAATAAAAAAGGTGTGGTATCTGAGTTTTGACAGAGTAACGAATGGAAGATCAATACAAATTCATGGGTAACTGATGGAAGATCAATACAAATTTACGGATCAACAGGTGAAGCAATATAGAAGAAGCCAAACTCCTGCAGCTGCTGGAAGGATTAGTGGTGTCAAGTCAGATTGAGAACGCTCTAGAATGGATATGGGATGGTAGAGGACAATCCTCAGTAAAATCTCTATATGGCAAACTGATTGACAGTGGCCTTAGATCGGAATATGCTAAATTCATCTGGAGCATTACCCTGCTACGTAAGCCGAGTCATCAGACAGTCGATAATTACTAGTTACAGGCAGCAGCACAATAAACAAAACAAGACACCTTCTACCCCCACCAACATCTCAAGAATTGTATGGGTGAGCTGCCTCAGGACTTGTCACCAAATAAATTTGCGGTATAAGGTTCATCAAAACTGTGCAGGCCATTATAACCAAGCTCTTTCCTCTGTGATTTTAGAGTCAAAACACTAAAAATTCTAATTGGATGGGCTCATTAATCGGCCGCTCCTAACTGGAAAGAACCATGCAAATGGACTGAGAATCCTTGAAGGGTTGAGGTGGAGCTCCAAACAATCTTTAAGATTGTAATTCTAAAGTAAGAATATAGGTGCAATCCAAAGGATTCTCATCCCAACCAACAAAACAAGCCCAAAGGAATATAGGTGTTCTATGTAGATGACTGTCCCTAACAAGTGTATCATGCACGCAACATAAAGATTATGGCCTACTAATATACAAGGGAAGCATCACTTGCAGTGGTTCTGTAGAAATATCACATTTGAATTTATTTAGTTTTCACAAATTCTATAAGATTTGGGGGGAGGGGATCTGGGTGGTGGCACTCGGGGAGTTGATTGAAATAGTTGTGTTGCCCAACATATAAATATTACCGAATATAGCAATAGCATCGGCTATCATGTTATAGCAGTTTCCCAGCAGGTTCAAACAGGCAGACACAATCATATATGTTTCCCTGAACAAGCTTTTCTGTCAACCTCTGATTCTTCACCACCGCAAGCTGAAAAATGGGTTGGCTTTGAGTTGAGACGGCAGATATTTAGGATGATGATGGTCCAGAAATTTGAAGGGAAATTAACCAATTTGTACACTAGTTTAGCTTGGAACGCTACAATGGCATGAGGCACAGATTTGATCTCAAGACCTCCAGCATGCCAAGGGAGAGCAAGTCGATTGATTCCATGCAAATAGTGGCGTGCCATTCGATTTGCCAGAGCACCAGATGAATTTACGAAAGAGTATTTCATTTTGTGAGATAAGCTTTGAAGGAATGAGAGTGGTACGACAGATGTGGACCAGGATTGCTGCATGGACTGCACGCACCAAAGTAATCTTGGCAGCAAACGATGGATGCTAGGAAACCCAAATTGGAAGAAGAGCATGTAGCATGAGTAGCGAAGGTTGGAATGCTGAAGGGAAAACTTCTTAGCATGGATTTCAACTCCGAAATAGAGTTGCGAAATGTGTAGCCGCAAAAACAAAAAAAAAAAAAAAAAATAGCAATCCAAAGTAATGGATGAAGAATTGCAGTATACATTGATAAAAGTTAGCAACTATTTTCTATGCAATCAGATATTGCTTCCATAGATGATCCATAATTTCATTTTTGCTTGAACACCCTAACAAAAATACCTATACCATTAACAAAATACAGAAAACAGACACAATGCATGCCATTGTCCAGAAACCAATCAACTCTTTATCAAGATCAAAATCATAGCCTTAGAGCTAATAATCTAAACCTAAAATTTCACACAAAGTAACCTTCTTGCTGCCTATAAGAATTTAACATACTGAGATTTACTAAAAAAAAGACCATCTTGCATATGATCAGGTTTCACTATATGATTCATTTTCAATCAATCAGAAAGTTAAACTCTCATGTGTAAATATTATGAGCATAGGTTCACAATTTTGAAATTTCTTTACCACTTAGGTACTCGACTAACCTAGCTTGCGACCTTAAATTCTAAATATATCATAGCCCACATTGTAAAGTTTGTACCTTCAAGGCATCATCACATTTAAAACGGGCGTTGTAGATAGTATGAAGAGATCAGCCCCATTCCTTCTACGATCATTTGCAGCAAATGAGATCAAGCACAATGTTTCAAATATTAGAAATAACAAAAAAACATTGGGATCATAATTTAATTACAAATTAATTCTCTTGAACAATAAATCAAAGATTGAAAAAAAAAATTGAAATCTTTGTTGAATAAATTGAAACAAAACAGCCAATGCAGTAGGCCGAAAAAGATTAATCTATACAAATTTTCTCAAAGAACTTCCCGGAGCAGTCAGCGAATCGAAAAGATCAAGTCTTTCAAGCGGCATTCACGGGTGTGTAGTCCACTGATATCGCAGAAGGCCGGCAGCAGCAAGATGGATAGTTGGGAGTGCAGTGGGGGGAGGCGGGCGGGGATGGCAGTGCTGCAGCCGCCGATTTCATGTACTCGGACAAGAAAGCGAAGTAATTTGACCTCGCTGCCGATAAGTCGGCCGTCGGTGCTGGAGTAGTATCCCATCCCCATGGCCATGGGTAGTAAGAAGGGCATTCCTCAGGAGGCGACGAAACCAAAGAGATGGACGCCGATGATGATGACGGTGAGGGCGTCGATCGGCGAGCCGGCTTTCTTGAATGCCAGTAGGTTTGCCATTGATTCCCCTGACCCAACGATCTCGCCTTCGATTGCTTCCTCTTCGACCTTTGGATCCTTACTATGGCCATTGCGATCTCAAGTGCTGTTTTTGCTTTCTCTCGTCGGATAGTTTGCAGAAACGAGAGAGGGGCAGAAATTAGGGTTTTAGAATCAGAGGAAGAAAGAAATGGGAGAAATTTAGGGCTTCTTGAAATTGGCGCGGAAATTTTCTTGATCTGTTCTGTTTAGGATTAGGATTGAGGGTGGCTTGGGGGCTTTTATAGGCGGAAACTTTCCAATTGGCGGTCGTAACTTTCACGCGAATTTTTTAAATATTTTTTAATATTCCATTACTATCAGTCTATCACTCCGGACAAAAAAAAAAAAAAAATCTTTTCCTTTAATTTTGGGTATTTTCTGGAAATAGTTATTTATAGCTGGAAAAATTTTAGCCAAAAAATTAAAATTAAATTAAATTAAGGGGTATTTACTGGTTTGCCCTTCAAATCTTTATATATTATGATTTAGTTCCCAAATCTTCATATTTAGGATTTAGTCTTCCAAACCTCCTAAGTTACTACAATTTAGTCATCCTTCCCAAATTCTCCAAATTTTTGACCTGATATTACCATTTTACCCATCCTTATTTATTTTTTCTCTTCCTCCTCTCTTCTCCTCCTTCTCACTCTCATTTTCTTCACTATTTCTCCTCTCTTCTCCTTCTCTCTTCCTTCTCTCTTCTCCCAACGAAGAAAAGAGGAGGAAGAGAGGAGGAGAAGAGATGAGGAATAGTGAAGAAAAGGAGAAGAGAAGATATTTGTCATGTTCTCTTACAATGACAAATACCATTTTACTAATTACAATGACGATATCATTTTCTAGTGCAGATTAAAATTTACAATTGACTTCACCAAAAAATCATAAAGACATTTGTCATGCTGCAATTGGTGTCTCATAATGGGCTTCAAAATAGCATAACATTCGTTGGAGAACAAATTTGAAAATAAATTTTAAAATAAAATGTTTCTTTCTCTATTCCATCTAGCAGTGTTTCTCTATGTTACTTTTTCTCTTATTTCTTAGCCTTTTTGTTCTATTTATTCGTTTGTTTGTTTCTTTTTTTTAACTTTTGATGTCTTTATTAAAACTTCGTTAATTCTCTCTCTCTCTCTCTCTCTCTCTCTCTCTCTCTCTCTATATATATATATATATATATATATATATATATATATAGTTTTGCTCGTGTGATACAGTCTACTATAAAATAATACGAGAGATGAGAATGAGTGAGTCAAAGGCCAGTACTTGATTGGCTCTATTTAAATTTTTGAATTAAAAAAATAAAATTTTTATTTTTAATTTAAAATTTGAATTGGGCGAACCAAAGTCCCTTGGAACAGTCAATTCTCTTCCCTTCACATCTAATAATTCTAATATTAGGTACATGTAGCTACTCTACAACAAACTAATTTGAAAATGCGAAAATGATATCTTACTTTTCTACCTAGTATAGAGATGGTAGTTGACGTGTCCGTGGGCTAATTTTGGATTCTTCACGTACCAAATTTTGAATTAGAAAAGTAAAATTTTTATTTTTTTAAATCCAAAATTTTATATAAAATTGATTAAAAATTGGCATATGGATGCATCTATTATCATCCCTACGTAACTATCGGGTTAGCTAGATTAGAAACTCTTATGTGATTGTGCAAATGAAATCTTGATAAAAATTTAAATAAAAAGAGGGGAAAAAGAAAAAGGGGCAACAATTGCTTGATTGTTCAAGATAACCGCAAAGATGTTGAATGTCAAAGTTGGTAAATTTACAATGAATGAATAACTTTGGCTTGTGGTAAGTAAAGGTACGTTATCTACTATAGCAACAAGTTCAATGGATAACCAAGAATTATGAAAAATGTTGATCGGTAAGACATCAATCTTCCAGTTGTTGGCACAATTCGTTTGTCCCTAGCCAATCATATATTCTGTAACGTTCTCAACGAAGACTCAATTGCTAAAATGCGATGAGGGAAATTCTATTTACACATGGAAATTTATTCTTCATACTGGCGCCTCCTTTTGCTTCTTCTTCTTCCCCGCCTCCGGCGCATCCGCCGTCGATGCCAGCACGGGTACTATGGCAACGATTGAGGAGCAGTTATATAGACAACGATTGAGGGCATTGTGGCGGAGCCAGTCTCTATTGTTGCTGCTGACGAAGATAAAGAATGAAGAGCTCTTGCAGGTGGTTTTGAACTGTAAACTCGCACATTAATTCCATGATAGTCTATTAATTTCTAAACTATTTCAATTTGATCTCTGTACCTCAAAGGAGGGAACTTGCTACAGAGAGACTGAGTGCACCCCGTCCTGAAAGCGAGGGCAGTGAGGGGTGCCGATGCTGAGGAAATAGAGGGCTCCGATGACTGGAGCGCAGCAGCAAAGGAGCGACAGAGGTGGATGGCGAGAGAGGCGGAGGGGTTGATGAGATTGGCAAGTGCTCGGGTGAGTTCGAATGTTAAAACTGGAGGAAAAAAAAATGGACGTAAGCTGTAAATTGGTGGTACTTCAAAATTGGAGTTTGGTGTAAAGAATAATTAGGATATCAAGAGTAAATTGCTATGTGCAAATAGAATTTCCCTTGAGATGAGAACAAGGGGATCAAAATTCTAGTCTTTATTCCGTCATATTCAAAATTTTTAAATACTCATCTCTAGGTCCAACACCTTTTTCCTTCATGTTCGGACATGAAACTCACAAAAAACTCAAAGTCGTAATCATATATAAAAGAGTGCAACCCTAATGATTCGACTCGGACTGTATTGCATAGGAGATAAAGGGAACTCTCACCTCTCGTAGAGTTCCGGTGGTATTGGGCATTCAATAAGACACCATTGGTGAAATGAACTCGCATGCAGTAATCAGGCATGAAGAGGTAAATGGAAGCTCACCAAGAACACTCTCGTGCTGCCTCCACTGCCTTCCAATAGATGCAACACTATCATATAACTTGAATTTTTCCTAAGATGTAACACTTCATCTCTGACACAATACAAGTTCTATGATATCTAAGGATGGATATGGACGCGTTTACAGACCAAAAATTTGATCCGTCCTATACAAAATTTTGAATTAGAAAAATAAAATTTTCATTTTTAATTCAAAAATTTGTATAGAACAAGCTAAAATTTAGCCCATAGATGCATTTATTACCATCCATAATGATATCTAATATCGATATGCTTAGATTTATAATGAAGTTCTAGATTCCTACTCAGATGAATGACATAGTAAACAACATGCTTTTCTTGCTGCAAGCCAAACACTTTCAGAAATCTTTTCAACCGCAAAACTAACTAAAACTTCCTCGATATCTCTACCTCTATGGTAGATTAAAGCAACATAAATTTCTACAATTTGGATTGCCATGATATTGCTCCCATGAGCAAAAGTCATCATATATCCAGGTAGAGCTTTTGGAATCAACATCACTGGCCATATCTGCATATGTGTGTAGCCATCTAACTTTTTTCTTCTTCTTCTGTTTTTGCAAATTACCTTCATCCTGATACAGCCTAAATTCGAGTAGAGAAGAGAAAAGTGTGTACTATCAAAAGATTTCTGTTTAATTACAGTTTTCGACATCTGTCCACGACTCCAACCAAGCTTTTAAAGAGAAATTCCTTGTTAAATTTAAAGATGAAGCCATCTGCGAATTCTTCCAGGAACAGGATCATGAGTGTGCAGCTATGAACAGCGGAGAAGTGAGCGCAGCGCCTGCACGAAACATCTCGTGTGCAGGCAGTAACACAAATCGTTAGCTGGTAGATGGGGTTGACCATATTGTTCTGAGACAAATCAAAATAAAAGGAAACTCGTTAGCAATGAGATGGAAAGCAATGAAAAATAAGTCTTTTTCACTCGTATATTGGAAATTTTCGATACTTTCTTGTACTGAAGGTAAGAAAGTTGCAGGAGAATAGATACTTATTTTCTACAAATTAAACAATCAACATGAGCAACATTATTCTTTTTAGAAGAGAGAAATAATAAAGTTCAGATGACTATAAAAAACAAAAAATAATAATAAATTGGAAAAATAAACTTCAGATGACTAGTAAAATTTATCCATGCAGGCTAAAGTGGTGCCTTGTGTCAGTTTCCAAGCAAATAGGGGACTAAACACACTTCATATAATGCTCATATTAGAGAATGATTCAAGGTTGATATTATGAAGTTAACTGCCAAGGGAAGTGTCTCATTGAATGATGAAAAACTCTGGATAATTTCCAGGGTAATTTTCTAATGTAGGAAAAGTAAATTAAGTAGGTAACACTTGCAATCATAGCAGGGGTTATACTATTTTTGTTTTTCCCAATCTTGCAAGGGTGATAGTATTGTGCAAACAAATTCTAACAATAAGCTTTAAGAACCATATAATAAGCCAGTGCTTTGATCCAAAAGGGACCTGCCAAGGAACTGCATATATCATCTGCCCCCATGCAGAGTGGTATATATAGCTCACACCTTACATCAGAAGGGATTTCTTTCTTTCGTGTATAATCATGTGTCTGTATCATCATTGTCCTCACCGTCCTCATGTAAATAAGGATAAAGAACTGCATTGGGGAGACCAAGACATTGCGATACCAGAATGTTAAATGGGCAGGTTTACTGGGTTATAGTGTCATAAAGTCATCTACTGTAGTGACGTTGCCATGACATTGCAATAGACATTTCTGAAGCATTTCCAATAGAAGTGGTGCTAGTTCTAGACCATAAAGACCAGATACGCTTTTGAGAGATATCATTTGCCATTTTGGGAACATCTAAGCTCACATATCTCAGGCTCACTGACAGCTTAACATCCACAGTCGATGTGGATCCCCAATATATAACCCACAAAATATTACTCGGATTGGAATCATGATTGCAGTCAGAAGCCCATTTGGTGAATGTGTCGGGGTTCTGTTTGGATGTCCAAGATACCCCAGTTGAAACTGAATGGAAATAACCATGACAGTTGATGTTAGCACAGTTGCAATGCAAAATCTTCACTGCTTGAGTTCAAGTCACCTCTCTACCGTTCAATGTTCATCCCACCTATGCGCTGTTGAGATCTAATTCAAACTTTTAAGAACTTAAGTTGGTAGGTGCCTGTTCAAGATAAAGTTATATCTTATTGAAGAGGTTATCATAACTCTTACTCATCACTTCTTTAAGGGCTCATTTGGACGAGACCAATCCTAAGGATTTAAATCCAAGATTCCCTTTTTCCAACGGATTCGTTTGTTTAGGTGTAATTTCTTAACCAAAATCCTAAGGATTAGGATCCAGAAAAATAGCTCAATCCTTTGATTAGAAATAGAATACCTCTTGTTTTCTAATCCATCCAAAGGATTTTCTTCATAACTACTTTTCGAAGAATCATTATAGGGTTGAGGTGGAGTTTCAAATAATCTTTCAGATTGTAATATAAATACGAATATAGGTGGATTCTCATCCCTACCAACAAAACAAGCCCAAGGGAATATAGGTGTTCTATGTAGATGAGTGTCCTGACTTGTGTATCATGCATGCGTGCACCATAAGGATTATGGTCTACTAATATAAAAGGAAATAATAACTTCCAGTGGATCTGTAGCAATATCAAATTTGAGTCTTTTTTAGTTTTCACAAATTCCAGAAGATGGAAAACTTTAACTGAGAATCTAGGATTCTGGTATAAATACATGATAAAAGGATTTGCTCTTCTAAAATGAAATGCTTGAAAATAACCTTCAATAATTCTCAAATTCTAATATGCGTAATATTTACCGAATATAGCAATAGCATCAGTTATCATGTTATAGCAGTTTCCCAGCAGGTTCAAACCGGCAGACACAATCATATATGTTCCCCTGAACAAGCTTTTCTGCCAACCTCTGATTCTTCACCATCGCAAGCTGAAAAATGGGTTGGCTTTGAGTTAAGAAAGCAAATATTTTGAATGCTGACTCCTAGTTGTACATTAAAAATCATATAGATAACCTAAAGTTTTAACTAAGTACCCTTCTTGTTGCCTAGAACACGACTGTAAAAGTCACTACAATAGTCAATCAATTTAACATACTAAAATTTATTTTAAAAAGACCATCTTGCATATGATTGGGTTTCATTATATGATTCATTTTCAATCAATCAGAAAGTTAATCTCATGTGTAAATATTCTGAGCCTGGGGTTCACAATTTTGAAACTTTTTTATCACTTGGGTACTCAACTAACCTAGCTTGCGACCTCAATTCAAGATATATCACAGTCCACATTGTAAAGTTTGTACCTTCAAGGCATCACATTTAAAACGGGCATTGTAGTTAGTATGAAGAGCTCGGCCCATTCCTTCTAAGATTACCTGCAGCACAATGAGACCAACCACAATGTTTAAAATATTAGAACTAACAGAAAATATTGGAATCATGGATTAATCTAACACAAGTAATCAAGACTCATGAAAATGTTATTACTATACCAAGTCAGCATCTTTTGCAGCAGCAGCAAGCTCTGAACTGACTTGCCTCAAGTCTATGCATGGGCTCCCACAACCATTCTCAACAACCATTAAGGGAACTGAATCTGAACTGTCTTTTTGCCCATCCTGGATGTTAGTCATGGCATCTACAAGCAATCCTCCAGCTTCAGCAGCTTTTCTAAGGATATCACAGTGCTGCACATCAAAGGAAAAATTGATGTAGTAAACTTTCAGAAGACAGCAAAGGAAATAGCAAATTATCAGCATGGACAAAAACCTGTTAAAATTTGACAAAGATAAGCTGTATATAAGCTAAGCACAGTAGTCTAGTGTATCTGAATACGAACCTTTGCAGCTTCAGCTACAATTTCAGGAAGCTCATTTGCAGTAACATCATTCAAAGCAGGCAAAGAATTTGCAACGAGAACAACCTGCAGGAATAAGATTGTTTTGTCATCTGAAAATCATCCTTGACTGGATGTGGTTAGAGGTGAAGGTGATAAGCATCTGAGTTGTTACTTCAGCAGGAATATTCAAGTCCAGTTACTTCATCAATATTTTTTTGCATTCTGCTACAGTTAGTTTATCACATTATTAACATCCTCCAGTGGCTATTAGAAAAAAATTCCACTGCCTAGCAATCTGTCAATTTGAGCAAATAATGAAGAAAACTGAACTGGTCCTCATCCTACATCTTACATAGTATGAAAGTTCTGGTGACTTTTGCTTAACCTAAAAGGATCACGAGGGAAAAAGGAGGCTAAGGTCATGAAGTACTAGAACAGACAAATGTTTTCCAAAATAATTACTTGCTATGACTTCCAGGCAACGTACGCATAAGGTATATGTTTTTGCAAAGAGCAATTCAGCTAAAAGGAAATGAATTTATCACTTTCTCTAGTAGTTTATAATAGAATATTAAATACAAGATTAATAACCATATGCAAATACTGGGGACCTGATCACATATGCAAGGGCTATTTAGCATAATCGAGTGATAACCTTTCTTGGAGTTGCACTTTCAGGTATAGAACTATTGACTTGCATAATTAAGAGTACCATCTGAAATCTTCTTTAACACAAGAGTCTCGCCCAAGATTGGTGATGGCACCCTTGTTAAGGGATGCTGAGGTCTGGTTGAGTCCCTTTCGAGAAACCAAATGGAAATATAGCCATTGAGAGAAGTGAATGGTTGGCTGAGAATGCCTCTCATGGATGAAAACATGTGTTTGGGCTGAGTACTACCCTGTTGCTATATCAGGTGTAGCAGGAGTTATATATCAGGTCTATGGGTGAAAAAGTTAACCTCATGCTATTGCATTGGCCAAAAAGGAGGAGAAAAAGGGGGTTCTTGCTCATCCTCTTGTGACTATGGTCCCGAAGGCCCTGAACTAAATTCAGATTCTGCTTCACTTCATATAATTCCATAATTCGTACAGCAAGGTGTAACCCAAAATAGGCTCTTGGCCAGAGGATTTAGTTCTTTCTCTAGGCATCCTTGGTCTATTTTAGGTAACTCAAGTTACTGCAGGATTCAAACTTTTCATTATAGTTAATGCATAAGAAAATTAAAAAATGATGTTTCACCATAGTACCATTTCAAGCATATCTTAGCATACATTCTATATAACATTAGCGATTTGCTATAAATGACATATCAAATATTTCTAAAAGCCCTTCTATTTTACATTAAGCTATCAGTGAACTTCTCAACTCAAATTATATGTTATTCTTGTATAACCAAAACATATACAAAAGGCTAATAGACAGTAGCAAGTACAAAGTAGTATGCAGAGGAAGGGAGAATTTTTATTTTCTATTTTTTTTTTAAACAGGGTAAACTGGCTTTGCCCGAAAACCATGGAAACTGGGTTACCTCTTAGCATAATATCCCCAAACCCCAGGTAAACCAATCGGGAATTGAAACCAAGATGGCATGGAAGAGAAACATCTTAAGGCTTCCTCACTAACCACAAGACAGCCCATGGAGGGCAGGGAAAGAGAAATGCAAACTCATTTTATTGATAATAGTTGCAATTTCTATAACATTTTTCAATTTGACCTTGGTGGGTTACAGAACATCCTCAATATTATCACAAAAAAAAAAGAGCAAGACACCATCACCGTCACCATTACTGTTCTCCTTCTTTCCATCACTGCCACTACCACCACCATGAACATTACCATCATCCTTATCATCACAATTCATCCAAGAACATCAAAATGGCATCAGCATGGTGCTATATAGCACTTGGCTCCATTGGATGATCTAATTTTATTGCTACCGACTTGATGCCAAACAATATCTTCGTGCCAAAATTTCAAGCAATGGAATTCATGGACAAAACAAGGTTGAGCTATAAGGGTAGTTAGCAAGTGAAGAAACCGACTTTACTGGATGCATAATTTAAGCACAAACAAAACCAGTTTCTGTTATATATCAAATATGAACCAAAAAAATGAGACAGAGAGGATGACAAGCATAAAGTTCTTTCCTAATTTAAGATTCCAACCTCAGTTCCACGACGTAGTAATTCACGAGCCAACGGAAGCATGCCAAGAGCAATATCAGCACCTGAGTTATCAACAAAGAGCAATGCTCTTTTATATGGCTGGAATTTCATATTGCAACTACCAAGCATTCTTTTTTTAAACAGATCAAAATCATCTACCTAAAAGAACACAAAACTTTCAGCGAATCAGTTATGGGGATGGTTAGATATATAAAATTATAAATATAATTGATGCCAACTAGCAGAAATGACATAAAATATAAGATTTATGTTCCATGTAAAATCAGAGTATTTAATTTTTTTTTTTAAGGAATCTTTATTGTTCCTTTATACCCGCCAAGGACGTTGCATCTTCTTGCGACTCATGCGATAAATTTCAATAATTGTTCCTTTATGATAAAGGTCCACACAAGCACGAGAGCCCCAATCGAAGATGTTTGCAGCAAGAACACCTTCAATGAGAGTGAGAAGTCTCCCCTCCTGTGAAATAAAGAAACAGGGATAAGAAGACATATTTCTAGTCTTCCACTTTGCTCTATGTGTATATTATCGACTAGAAGCACCATTAACCAGCTAGGCTGGATTTAGTCCATTACTTTCTCTAAATTTATACAAATGACAAACAGCATGCTCACAATTTTGACATCCAATACAGATGCTCACATTGCAGAGCCAAATTTTATCTTTTGTCCCAAAATTTGAAAAATATTATTTGGGTGTAGATCCACTATACATGTGATATATAAGGATGAAGATCAGCAATCATACCTCATTCATACTGTCAAGCTCCAGAAGGAGGTCAGGTAGAACAGCAAGAGAAGCCTCGTTCTCCCTATGTCACAGAAAAAGTAATGGATCGGAATGCATGTCGTTAGGACCCAACTCCAAGCCCAAAATTAAAAAGTCATTTAGTTTGTTCTTGGGCATATAAATTTCTTAGTTGCACAACAATACTGCATATATAAAGTATTCTGCAAAAGTACGGCCCTTTGATGCTAAGCACTTTGGAGTATCTACCTCAATGCTTATGTTTTTTAGTGCATTAACCAACCAGAGCAAACCTTAGAATCTCAAAGTTTTAGATTAAGTAGATCCAAAACGAAATACATGCGCTAGAAATTCAGTAAATGGAAGACCCGAGAGTATAATATTGCGACACTGCACAGGCAATAGGTACAAATGAGCAATTAGTTTAGCTACAAGGGTTCTATTATCCAAAAGAATGAGGAGATAGATATTGATGTTATCCATAAAATCCAAGCTGGCTAGTTGAAATAGATGAGCGTAATGGGAGTATTATGCGATTGTAACATTCTGTAAGGCTGAAAAGAAGATTTTATCGAACTCCTACTATGCCAACTTTATTATATGATAGCAAATGTTGGATTATAAAGAGACATCATGCATAGAAAATGAATGACGAATGTAGCAGATATGTGCATACTTTGTTGGGGGTGTCATAACACTAGGAAAAATAATGTGAGAAATAGGATATTTCGGTAAGGTAGGCATAGTACCATAAAAGAGAAGATGCAAGAAAACTATCTATATGATAGTTTAGTCATGTGCAACAAAGACCATGGACGCATCAATTCAATAAGTGGAGCTTATCAATACAGGGCAAGGTTAAAGAGCGAATGAATGACCGAAAAAAAGCATAAATGGAGGTAATTGGAAAAGATATGGATGCCAAAGACCTTAATGAAGCAATATGCTGGATGGAAATGAGTGGACAAGGATGATCCATGTGATAGAACTAGCATAATTCTCTTTTTGGTTCATATAACTCTCCCAAATACTTGGGATAAAAGGCTTAGCTGTTGATGTTGTTAACAAATCAGAGCACTGCAACTTGGGGAAAATAAGGAAAGATACTAAAATAAAATCCTACAGTAAGTATATCTTAGTTCATCTTTACTTTTGTTCAGTTCTCCATGTCAAAATATTTGTGCTGATCGTCAGCATGAGAAGTGTTGAAATCTTTGACTCAATATAAAGTGAGCCCACTGCCCAACAGCTTATGATTTTGAGTAAAGCGATCTGTTACATTAAAGGGCAAGGGATAGGGGGGGTATAGAAAAAATAGGCCAGTTGGAAATTACAGATTGATTTAGATGACGCATTTCCGATAGAACCATTTGAAATAATTAAATTGCGAAGGCTTTTAAACCACCAACTGCTGAGTAAAAGGGGACGAAGCCCGACAACTTAAACTGAACATTTAATAATTGGAAAAACCTTTCACTGTGGCACCTCGTCTTCTTTTTCTCTGATATCTCCAACATGATAACAAGTGAAACCCCCCTTGAACCAAGCTATGACCTTAGTATTAAAAAAGGGTGAAACTACATAGACATGACATAAATGAAGTTAGTCTCTCTATTCATATTAATAGCAAGTTATCCAAACAGCACGAAAGCAGCTCATACTTCTAAAGGCCCAAGCTTCACAAACATGGATATGACACAAGTGCAGTGAAGACTTCAGCTAAAACTGGAAAGACTATCAAAGGTTTTCAAGCAAATAATATGACACAAAATCTTAAGGTCTATCAGCCCTGGACCATAGAAAGATGACGGGTAAAGTTCTTGGTAGTGGTCATTTCATCAATTTCTCAAAGAGTAGTTGCCCTGAGGTACATTCAAATTCCCATTTCACTATGTGAGACATCTCTGTTTGTCTTTAATATAAGAGAGTTCTTAATATCACTAAGATATGCTGCCAGTAATGATTTGAAAAGAAGAAAACATCAAAAAGACTTGAGAGTTGAGACTTATCCATTGGTCCCCTATGGTGCACAAATTGTTATTCTGAACCATGAACTTTGTTAATTCTTACAGTCAATTATCGCTAAACTTTCAAAACCTCACTGCATGCAGTTCATATATTTAGTCTTACTTTTAAAAATGAGACACTCTGACTGATGATAGCACAGCTAACTAGATAGGGAGATATTGAACATAAAAAACTAGAAAATACAGAGTAATTATCAACCAATCAAGCTGCAATGATGCTAAATTTTATGCTCATTGGTGCAAATCATGTAGTACCGCTGTTTTATAGTAATATAAGCATCCGTAAAATGGAATTCTCTGAGGCATTCTTCCCTGAGCTCCAAAAGGTTGGCCAAGCCTAATTTCCCATATGCTGCAGGCTCTTCCATCAACCTATATTAAGATTTAATAGCATTTCTAATAAATATCAGTTAATGTTGGAAAGTGAGTCTACAAACGATACAATACAAGTACTCTCCAAACTATGAGAAGAGAGCTTATAAGTTAGGTAATAACTGCATAAAAAGTGACATGCACAAAAAGAAATTACATTTTTGCATAATGGCTATCCCAAAAAACAAAAGATACATAATAGCAACAAAAAAGGGACAGATGCAGAAGTATAAGAAGTTAATTTACATTCAATCAAGCAAGAATAGAAGTCAATAAATAGATAGACTCAGAGTGAGATATCATATTTACACTATTATCTTGCTGACTTCAGCAAAACTAACGAGAGTTCACTAGTTCACAATGCAGAAACTGAAGGAAAAAGTAAGACTTTAAATTTTTAATTGGTGACGTGACAGACCATATTTAATATGTTGATTTTATGACCAAATATAACCAAAATAAAATTGTATGTGATACACTTTATCTATGATGATTATCAATAAAATAATATTTATATTAACATGCACATTTAAGGTTTATTTATTGAATTATTGTGGAAATAATTAATTATATCAAGACCCAATGGATGCATTGAATACATATCAATCAATCATTAAAATGCGATTGTAAGACATCCGATATTTAATTTCCTTGCACCTTAAATAATGTTCCAACTAAAATTAGACTTGGGAGAGCTTAATTGTATTACTTGCAGATACATAGAGTGGTTTAATGACTATCATTATTCTCGCGATACAATATGAGATCTTGCATTAATGTATTGGGTGTGCATTAGGAATGCACTGACAGGCTGACTATGAAGACAAGTTCTTCATGTATAATATTGTCCTTAGACCTGAGAGATCCATGTTAGGTCTTGTATTGCATGAACACATTTTTATTTACCATTACAATGTGGTTGAATAATCAAGCTACTGAAGCGGTAAATTGAGTGCAAATACTTAAGATAATAAAATATTGTGAGATTCTCAACATGAAATCCACCCAACGTTTTTGGATGGACACACATAATACTAGCCAATTTGGGCTAGTCTAAATTCCTGTCCAGGTATTGATGCAAATTAGATTAGCAGAAGCCCAAATTTTCCTAACATACATATGAAGTTGAGTGTTGACTATGAGTCAACACTTGGTGTTAGCTAGTGGAAGGATAAATAGAAGTGAATAATTCATTTAGTTATAACTAATATAAATATATTATTAAGTTAACCATATGATAGACGAAAGCTTGGTTCCATCCTTTTTTAGCCCAGCCTTAAATGAGTGCCTTAATCCTGGTTAAATATCCATAAGATTTTATTCACTGAGAGTTGTCATTGGGAATTATCATCCACTTATATTTTCTGCTAAGGATAATTTCACACTATAGATTTTCTATTTGGGATATTTATTCTCATAGATATTTTCACAGGATAGGAGTTTATCCTCTCAAAGTTTCTCTATATCCTCTTAGGTTTTCTCTTTGAAAAATTTTAATCCAATTTTCTCTTTGGAAAAAAACCATCCCATAGGAGTTGGATAAGAGGTCTATTTATACAGGTAGAGATTGAAACAATAAGTTCTTCGGACATCTCTCTTTTTCCTAAAATTTCTACCACTCATCCTAGGTTAAAGGACAAGAGGCTCAACCTTACTTATCTAGTATTTGTTTAACTAGAATGAGAATTTTGATTTATGATATGGATCGCATCCAGTTCTGCTGTAACTAACATAATGTGAAAATAACTATTTTCCAGGGTTTTAAATCGGGAAATTGGCAAAATTGACATTATGCTGATGTTTTGTGATACTATCAGAAATCGATAATATTAGACTTATCATATCATCAATATCAGAAAAATAAAAATATCGAGAGTATATCGACAAAATATTGGCAAAATTGACATTATAAGTACCAGTCTTATAGGGTCTACATCGTATTTGATACCTCAATATCTGATGTGATATTCGTGATACCTATTGGTATGGGATGATATTAAAAACCATGCTATTTTCCACATAATCCAACATATTCATGTGCAACACTCACGCATCAGAGAAAGCCTTAGTTTAGCCATTTAGTTGGGGAGAGGGGAGTAATTTTCAATGTATAATAGAAGGAAATATGAGCTTCCCTCTAAATTGGTAGTTTAAGACAGCTGGAAGATATCATATTCAGTAATAAGCTACAATAGTTTTGGAGTAAGAATAAAACTAAAGGGGAAAGTACAATGGTTTTGGAGTATGAATGATTCTGTAATAAGCCAGAATTTGGCCCACATAAGGAAACTCAAGAGCTTATCCTGATTAATCATCCAGAAGAAACCACGAATCAGGCATACAAAGAGTCAGGTAGACTGCAATTATAAAGTTCGCCTTCATAATTTATATGGAAATAGTTTCTTACTGTGATTTACGATCAGACTGACAATGTTTTCACACCAGATTTTTGTACATTTTCATTGTGTGCATGTGTGGAGTGTTTCGGATAAAGAAAAACTGCCATTTGATAAATATGACAAACCTTGCCAAATGGGCTGAGAAAGCACGAGCAAATGCGTCACCCCTTCTTTTAGCATCATCAGTTCCACCTTCACTTGCTACCGCCTATCATACAGGCGGAAAAAATTAATCAGATAAAACAAATTCAAATAGTGAAAAACAGTAGCAAGTGTACGTTCTTATAGATTAAGAAGCACAACAGGATATCATAGTTCCAGTTAGAAAAAGAGAAATATAAATTCCAAAATATATATTAAATATACATTATTGCCCACTATTCAACATAATCAGTAGAGATAGCAAGCATGGTTAAAGCTAAAAAGATATGCCCGCCCGCTCACCCACCCACACACACATAAATATAAAGAGAAAATGGAGATTACAAGACCATGTGGGCTCCAATAAAGTGAGAATCAAAAAACAAATTGCATCAGTACCAATGTTGCTTAGAAAATATGTTGAAACGCTGGAGGGAGTATGCTTGGCCCTCCTGCATTCCCTATTTCATGCAAGAAGAAAAACAAATGACATGTAAAATGAAACTGAGAAAGAGAGGCCTTCCGCTGATGACATCATAGCTTGACATACAACACAACAACAATTAAAAAGAGATGATTCTAATTTTGCTGGTTAAGAAAAGGTCTGGTAACCAAGACATCAATTTCATACACTTACTTACAAAATCACCAATAACCAAATAATTACAGATATATGAAAACTCCAAATGTAAGGTAATACAGATGGTAAAGTCTCCTCTAGTACCTTATCAACAAGGTCAGGCAAGTGTTCTGACAGCACCGTAAACCAATATCTACAACAAAATAAATTATAGATAACTTCAACAGTTATATGTTCAAAGAGGAAGGTGGGTAAAAGAATCTCCAAAATTACTTACTCTAGCTCACCAGGGTCTGAAAGATCAATAGTGTTTGGTTCGTACCTGAAAAAAAAAACATTTATTTATTTGGAATCCACTTAAGTGATCAAACCCAAATCTCTTGTATTGCAGAAACTAGAAAGTAGATTTTCCTACTGGAATGGGAGCACCTGCAACTACTTGCTAATTCAAAACCTTGCACTGTCCAGTATAAACAGGATATGTAAGCTTCAAAACTCATACTACATTTGTTTTTTATATAAAGCAGGCATGGTTGTTGGAATAGGATGGCTCCCTAAGATGAGAAAAGTTGTGCATAATTTGCAACGACCCGTTGAAAAGGATCAAGGATCACGTCATATTGGTTTCACTTTAAATACAAGAGAATTATTTACAATCTAGTTAAACGATTAAACAACCAGGTTAAAGACAGCTTACATCTTAGGGTCTGCCAACAAAGGAAACACCTCAAGTGAAGGTACAAGATGGAGAACACCAATATTCAATGCAGCACTAGCATCTGAACGCAAAGTATCACCCTTGGAAGATGGTCTCTCAAAACCTCCAACTCCAGTAGTACCAGGAGGAGCCATTGGGACAGGAGCTGTAATTTCAGTACCCTTCTGGATGAACTTCTCCATCCATGAAATCTGCATGTAGATCAATTATCATGATTGCTAATGATAATAAGAACAACAACAACAATGATAACGACAAAAATAATAATTTAATAATAATAACTTAATAATAATAATCATAATAATAACAACAGTAAAAAATAAGAATACAGGAAAAGAATCCCTAGCATATCTCCTTAGGTAACTATCTAAGACGGCAGACTAAAATTACATCACATGTCATCATTAATACATGATCCATACTGTTCATTACCCTTTTTCCTTAATAATAACAACAACTACAACTACTACTATTGTTACTACTACTACTACTACAACAACAACAATAACAACAATAATTTCAACAAGAAACTATAGCAATATGTGCAAGAAGCATTGCTGAAAACTAACAAATGCATGCAGGTGCAAGACAACTTGGTGTACCATTTAGGTTCTTAGAAGCTTAAGTGAAATAAGGTAATGGCTAACTTCATTGCACGATACACAATTTTATCTGCAACATAAAGTAAAATACAAGACACAGTGTGAAAACCGTTTAGAAGCTTAAGTGAACAAAGGTATTGGCTAGCTACCGGCATGCTCTCACAAGCCGAAGTATCAAATATTACTGCTTGCTATGACTAAATAGGATCAAACTAACTACCCGGAAGAGGGAGTAAGGGTCTTTCTCATTAACGTGCCACACGTAACAGATTCTTCAAAATGTATTTATTTCAAGCATTAACTTAAGAAGGGTAATCAGAGAACACAGTCAAGTACAGAATTTCAGTTTGTAAGTTAACAAACTTGAAGTTTTGGGACAAAATATATAACAGAAGAAACTGATGATGTAGATACAATTTCACCCATGTAGAAATAAGGATGTGGTAATCTTGCCTTCTCATTCAAATCACCAAGAGGAGGACCATGTATCTTCCCCCCCACATAAGGAGCGCCCATAGGGAATCGTTCAACAAACTGGTGCGCCATCAAGTCATCAAGTCCATGCTTTTCATAACTCATAAAAGCACCAATGGCTCCTAAAAATCCCTCATGGCGCAAAAACATGGCCTGTGCCTGCCCTTTTGACCTTAAGAACAAGTTGATGTCAAAGAGTTGAATGTATTTACAACAAAAATAGTACAACCATTTATATTTTGACCATTTAGATCTACTATCATAACATAAAAGAAATTAAATTCGGAGAATTTGTTTATGCTAATAGCCAAAAGGTTCTAAAAAACAGGTGGAAGAAAGAAAGATGGAGAGAAGCAAACATTACGTGAAAGTTAAAAAAAAAAAAAACTCAAGGTCTAGTTTACATACCAGAAGTGCACAGCGAAGGATATGGTATCCATGGTGTAAGCATGCCCCCGAATAAAAAATCCTCCAAAAAAGATTCTTTTGAGTCCATAACGAAGTGCATTTAAATATGAGATCTGCAGACAGAAATTGAATGAGATATGCAAGAGCATAAGACAATGTCAACTAGCCCACAATGAGCTAGGGTGCCACAGGGTGCCACCATTGGCATCACCCCCCACCACCCCCCCCACCCCCCCCCCCCCCCCCTCAAAAAAAAAAAAAACAAAAAAAAAAAGAAAAAAAAAAGAAAAAAGAAAAAAGAAAAAGAACATACATAGTAGCAATTATATTCAAAATTACGAGAGAGAGAGAGAGAGAGAGAGAGAGAGAAGAGTTTAAGTTCTATTTTTCTTTAATTTCTCATAATATGTTTTTGCTTTTTATTTGAAAATAAAGATTTTAGCAATTATATTCCTATGAAGAATATTGTTTACATTTAAACTCCTAATTTTTGGGGTATTTTAATTGCAATATTCAGTTTTTTGTTTGATCTAGGAATCTACCTACCCATTCACTTTGAACCGTGTCCAAAAATACACACGTGCGTTACTTATGCACCTTACTAGTATATATAGGAAATGTACCTAGGGTATCTCTCCAAAATTATACTCTAAGGAGATGGCCTAAAATCATAAAATAGGACATCAAAATGGACAATCTAAACCATTCATCATGATCTCCATGTCCTAAATAGGTGATGTCCAAAAATTTATGTGATCTATACTCTTCTACGTGTAATAAAATTTGGCCAATTTGTGTACTATGTCAAAAGGAGCCTGAAAGTAGGGATCACCTATTCTTCCAGTGTTCTTATTCAACGTTCATATGGAAATCTCTTAGACTGTAAGTTCAAATCGCATCAGGGAGGTGGCAACACTTTCTTAGATGATATTTCACTGCTACAGAAGCTTAAATTCAGTAAGACTCATATGCAACTGATTAAAATTGTTTTGCTTACCACCAAAAGGAGAATTTGGCACGAAAGAAATAAAGAATATTTGAACAAGAAACTCAAGCTAAAAAAAATGATAGAGGAACTTATTAGAACAACTGCACTGCAATATCTCACACTGAAAGCTGGAAACTTAGATGAGGAAGAGACAATATAGAAATTGGCACTTATGTTGAAGCCTTGAGGGACTAGGAGGAGCTAGGTGGCACCGGTTTTAGACAAACTATGCTGCTAGCAAGGACTTGAGCTGAAGATAATGCATCACAAGAATGATCAGCCCACAAGATTATGCTCAGTAAATTATATTAACTCCGTAGGAGGTAAGCCTGAACTGAGGATAGTTACTAGATTGGGCAAGATTCCATTCTTTGTACACTTGTCCTTGTTGTTAATTGACAGTTAATAAGATGAGGGTGTGTATCATGTACTACATTTATTCTTTACCTTATAGCTCCAGAAGGGTCCTTTTAACAGTTGGAACTGAAACAAAGTGGAGGATAATAAATAATCAGTTGGGATTCAAGATGTCCTATGGTTCAGTTACAGGACCAACCAACTAGAATAGTCCAAGACTTCAATTGAAGATGGTTATATACCCTGAAGGAATCTCATTCCATAACTACAAGAGTATGTCATCAATTTGTACTGGAATACTAAATGGATAAACAAAATATATGCTTCTATTCATTACTTATTTCTCTTCTACATCTGTGGCTTGATATCCACTAATCCATCTCTGGATCCAAGCATGAGTTGCATACCTTTACCCTTGTCAATAAGATGGCTTTTGGTCATTGTTTGCGTCTTTCCAAGAAGTGGCTGATCTTTGGAGAGTAAAAAGTTGAACATTATGTCCTGAACCAGTGTCATGGCATCATAAAGTACCGGTACAAAGGTCATATAGTTCTACAACCTCTTAGAGAAGGGTCTCCTATGTAATACATTTATCGTCTAATGCCGTAAAACCAGCGTGCCATTGAGATTGCTATACATCCAATATTCCCAAATGAAAGAACTCAAGGAGTAACCTAAGGATACATCGCAAGTTTGTCTGGATTTCTACCATGTTATATCTAATTTATTTTCATTCACTCTTTTTTTTGGCATGTGCTTCCGGTATCTATTAGGCAAGGTTTCAGCGTCATCGCTGAAATCACGGGCATATGTGCTATTAATAAAGTGGCCCTCCTTTGTAGCAAGATAGGTATATGGATCTTATGCTTCAAAATATCATAAAGAATTAAAGACTAAAGCTCTAGAAAAATAGTAGTCAACAGAAAAATATAAAGACTTCATGATGTAGATCAGTATACGTAATTGGACAGCTCTCTCCACAGCCAGTAATAACAAGAAAGTTAAGATATTAATAGAAGATATGCATTTAAGCATGTCCCTCTTCATGGATGGATAAATATTTAGTCACTTATAAGTGCTCTTACCAAAAAGAATTATTATACTGACTAGGATGACAAACCTGTCCAATGTTATATGAAATCATCCGCAAAAGGGAAAGAGAAATATCTTCAGGTCTATAGTCTGACAGCTCCTTGGTTTCTGAAATCGTCTTTCCAAAACTAGAGGCAATAGTTGATGCCGAGAGACCTATCTGCATCAGTTATTATTCAAACAAAAGAACATAAGAGATTCTGATGCAATGCACTAACATGTGTGAATTTGAAATTCACTTGAAGTAAAATCTAACATAAACCACATGTAAGTATTTTATGTTGTGGTCAAAGAGCATCAAGTACCTCATATAACAATATATAGAAAGCCTTATCCCATAAACCAGTAGCTTGAGGGAAGTATAACAACAATAAGAGAATTTCACCAGAATAGTGATCCAAATGTGTATCACGTACATATGCCCTTCAATTATCTACATTGCAAATCATCAATTCTGCCATCCTTCCCAATGTACCAAAAAGCCCTCATAGCATGCAAGGAAACTAAATACTTTTTCCCTTTTGCCATCAATCAGCAAAAGGGAAAGAGAAATATCTTCATTTCTAAAGTATCACAATTAGTAATTCATTATATGAGATTATCCACAAAGTGGAAAAACTACAGAGTCTTCATTTTTAGAGAATCATAATTCTGCCATCAATCCGATAACTGAGACTTTTCATGTACAAGACTATATATTTATGTCATGTGATAGATCATGATGTTAACAACCTCTGTATTGTATTACATGTCAACTTTCTCCATAAGAAACATGGAAGACATACAGAAAAGAGATGATACTTTAAAAAGGAAGTCTTCTTTTAAAAAAAAAAATTACTAATTTATAAATGGCACTTAAAGGTACATGACCATACAATTACCAGATTGAAATATGGTAGTATCATATAATTGTCTACAGTCTCCTTGTATGACAAAGGGTTTTTCTGCATATTATTCCTAGATAGCATTCAGTTATTGTGAAGTGCTAAGTATTGTTTATTGGCAAATTCCTCCGCAAGTTTTACTCAACTGCACAATTGTCAAGTTCTCCTTCAAACGAAATAGTAATATATAACTCACAACCATCAATTCAAGATCCGAAAAGTGGACTTATAGTCAAATGGCTGGCCTTATCCCTCTTCCAAATTGTTTGTTTGAAATTATTTATGCAACATTCTTTATCCTCCTCTCTTCCACTAACTCCCTATCATAAAACCGGGCAACAAATAAGAGCTAATTGATAGAATGTGGCGAGGAACAGTGTTAAAGTAATGATGAAGTGCTAACTGGTGGATGGCATGGTAATGGAAGGTTTATGAGAACGAAAATTGATATAGCAACATGGCTTCAAATAGGCTGGCAGTACCATAGGCCCATAGTGGTGAAAGAAAGTGATGGAGATCATGTTGGAATTGTTGCTCAAGTCCTGCATGATAAAAAAACTAAGGAATAGATTGACATCAACAGCATAGATATACATGAAATGAATAGGGAAAGAACAATAGACACAGGGAGAGAGTGAAAATCAGAACAGCAAGGTAAGCAGGATGCATGAAGTAGAGGGGGTAAAATAATGACAGGCAGGGAGAGCATAATGTCTGAGGGAATGGAGTACTAGTCTATTGAAGACAATAGTGAGCTATATGGATGAAATATTTGAGGAAAATTTTTAGAGTAAGTTTGACTTCATTCCGAGTGGTTGTACCCTCGCCAATTAAAAAGTTATTCAAAAATTGAAGGTGGCAGGTCAAGAACAAAAAGAGAAAGAAAAAAAAAAAAAAAAAAAAAAATCCCATAAGAGTGTCAATGTACCCATAAATTTGATATTAGGTTGATTAAGCCCTTAGGCAGAAAGCTTTACTAGGACAAAGCTCGCTTCAGTACCCAACAGCTCGCATCCACCCAACATCACTATCATCACACCACCGCCACTGACATCATAATCTACACCTCTTCCCATCAAGTGGCCTAAGTTAAGAGAGCATAGCTCTGAGTAAGAAAGTTTGACAGAAAAATTGAGCAATGGACATGTTATAATGGTTCTACGACATTTATTGTGCCTCAGAAATGAGTACAAAATTCCAGAAGAGTCCAAGCAGAAACAAATAAATCAATATGAAAAAAATAAAAACCATCGATTGTTTCCATGTCCAACAGGAATTAGATAGATACCTTGGAATAGTCCAATCCGCCATATATATCTCCAACAAGCATATCAATATTACTATTGTCTCCTCTCTGGCTCAACTCCAATAATTCATCAAAACTGGAATAAGCAAAATTTGTAAGACAACAGATAGATGGCCAGCATTTTAAGAATAAGAAGCTATAGTCATAACATCAGGAAGAAAACTGAACCTCTTGCATTTTGTTAATAATCTCCCCAAGCCCCAATAAGTACCTCCCCCTACATTTGTGCCACTAACTCGTTGAAATTTTCCATCACCATCCACCTAAAAGAAGTTCAATTTGAAAATAACATCTCAAATTGTTCATATGGAAAACAGTCAAAGAGTTGCATTACCTTGATAATGCTAACTCCCGATCCAATATTAACAAGAAGATATGGAAACAAATCATTATGATCAATCTGCACAAACTCCTTCTGGCCCTCCATATGTGTAAAAGCTTCATGCCGAATTGCCTGATCAGACACGATTAGCACATGAATCAAATATTTTATATAGTGCAGGGGAAATAGAAGGAGAGAGGTTGCTGGAGGACTTGAAGAAACCAGAAATAGCTATAGAATATCTGCCTACAAACTAGCAGAAACTAACCTTCAGCAAAAAATTAGCTCCAGCTACAAGACAATCCATTTCATCTTCCTTATCAAGACTAACCCCAAGCCTCTCTCTGAAGACATCTGCAAATTTATATGCCCCGCCACCTGTGGCCTTTCCATGAAAGTCCAATTAGTCAAGAAACTTACCTACACAAAAATCAGTAGCCAGAATGTACATAACTTGTCTACAAATCAACAGTAGACCAAGTAAGCACATACACAAAACAAGCATGGGAAAAGAAACAAGGAACGAGGAGCTACCAAGTTCAAGCACCTATAGAAAGATGGTAAAAAAGATAAGAAAAAAGATAACATAATTTTTGCCAGCGAAAGTTACAGGACAAGGTGATACAAAAAAAAAAAAAAAAAAATGAACGCCAACATTGAAGATCAGAAAATAGAAAAAATGATATACCAGTCGTTCAGACAAAAACATATAGCAGCCTTTGTCCATCCTAATCATTTGAAGACAAATACAGTATTACATTGCTGAGAAAATCCCATATAAATTTGGAACTTAAACGGTGATGCTATATGAATATTGTTAAAAAGAACCAATATTAGTTTATACCATTTAAACAATATATTAGGCAAATGTTTATCACCAACTTTCTTGAACAGCCCTCTCAAATGGATGGATAAATCTTCAATTTTGTGTGTAATTTATGAGCTAACAGATAAAGGATGCATGGATCAAACAGGGCGGTTACCCTCTGTTAATAGTAGAAAGACGTATTAACACCAGCCATAATATGAAGGTCCAGACAATGAGTCTCGACCAACAACACAGAGCATCTCTTTATAAGGTTCTTATATTTTTTGGTCACAGTACTAACTTACATCATTATTCCAAATACAATCTCCACAACAGAAGCCATCATTTTACATCATTGTTAAAAAGATTTTTCCTGGCTGAGCTGGTCATAACATCAAATTCCTGTCCAATATTGACAGTAAGTGTAAACACATTGGCTCCTTCATTACTCTTAGAACGTTGCACTTGACCTCCTGAATGACAAACAATCAACTAAAATTCTTCTACAAGTAAGAGTAAATTTCTGTTACTGATGCAGCCTTCTGATTTGCATGTTGTTACAATATTCCAAAGAACAACCCAATTTGTAATGATGGAAATTAGCGGCAAAATGTAAGCACTACAAACAAATTTCATAACATGTCAATATTGGTTAGATTACCTTAATTACTATATTCTGATCAGGCTGACTCCCATAATGCCGTGAAGTTGAATCGATTCCTGGCATATTAAACAAGGGTTGACTAATAAATAGCAATGCAGAAAAATATTGTTTTCTTCTAAATTGCAGAAAAAAAATCTTAAGAAAGAAATATTCCTGAAAGAATAGTTAATCATCAAAAAGATTTTTGCTCTACCAATGAAAGAGTGCATTCTGCCAAGAACTTGAAAAGCAAAAAGAAGGGGTGTTAAGGAAACATATGTATAGAAGCATGTCCCAGCACTAAAAATTCTTTCACTGAGCATGTGGTTGTGTCGACTATTATATTGCTGTTCCAGGTTAACTGTAAATGACCAGTTTAACATAACCCATTGAAAAAGCAGACCATTATAATAAGATTTGGTCTTTAAGATATGATTCAATTCAAAGGGGAAAAAAAAACCACCAACCTTGCTAGTATAGGGCCATAAGAAGAAGAAGAAGAAGAAGAAAATCCAAATGCTGCAAATTATTTTATGGAAAGCTTTGATTTAAGTATCTGACATCTTATTCAAAAGTTTAAATGGATCCTTAGGATGCAGTTGAAAACAAGCTAAGACGAGTAGTGATGATGCAAGGAAATCTTTCCAAAGTGGATTAGCTGATTTAAGCTTGTCCCTTACTTGGTATATAGGAATTTAGTAACATTCTGATTGCATCATGACTGTAAGTCATATTAAAAAGTATATGTCAGTGATGATTGACAATAAGACCAGCATTATTTGAAGAAGGTTATGTTGGTAATCTTGCAATCTACCACAGTTCTCTAAAACCACGATGTGGCAGTAGGTTGGTTTGTGAATTGCAGTGCTACAACATGTGATGAGATATTTTATGCAAGTTCTTTTAGTACACTGCAGGCGGTAAATTTCTATTGGTTCTTTAACTTTTAAGTTTATATTCAAGTATAACTCCGGTCCTTTTTTAACAATAGAATGGAAGAGAAGAATCTCTACATACCGCCACGGTGAAGTTGCTTGGATGCAATAAAATCCACACACTCATTCAACTTCCCTGTCTCAAATTTTACAAAATGAAGCCTTCCGCCTAGAATTGGATAGCTCCTCCTGTTTCCATTAGAGATCCCAAACCTTTGTTTTATGGATCTCTTCCTCTTATCTTTGGATGACTGTTCCTCATGCCGTGAGAAGTAAACTAACTTGATAAGAGATCCTGAAACCATAAAGGTAATGTATATCAACTCTGAAAGGTCAATGTGATGAATGGTATACTCACATACTTAAGCAATACGTAGAAGTGCTCTAAAAAATCAAAATAAGAATAAATAAGTTGATGTAAATGTAGCAGTACATTAGTTAGTTTGCTCATCACTAAGCAGATATAAACCATGATGTGTGAGTGCCCAAAGCAAACTCAAAGGGATGTGGCATACATCAGAAAAGCACTGTATTGCGCTTGATGTCCAGTATTAAGTACCAACTCTGCGAGAAGCAAAGGGGTCAACATGCCTGCTATTAGAAAGAACATCTTGCCATTGAAACCTAGCCCACTAGTAAAACAAGAGATTGGGATACTAGAGTTCCACAGTTAAAAACAGAGGTACAATCCTTACCTCCACAACCCCACCATAAAAAAAAAAAAAGCACCCAACCGAGCTACCAACAAAGAAAACAAGCAAGAGAGGGCTTCCAATTTAAATATGTTGAACACATAATAATCGAATAATCACTGACAGATTAAATGATATAGGGAAATTCAATACCCTAAAAATAATATGACTCACGGGCTTTATGGGGAAAGAAGAAGTATCCACTGAATTTACAGAGGGAGAGATATACAGAAGACTGGAACAATGGCTCAAAAGGGTCAAAATGAGCTCAAACACAGTTCTAAGAATCATCAGAAGGGGAGAACAAAATAACACATATACCAACAATAACAGCTATAATCAAAGACCAAAAAAACAAACAAAATCATTACACCTATTAGTTTAAAAAAAAATTGTCCACAACATTCATCTTGCAAATAAGCCAAAGATGGGTGCTTGTAGGAAAACAAATATACAGGACTACCGATTTTATCAAAGAAACTACATTCCCAAAACTAGTTGCACCCAACTCTCACATGATGACTAGATGAAATTAAGTAACCAAAAATGGTAATAGAAAAGGGGGGAATGGTGCAGACCTCCAATGTCCAGAGCCAGATGTGAGATGTCATCAGACTGATTAGGCAACAAAATCGTTGGATTTCTCTCCTCAAAGTTGCCTTGTATCGCAGCGCCACTGAGGTCGATTTGCGGCCTTGAACTAGATCGATGCATTGCATTTGATGAAGTTGGGGCAATTTCCTTCTCCTCCTCCTCCCTCTTTTTATTGGTCTCCCTTACTTTCTCCTCTTTATTGCTATCAACATTGAGGGTATTGCTGGGGTTTCCCGACATTTGTCCACACTCTCTCTACCACCTGCCTAACTCCAACAGTCAAAGTAACTGCTCTTTCTGAATAATTAAAATCAAGAAGTATAGAAGACAAAGTGGTTCAACAACAAGCACAAGTTTTTTGCTTATCCCCAATGCCCAGAGCAAGAGCATGCACCCACCCACCTCATTAATGACCAAAAATTTAGTTATACAAGTAAATCAATAAAAAGAAAGTGACAGCAGATCTAGTACCACAGTTCAATGCACATACCACAGTTCAATGCACATAACTAATTTAGAAAGGGATGTGACAAACAAAAAAGATAACTGAATCTGTTCGTAAGAAAAATAAAATTTTCAATGTTCTTGAATTCAAAGTATTTTTTGGTTGTAATTGAATTTCTACACATTGAATTAACTTCCTTAAGAGATGGGATTAAGTGGAAGAATCTTGTGCCCATCACAGAACAACAATCAACTAACATCAACTGCAAAACCTAATACTTTCAATATTGTATACAAAATTAGTTAAAATCGATCGACCGACAAAATTAATTTCACTACCAACCACACTCAAAATACAAACAATTCAAGAATCAATAGTACAATCCATCAAAATCAAACTTTGCATTAAATTTTTTATGTAAAAACACACTAAATTCAAAGCATCAAATTAACTGAAAAGTCAGCAACCAAACATAAGCTTTTGCAAATGAATTACAGCCAAAATACAAAATCAAGTGAAAAAGAAAATTTACTAACAAAAAAGCTCCCAGTTGAATGAAAAAATGTACCCAAATAAAATTAGTTAGAGCACATATAAAACCCTAATTAAAAATCAAATATGAATCAAAATAAACTGAGAACTGTCGACTAACTCAACCCACATAAAATTCACAAAACCCCAATAGAATCCACAAATAGAAAACCAAAATATGCATCAAATGAACTCAAACTAAGCTCCCATACCATGATTTCTTCTGATGATTACAGCCAAAAAAAAGCTTTTAGCTTCTGGCGTATTTTCCTGCTAATATAAATATAAGTAGAAGATTGTTTGTTACCTCTTAAATCTTTGATCCAAACTTCAAGCAAAAAAAATCCCCAATTGGGTTGGTGGGGCTGAGAGAGAGAAGGTGAGAAAACGATAAGAAGAAAGACCGCAGCTTTGAATTTGCTACTTAAATGATAACGAATTTATCTTCGTCCTCGTTGAAAATTAAAAAAAAAAAAATTGGATCCGCATAAAGTGGAATGTCTTACCAAAAATTAAAAATAATAATAATAATAAAATAAAATGATTTTTTGGGGAACTTCTAAAGGGGCACAACTTTTTTCCCAGTGAGCCCAGCTAAAAACTTCTATAATATTACAATTTTGTCATCGAATTTTTTGGACCAAATTGCCCTTATCTTCCTTCTTCCCTTTTCCTGAGTTCAGTTAACCCCTAAAAAAAAAAAAAAAAAAAAAAAAACTCCTAAAATCCGCAGCAAAAGCGGCGATAGCGGGTAAAAGAGTGAGAAGAGAGAATTGATAGTGTTGGGTTTAGATAAGAAAAGAGGAAGAGGAATGAGTAGTTGGGTATTTGGATTAGAGATGATTTTTTTGTAAGAGAAGAAAATAGAGGCAGAAAACTCTGGTCCGGACTGCGAGTCCGGACAGATATCTCCGGTCCGGACTGACAGTCCGGACAGGAAATATCCTATCCGGACTGCCAGTCCGGACCGGATCTCCACTGCCAGTCCGGACAGGGAGTTAAATAGGTTTTTTTTGCCCATTATCCACAAAGTCATTGTAGCATATCGATGAGTAGTCTCACCTATTACACAAGTGGCCCTGGTTCGATCCCTGGCAACAACGTTTATTTTAGATTTTTATATATTTTTTCAAATAGTGGTAAATTCAGTTCAGGTCCTTCTTTGATGACTAATTTTGTCATTACCCTTTTCACGTACAAAACAAACTCTTTTACTTTATAAACAAATTTTTTCATTTCATTTTTTATGTACCCTTTTAAAATTCGTGTAACTTCTATTAACAATAAGGAAAATAGAATTAAATACTTTACAATCCATTGCAGAAAATAAAAAAAATACAAAGTTTAGTTCATTCTATGTAACAAACACAAAAAATTCAATCATCTCTCAAATTTGTACACAGTTTAGTTCTTTCCAACTACATATTACATCAATAACACATAAATATGAAATTCAAATTCAAATAACAATGTAAATTCACACAATGAGAATTATGAACAAATTAGGCCATAATTAGAAACAACATTACATAAAAAAAAATATATACAAGACCCCAATGCACCATCCCAATTATAAACAACATTACATAAAAAAAAATTCATATATTATTGAAAACCTTCCACCTCCAACTTCGATTTCTCGCTCTCGTATCGAACAACGAATTTGTTGTCGAAATACTGCTTTCTTCCTCCTTAACGAGACAGTTGGTCGTACGCGAGAAGATTCCGCCGGATCCATCTATGGAATACAAAGATATTTCATTTTTAGATGTTATTTTTCATAACACTAATTTTTGTACATGTAAGTATGAACTTACAAAGTAAAATTTGTTACAAATATAATTTTTTGTCTAATTTTTTTTTCTGCAAGATAGTATAATATTAAATTTTAAAGACACTAAAACCGTCTTTTGCAACTTAATCAACTATTAGGACAATACCATCAAACTTCATAATTAATTAATAAATTTTAATACTAACGTTCAGGATTATAAAAAATAACTAAATTTCGCATATTTTACAATTGGAATTACAATATTAAATTTTCTTAATAATTATAATCTAAATATTAAAAATTAAAATTAACAAAAAAATGCTACAAATAAACTTGCTACCTCATCCCCTCATCATCCTCCCAAACCCAACAAAATCACCAAATCCTAATATTCAAGAGTTGTTTAATCCAAAAATAATAAAAACTAAATTTTAAAATAAATATTACTAAATTAGGAAAACTCACCTAGTAATGGCGGGAAGGCAACGGCGGGAGAACACCGGCGGCTGCGGCGGGACCTCGGCGACGGCGACAGGGAGAGTAGCAGGGGTCTACGAATGGGAGAGAGAGAGAGAGAGATTTGAAAAGAGAAATGATGAGAGAACAAGTATGGAGAGGATGAGTGGAAGTGGGAGAGGAAGAGTGGAAGTTTGGGTTAGGGTCTGGAGGAGAATGAAGAGAGAAGAGGAAGGGGAGAGGAGATATAGGGAGAAGGGCATTTTGGTAACACTATATGTGCTCACTAAGAAATTTTCCTTACAATGAAAAACTTACTGGCCTCACTAGGAAATCTGGGCTCACTAGGAAAAAACTTGTGCCCCTTTAGAAGTTCCCATTTTTTGTTATAAAGAATCTTCATTTGTTACTTGTTTTAGTGGGGCATGGATCACAATAAAGTTGACCCGATAAGTTAGTGGGTTGCAAAAGGGGAACTTCTAAAGGGGCACAACTTTTTTCCTAGTGAGCCCAGTTAATAACTCTAAAAAAATAACAAGTTTACCCTCTAAAAAACTTTCCCATTTTGCCTTTCCTCCTTCTCCCGCTCTAGGGCTCCGCTCCCGCTCGCGCTCGCGCTTCCCGTTCGGACTGACAGTCCGAACGGGGCCTTCCCTGTTCGGACTGAGAGTCCGAACGGGTCAGGACCGTTCGGACTCTCAGTCCGAACAGGGAAGGCCCTGTTCGGACTGTCAGTCCGAACGGACCAGTCCTGTTCGGACTCACAGTCCGAACAGGTCTCCCCTGTTCGGACTGTCAGTCCGGACAGAGGCTTGATCCGATCTGCTATTTCGGACATCTCACCCACTCTATTTATATAATAAACTGATATATCATTAGTTTATCCAATTCAACGTCACTTTACGGACTTATATTAACAACTAATTATACATTATTACAAAAATATAGTGAATGAAGCAAAATGATACAATGATACACTGATACACGGACACAATGATTCACTAATACAATGATATATGGATAAACTGATTCATCGATACGCCGATACAATGATACACTACTACACCGATACACCGATACACTGATACAGATACACTGATACACCGATACAATGATATTCCTGATATACAAATGCAATGATACTCCTGATACACCGATACAACGATACAACGATACAATGATACACTGATACAATGATACAATAACCGATACGATAATATAGTGAAGATTATAAATAAGGTCCTCTACGTATAAAACAAACAAGATCTCGTACAAATTAAAGAAATAAGATCAAAAATAAACGTAGTGTATATATTCCTCGAACAAAAAGCAAATAATAGGGTTCATTACAAACAAAAACCATGTATTCTACAAATTCTTCAAAATGTTTGAAAAAAACAATTACACCGGTCACTTGAAATTCCTTACAACATCCATATCAATACACAACTAATATAATCTAATCACTGTCTCCTTATTTGAAAAAAACAACTAATATAATCTAATTGGGTGCATCAGGAAAGCAACGTGCGTCTTGAAACTCTTCAGTACTGATAAATCAACTGGACCTCGGTAATTTAACTCATGAAGATCATCTTGAGAGCCTCCTGCATCAGTATTCTCTTCTTCTAATCTTGCACTATCATATCTGATCAAATTCGGAGTTTCTATATTTAATTCAGTATCTACGGCCACTTCGATATCTCTCTCGTATCGGGCGTTGGATCTGCTTTCTTCCTCCTTAACGAAGTAGTTGGTCGAATGTGAGAAGATTCTGCCGGATCCATCTATGCAATACAAAGATATTTCTTACAATAATTGATTCGCATAAAAATAGTAAATTTTCTATGTGTAAATAAGTATTAACAAAATATAATTTGCTACAAATATCAGATTTTTTACCTACAAGATAGTGTAATATTAAAATTTAAAGACACTGAAACCGTTCTTTGTTACTTAATCAACAATTAGGACAATACTATTAAAATTCTAAATTAATTAATACATTTTAATATTAACATCTTTAATTAGAATAAAACTATATTTTCGCATATTTTACAACTACGATTACAATATTATATTTTCTTCATAATTATAATCTAAATATTATAAATCATAATTAACAAAAAAAATGTACTCATTTAGAATTTCCTCATTCTAAAATATTATCAGACCAAACAAGAAATTCTCAGTTTTCAGAGCAGTCACAGAGCAAATAAGAATAAACTAAATGTAACAAAATTAAAATTAAATTAAATGAGACTTACAATGAGAAATCTGAGACCAAAGGAGAGGAAATGAGACAGCAGCGAGCGGGGGTGTGGCAGCGGAGGGGGTTGGGAAGGGCGGCGGCGGGTTTTGAAGGGCGGCGGCGGCGGGGGGGTTGGGAAGGAGAAGAGAGCGGCCGGGGGGGTTGGGAAGGAGAAGAGAGCGGCCGGGGGGGTTGGGAAGGAGAAGAGAGCGGCGGGAGGGGGGGTTGGGAAGGACAAGAGAGCGGCGGGGGGGGGGGGGGGGGGAGGGGTTTGGGAAGGAGAAGAGAGGAGAGCTGGGAGAGGGCGGTGGAGATGAAGTGAGGAGAGAGAGTGAGATGAGAGATATATGTGAAGGGTATTTTGGGAATAAATATGGACTCACTAAGAAATTCTCCCATTTTCTTAACTTAAACTGGGCTCACTAGGAAATCTGGGCTCACTAGGAAAAATCTTGTGCCCCTTTAGAAGTTCCCTTGCAAAAGGAGCACAATAAAGTCGACCCGATAAGTTTTAGTAGGAGTTTCCAAAGGAGCACACCAATTTTCCTAATGAGCTCACTTTCCCGTATTTTTTTTTTCCAGACTCAAAGTCCGCATAGTTATAAAATGGACTCACTAGGAAAAACGGTGTGCTCCTTTGAAAACTCCCAATGGGGTGGGACAATGTGGGTTCCAAATCGATTAGTTTCGATTTGGTTTTCAATAGATTGCTGTAAAACCCAACCTTAAAATTTATAATTTTAATAAATATATCTTTTTAACGTATCCAATTGGTATTAAATTTATTATATATAGAGAGAGAGGGATTATTGTAGGTGAGCCGTCAGCTCAGAAAAAATTACATGAACTAGGCACAAAACTATAATGGTACAATAATTTTTCTTCAATTTATTTTTATAATTACTATCTCTATCTCCTTAACTTATTTCATATTAAATTTCACAAATTTTAGAGTTCATTTACCCTTTTCATCAAGTGCATACAAAATATTTTATTCATTAAAAATCGTTAATTTTGTGTTAACTTAATGGAAAATCAAATCAAAACTAAAATCTAAGAAATTGGGTATGAGTGAACCCTAAGAAGTCGAGATCATAATCCAATTTTTTTTAAAAAAAAATTATTAGAGATAGTGAAAATAAACTGCAACTCAGATAACTTGCATGAGCTGTCAGCTCATTTTCATTTTTCTCATATATATATGGATTACCGTAGATAAGCCGTCAGCTCAGAAAAAGTTACGTGAACTAGCGACAAAATTATAATGGTACAATAATTTTTCTTCAATTTATTTTTATAATTACTATCTCTATCTCTTCAACTTCTTTCTAATTAAATTTCATAAATTTAAGAGTTCATTTACCACATCAAATGCATATAAAATATTGTATTCATTAAAAATAATTAATTTTGTGTTAATTTGATGGAGGATCAAATCCAAACTAAAATCTAAGAAATTAGGTATGAGTGAACCCTATGGAGTCGAGATCATAATCCAATTTTTTTTTTAAACAAATTATTGGAAATAGTGAAAATGAAATGCAGCTCAGATGACTTGCATAAGTCATCAGCTCAATTCTATTTTTCTTATATATATATATATATATATATATATATATATATATATATATATATATATATATATATATATATATATATATATATATATTAATATGAGGAAACAGGAAATTCACCGGTGAAGGGAGTTCCTTCACCGCCGCTTAAGTCGCCTAATAAAATTATTACACGTGGTGCCACTCAAAAGGTAGTTAAGAGAGTCCTTTTATTTGTTACTTTAAGTGGCGCCACGTATAATAATTTTATAGGGCCACCTAAGCGGCAGTGAAGGAACTCCCTTCACCGCCAGTGAATTTTCCGTTTTCTCTCTCTATGTATGTGTGTGTGTGTGTGTGTGTGTGTATATATATATATATATATATATATATATATATATATATATAAAGAGAGAGAGAGGGATTACTGTAGGTGAGCCGCCAACTCAGGAAAAATTACGTGAGCTAGCGGAAAAATTATAATAATCTAATGATTTTTGTTTAATTTTTCTTTACAATTACTATCTCTACCTCCTTAATTTCTTTCAGATTAAATTTCATAAATTTTGGAGTTCATTTACCACATCAAGTGCATACAAAATATTGTATTCATTGAAAATCGTTAATTTTGTGTTAATTTGATGGAGGAGTAAATCAAAACTAAAACCTAAGAATTTGGGTATGAGTGAACTCTAGGGAATCAAGATTATAATCCAAAATAATTTTTTTTTTTAAAATTATTGGAGATAGTGGACATGAATTGCAGCTCAGGAAACTTACGTGAGCTGTCAGCTCATTTTCATTTTTTTCGTATATATATTTATATATATATATATATATATATAAATATAATATTATAATAATTCAACCAGTTTGATTCGGTTTCGAATTTCAAAATTTGAAATCGAAAATTAACCAAGTTATTTCGATTTTACTTATTCGAATTGGTATTAGTTGGTTATTTCGGTTTTAACCGATCTCACTTCTAGGCATAACGCTATCTATCCTTTAATGTTTTCTCATTGGGATAGGCACACAACAGTAAAATGCTTAGATTATATAAAAGGGGCCTATCAAATTATGTTTCGTGTGACCCTATTATATGAGTTATCCTTATCAAAGATCCAAACAGTTCATCTTAGATATTTATATATTTATTAGTTTAAAATTTTCAAATTATTCTTCACTTTATAATTTGAGAGAATTCAATAAATTTGTCATTTTAACCATAAAAAATGAAACCATATAAGACGAGATTATACGAGTATGAATTCTTCATTTTATTTAGAGGTTATAAAGTGAGGAAAAAGCAACTATTTATCATTTTATCTTTTTAATGAGGATTTTGACATGAGAGAAACCCTTCTCATATTTCTAATTGAGGATTTAGATTACCGCGCTCACGCGCACACACACACACATATATGCGCGCGCGCACGCGCACACATATATATATATATATATATATATATATATATATATATATATATATATATATATATATATATATATATATATATTACTGTAGGTGAACCGCCAGTTCAGGAAAAGTTACGTGAGGTAGCGACAAAACTATAATGATATAATGATTTTTCTTCAATTATTTTTAATAATTACTATTTCTATCTCCTCAAGCTCTTTCGGATTAAATTTATAAATTTTGGAGTTCATTTACCCTTTCATCAAGTGCATACAAAATATTTTATTTATTGAAAATCGTTAATTTTGTGTTAACTTGATGGAAAATCAAATCAAAACTAAAATCTAAGAAATTGGGTATGAGTTAACCCCTAACGAGTTGAGATCATAATCTAAAAGAAATTTTTTAAAAAAAATTATTGTAAATAGTGAAAATGAACTACAGCTCAGGTAACTTCATGAGCTGTCAGCTCATTTCTATTTTTCTCATTATATATATATATATATATATATATATATATATATATATATATATATATATATATATATATATATATATATATATATATATATATATATATATATATATATATATATATATATATATATATATATATATATATATATATATATATATAAGACTCATAATATAAAATCCTGAATTCTCTTGAATGACATTGTTGGGATTGAGTTAGAACATTCCACATTAGAACGAAAAATAGTCATGTGAATAACATTATTGAGATTGAGTCTGAACCTTCCGCATAAAGAAAAAAATACCAAATTTTATTACACTTATACCCTTCAAGAGGTTTTTCTATTATAGATATAAAAAAAAAAAAAAAACGGGTGCACCCACGGGAGCTTCCCGCAGGAGGTACCCATGGGTTGCTCCTGCAGGTACCACCCGCGGGAGCAAACCACGGGAGCTTCCCGTGGGTGTCACCTGTGGGAGCATCGCGCGAGTCCCACACCCTCGAGTGCCACTCACGGGATTGCGCTATCTTGGTGTTTCGGTTACGTAAATTGATTCCGGAAAGCAGAGTCCAGAGGAATAGAGAATTTATAGAGAAATCTACTTCTTCGAGAATTTCCAAAGGAGGAGTTTTACAGAGAGCGACCAACCGTTTTCTTTCTAATTCAGATCGGATCGTCAACGGAATGCATCAGCGAAGCTCCACCACTGTCAGAACCTACAGAAATTAAAAAGGGAACGAAATCAATCTTCCCTATTCTTGTATCTTAATATTTCTCTGTAAATTTCTTTTTATTGCTATAATTCAAAAGTAAATTGGTAATATAAGGAAATTATAAATTTTCTTTCTATAATATTTTTTTTTTTTATAGAAACACATTAGTCATAAAGTCCATAAAGTATGTGGTAGCTAAGCTAATGTCGATTTTGTTTGCTATGTTAAGTTATTTCTGCAATATTACCTTTGTGTTCTATCTTCTATATCTGATCATAGGTAAAAATGCTGAGGTCATATAGGCAAAGCTCAGAGTTGGCTTTCTGTGTTCCAATGAAAATTGTTCTTCATAAAAGGAACAGAATCGAAAATTGCTTGCCAATATTTTTGATGATATGAGGAAATATTATGATTTTATGTACCAGTAAGCAAACCTTGAAACAACTCCAGCTCCATAAATAGAAGATAAATGTGTTGTTTCATCTGATTTTGTTCTTGCTCTTACCATCTGAATTCATTCCAGGTTAGGGGCTCGCTGACATTTTATAGACAATCAATCAACACATTTGGAACAAAGAACATTAAGGAATCAGAACCAAGGTCCAGATACAGTTTTAGCTAAATCAGTTGTACCTAACATTTGGAACAAAGCATCGAATAACATCCTGATTGTAATCAGTATCTGCTGCCTACTAGGTTCAGGGCAGCTGAGCTGAGGGGGATTAATGAACAAAATCGAAGGGTATCAACATACAGATAAACCACCACTGCCCATATATCTGATCAATCACATGTGTTAATTAACTACAATCTTCAGCTTGTCCAATGTGCAAAAGAAGCTGAGGCACTTTGACGTGAAACCTTCTCGAGCTTTTTAGAAAATAATTATCGATATACCCATTGCGAAGCATCCTAATGCTACCCACGGGCTAAGGCGTTCGCCTGAAACAAGAAACAGTAGTCGTGAAAAACTAGATTAGCGAACTTGACCTGACAGAAAATATTAAATGACAAATCACGACAAAATTAAGTTTTGCATGAAAAAAAGATCCAACTATTCTCTAGCAAATGGGGAGTAAAAACTCAACGAGAATGAGACCATGCACAAGATTAAGCAAGATATGTGGCAGCGGTTATGGTTTCTAATGATATTTTTGTTTCTGCTGTATCACATTGTTCTTTTTTCCTTGGGCTATTAACAGTGATCATAGTCGATAAAAATAAAAATATTTCCAGCTTTGACACACTAGAAATTATGATTCTGAGGCCAAGTCCAGGTAGCTGAGTCACCATTAACCAGCTTAGCATGGTTAAGGTGGATTTTGTTCTAAAATGAGGAAAAGAGAACGAGTTACAATGGGGGTGCTTTGCAGATTCATGTCGCTAAACATTCTTCCATTTCTTGCCTTCCACTACATCCATAGTAACAGAAAGATTATTGTTTTCCTTGAAATATGGTTGCTGTTGCCCTTTCTTTGTTGCAATAAGTTGTGTAAAAGTCACAGACAGGAGCATGCAAGTGGGCTCTTGTCCATACCAATTTTGGATGATGTCGAGTAAAGTTCGTGAATTTGGGACAGGAGCATAATAAGTATTTCAAGTGTATCCATATGACCTTGGTCACAGCAAGCATTATATGGTAGAATGGTCATTCATCGCCTTGTTTTCTCCTCCTGGTTGGTAGTGCGTCATGTAGGAATTTCCATATGAAACCAGCTCACCTTTTAGTAGTATCCAGGCATCATTGATCCAGGTGTTATCCATGTAGCTAAATCACATGATTTTATTAATATAGAAATTTGGGATACCATCTGCAATTTGTTATAAATATGATGGTTCCACAGTGTCTGAAAAACCACTAGGTGTTTCTAGGTGGTTAGCTTGGTACCTAGAACCTGGGCACTCCGAGGTGCCCACTTAATCAGAGTGACAAAGCGTCTTAAAGGCCACCCCGTTTAAGCCGCCTAGCCACATTTTACAACACTACATTTCCTTCAACATCTTTTAAATGAATGTTTTCATTCTTCTTAGGGAGTAAATTGAAGGTTCATATGTTCATATTTCTATAAGAGATTGGCCTTTTTTTTTTTTGGTTATCTCCCTCAGTTCAGCTGCCAGCAGATACTGAGATGGGGTGTTATATGGAAAAACCAATATTCCACCATCAAAGACTCCACAACGAAATAGGCAACTGAAGTACGCAAAATATGACAAGACAAGTTTAGTATCATGAAACACTAGTTTTGAAAATCAACAACCTTACCATACTCGTGTTGCTGGGTCAACTTCTGAGTCACAACTCAGTGCAAAATGTAGAAGCACGTATATGTAAATATGAATGGGTTGGTGAGTTAGTAATTCAGAGATCCTGTATTGTGAAAGACAAACAACTATCAAACAAGCCACTAAGGCCTGACTCGGTGGTAGAGTGGAAGGATTACTCATGGGAGGTCCCGATGTCCATTTCACCACCCACAAACAAAAAGGTGAATAATCCATGTTCTGGACCTATAAATTTATATATCACACAAAATTTATCTTATATTCAAATGGGAAAAATCTTTCCACAGTCACTTACCAATATAAGAAAAAAACAAAAAATACAAAAATCTTTCAGAGAGAAATAGATTTGATTAGATTAAGAATATAAAGCATACCTATTCTAGCTGCCTTCCAAAAGAAGCCACGGAACCTGTAAAACCAAAATTTCATGAGAAATTTAATCTAAATAACCAATCAATTTGTCTGCAGATATGTACTCTCATACATAAAGTAGAATGGTCATAATGCTTCTGTAATAAATGTTTATTAAGTATATGTTTAATAAATGCTGCGTTTAGTAAAGCTAAATCATTATTGTTATCGTCTAAGCCTTTTCCTATTAAAGTGGGACTGACTTGCTCTAAACAAGATGTGACAAAGTTTTACAACATGCCAACTTGATACTCATTCCAAATCATAGCCAAGTTCAAAATTTGTGAAAGGGACTGTGATAGACTGATAGTGACAGTAAATTATAACTAACGTCAGTTCTCGATTGATCTGGTTAAAAAAGAAAGTCGATTGCATTTAAAAGCTTTGGCTAACTCATTAACTACGCCCATTAACTCTAAACTCAAACCTAAGCCTCATCGGGCTACCATTTATGTATAAGTAGCTAAAAGTAAGCAATCTCCAAAATATTGAGTTATTGACCCAACTGCTGTTAAAGCAGTCCAGCGGGTTGGAATTTTTCTACACTACATTACATGAGAAGAAAAAAATAAAATGGAGTTAAGGACAACCCTATTTTGTATCTAAACATATTCCAAAGTTAATGAAAGTCTAATTTATTCGACTGTAGTTAAGGGTTTGCAAACTACAGTTTGCAATCCACTAAATACAACTAGGCTAGGATTAAGAAAAGTTAAAAGCCAAAAATGCCCTTAAGTATTTAATAGGAATATTTCTTCATTACAGAATTTATGCTAGGTGATTGGACCTCATTGAGTAAATATGTTTTGAGAACATACACAGTAATTTGGAAGAGATTCAATGGACCATTCTCATGTGTAGGGTAGAGAAAAAGAAGATGAAGGAAAACCATGGCTTTCATTAGCACATAAAAAGTACTGAAATATTCAATGGATTCATTCTCACGAGAAGGGCAGAGAAAAAGAAGATGAAGAAAAATCATACATTAGAACATAAAAATTACTAAAATTACATGTGTTTGGAAAACCGCTACATGGTTCTAGCCTTCTAGGTGTGAAGGGTGACTTCTAATGCGTAGGTCTAAGCGCCCACCCAAGCTACATAAGCATTTGTTTAATCAAAACACCAAGCCACACCACTCAAACGGCCGTCTAGAGCACTTTTTACAACCCTGGAAATTACTTAGCACATGAAAAAGTACTCGAGTTGGATTTTAGTATAATGGAACTTTGGAAGAGCTAGGTCAACCAATATTGTAAACTATCTTTTTTCATGTAAATGTAAAAATATGTTAGCTTCTCTTTTCTAAGAATTTCTGGCAAACTCTACAACATGCCAAATCCTTTAATCTGACACATATGATCTTTTTGGCATCAATATTTGCAGATTTTTCCACATCAATGTGACTCTTGAATGGTGGATGGTTTGTGCATCCTAAGTGTGCTACTAGGGCATCAGAAAGATTTGTGACAAGTTGACTTATGAACCACATTAAGCCCTCATTTGATTGGCGATAACGAAAGGGCTGAAGTGACGATTGGCATAGAAAAAAGTAAACAAGGTAGAAAGTAATCTGATTACACCTAAAATAAATAATCAAAATTGTGTGTGTTGGGTACCCTGATCACCAAATAAAATAATATTTAGATGGGCCTAAATTTCTTAAAGCTTGAGCAAATCAGCCATGAACCAGAATGCTCAACAATGACCACTTCTTTGTTAGGTGTAAACTACTCACTGTCACGATAACATTTGCATTATTGGGACATTGCATCCTTGTATAGGACTGCTATTAGGCCAGTTTTATTATATGGCACGGAATGTTGAGTTATAAAAAAACGCCATTCACAGAAGATAAGTGTAGCAGAGATGCGTATGCTCAGCTGGATATGCGGCAACACTAAGAGAGATAAAGTGAGAAATAAAAATATTCGTGTTAAGATAGGTGTAACTCCCATCGATAATAAAATGCGAGAAAATCGCTTACGATAGTTTGGTCATTTACAAATGCACCAGTTCGACGAGTGGAGTTTATCAATATAGGACAAGTTAAAAGAATGAAGGGAAGATCGAAAAAACCATGGATGAAGGTGATACGAAAAGATATGAATTCTAGAGGTTTAAATAAGGAGATATTACTTGATAGAAATGAATGGAGAAGGACTATCAAAGTGATCGAACTGGCGTGATTCTTTTTTTGGTTTATATAGCCTACCCCAAATACTTGGGATAAAAGGCTTAGTTGTTGTTGTTGTTGGACCTTGCATCCTTGTATGAGAACATGGAGATATCCAACAGTCCAAGACAACAAGATTAGGTGAACTTCTCGCCAAGAGGTATGACTCCCCATGGACTCAAGAGTGGATGACTCGAAAGAGGAGACCTAGAGAGCAAGCCGATAGGTGTGCTCAATGGTTATCTATAGCCATAAAGAGTGAACCAACATCGCAATATGGACAATGCCATTTAGACTCTAGGGATTGGTACCAGAAAATGAGCGCAACAAAAAAATAAGCGCCTATTATTAAAGTGAAAATCGTGATTTAGCACGAGCTAGGAAATGCAAAATCGAGCGAATCATAGGGATTCATCATGAACAAATAAAAATTAGAAATTTTTATTTGTTCCCACAACTCAAAGCCTCTACCAAACAAGTTCCCACTCTAATTTGGAGGCTCAAATCAAAATTAGCCCAGAATCCAGAGACCACACTGATGGCTAGAGATGTTCGAAAAAGATAACAACTTTACTGTAACTCGTTCTCAAGTAAGGAAAAACCCTAACAGCAAAATGAATCAAAATCAATAAAAAACAAAGAAAAATTAGATCTTGGATCTGACCCAGTCCGCTGCTCGAGGATGGTGGGGAACTGCATCTTGATGTAGGTGCACGTGCAGATCACCAGCAGCACCACCGTCAGAAACGAGTGGAAATTGAATAGCGCCGACTGCAGAAAAATACCCAAAAAAAAAAAGGAAAAAAAAAAAAAATTCAATCAGAACTTTTTCCCGCATAATAAACTGAATTGAATTGAATCGAGTCGAATCGAAAAAAGGAACTTTAGATTTCACCATGACGCTTGGATCAAGTGTTATTCTTTTTTTTTTTGGGTTCCTCCTCTCGATTTTTTTTTTTTTTTTTTTTTTACAGCGATTCGAAGCGGAACGACGATGAAAGAGGGGAGTTACTAAAGGAGCACACCATTTTTCCGAGTGAGCACTGTTTTAAAGGGTCGCCCGGACAAAAAATACAGTTCACTGGGAAAAGTGATGTGCTCCTTTGGAAACTCCCTGGAAGAGGAGTTCGCACTAAGTAATAAAAAAAAAAAACCAAAAACAAAGTCGGTGCAGTTTTAAGAGAAGCTAAAATGAATAAAATTTAAAGTAGGTCACAGTTGGGGAAATTCTATCTAGGCACACCCCTTTGCACAAACCGCCCACCTTCTACACTACCAAAACTTTCGAAAAAAAAATTACGAGTTCATCTTTATTTTATTGGACTAAATTATTCTTTCACAAACTAATAGTCAGATATTAATATCCAATCTAATTGAATATCGATCGGATATTAATATCCGATCAAATTTTATTTGGGTCGGATAGCAATAATAATTAGGATGTAATGAGATGGAAAAGAAGAAGGAGAAAGGAATGGTTAGAATTGAAAATAAAAAATATTGAGTAAATATGAGATGATTCAAAATTAAAAGTTGAGCAAAGTAGTGTCAGTTGGTGGGTCATCCAATTACTACGAAGTTTCGATACCGGTTAACTGCAAAACTATGGAAAATTCTATTTACACACGAAAATTTACTCTTCACGCACAGACATCGAAATTATAAATAATTTAAAGTTTATTATTTTTTTTATTTTTAACTAAATTATTCTTTTAAATCTCAAATCTCTAAAACTTCTTAAAAATTGAGAAAATTGTCTGTCCTTTCTCTTCTATTCTTTCTTTCTAAATCCAAAAAAGAAAACTATGGTGTTCATTCATCATTGTCTTTTCTTAATACTTATTCTAATGGCATGTATTGAATTAGTCATCATGACTATTATTTCAATTCATTTCTAAAATGATTTGCAATTTTAGTATTTTTATGAGAATTTTTTTAGGGTATTTTTGTGGTAATTGAAAGAGGTATGATAGCCGAATTTGAAGCCCAAAGGGTGGGTTTGTTGGCATAATAGAGAGACAAGGATTTAATTGGGTACTAATTTCTTGCTCTCTTTAGCTTTTGGAGTCAAATTTTCCCATAAAATTTTTGACTGGTTCAGGCTTTACCTCTAGTTTTATAAACTCTGAGTTATTGATTATAAGGTTAATTACACAGTCAGAACCCCTGTAATATGACATATGTATAACTTAGACCTCCTGAACCACAGAAAAAAACCGACAGGAAGCTCAGACGAAAATATTTTTTCTGTAGTCTAGAAGGTTCAAGTGAGAGTTTAAAACTTTAGGGGTGATAAGTTATACACTCTCATACTACATGGGGTCTAAATATAATTAATCCTCAGCTACCTGTATCTTATAGTAAGTTGTGTTTGTTGAGGTCCAAAATCTCGTTTTTCCCTATTGTTGACTTCTTAATACTCATTTCCCTGCATAATGAAATTTTAAACTTTATTTGGTAGAAAATATACATTTGTGTGTTTATTAACTTTTCTTGATTGGTACATATAATTATCAGACTATCAGTACATAATATTCATTTTGCTGTGTCAACTTACCTTCTCAGGAGACTTAGAAAAGTAATTTAGGGGTTTAAAGCAATCTTGCTGACATTATGTCTATTATATACAAGGAGTATTTACAGGTTTATCTCTTAAATTTTTATAAATTATGATTTAGTCTCCTAAATCTTCATATTTAGAATTTAGTCTCCAAAATCCTCTAAGTTACTACAATTTAGTCCCTAAGTTAGTTTTTCCGTCCAAATAAACCACAGAATTTAATTTTTTTACTTTTTTAAAATAATAAAATGGCTTAAATACCTTTTTGAAGAAAAGGGAAGGAAGAATAGAGAGATAGAAGAGAAGAAGTGGTTCAATGAAAAAAAGAAGAGAGGAGGAAGAGAAATGGAGAAAAGATGATGAAAAATGAAGAAAATGAGAAGAGAGAGGGAAGAGAGAAGCAGAAGAGAGGAGGAAAAGGGAAGAAGGAATTAAGGAGGGGTAAAATAGAAAAATCAGGTCAAAAAATAAACTAGACTAATGGAAGTTAGGGGGGAGACTAAATTGTAGTAACTTAGAGGATTTGGGAGACTAAATTATAATTTATAAAAATTTAAGGGACAAATCTGTAAATACCTCTGGTGCTAATAATTATCTGTAAATACTGATACTTATGTTTATACCTAGTTGTATCTGAAATAGGAACTTCATCTGTGTTTGATCTCTTCCAGTTTAGTAATTTACTTCATGCCGGCGGCGTTTAAAGCAATCTGGTTGACATTATGCTTGTTCTGTAGAATCGTGTTCTATATCTAATTACATCCATATTGGAACTTTATGTACGTTGGATTCTGATCTGATGGAGGCCAAACAATTTTTTCATGCCATTGAACATTCATCATTGTCTCCTGTACTAACAGGATCAAGCTTCCCTCTGGTGCTAAAAAGATTGTTCCAAGTGGATGTTGTGCTATGATTGGACAGGTTGCTGGTGGTGGCAGAAGTGAGAAGCCTCTCCTTTTAAGGCTGGGAACGCGTACCACAAGTTTCGCGTCAAGAGGAACTGCTGGCCTAAGGTCCGTGGTGTGGCAATGAACACAGTTTAGCAACTCCATGGTGGTGGTTAACCCCGGTCATCTCGGGGGATAGGCTGCTGCCACTGCTGCCAAGGCAGAGAAGAGCTCTTGAGAAATTCTCTCGTCTTGGTGAAGATTGTCAATTATTTGGTTTGCTTGCTCTAACATCATGATTTGGAAGTTGTTGAGGAGAACAAATCTTTTTGAAGTTGTTATGAAAAAAACGGAGCTGGAGATGAGGCAGGAGCGACATGAAGGGCCCGGGGAGACGAAACCAGAGATGAGGAGGGAGCGACGGCGGAGGAGGATCTCGGACAAGGAGTAACAAAGGAGAAAGCTCTCGAGCAAGGAGATTTTGGGAAAAAATGGGTCTTGCGATTGAAGATGGAAGTAGAGAGAAAGGGAGGAAGGTTAAATTTGGATAAAAATTTAGACACATAAAGTAAATGAGTGATTTTTCAAATTGAGAGTTTGGTACGTCAAGAGTAAATTTTCGTGTGTAAATAGAATTTCCCGCAAAACTATAGGTGTTGTTTTTGAATTAGAAAACCGGCTTTAACCACATATTTTCAAGTGGATATGAACTTTAGAATACTACAAGTTCTGACTGAATTCAGTGTATCTTGTTGAATTCGACAACAATTCCACCGGTTAAGAATTTTACAATATAAATTGACAATTTGCAACCAAAACAACAATAAAAACTACAACTACTGTGTACATGTGGTACCACAAGCATATGCATGCAGAAATTGGGAGAACTCCCAAATAAAAAATCGAGATTGTTACTTTCGGATAATGACCATGGCAGCACCATCTGGCATACCCGACCATAATAGTACCGTGTATGATATATACCTGGCATCACTTGTGATTGAACCACACAACTAAGAAAGTAACAGTCAAACCAGAAATCTCGATTCGACTCCATCTGTTGCTCAGTTTGGTGCATAACTTGGTTCCAAAGCTTCGCTGGTCAAATTTGGCATCGACACATGAGTTTACAAATGCCCCACTTATCAAGGTCGAAGAAGAATTCACCTCAAGAAAACAACCAAAACTAACCGTTCTCGACAACAGCCACAACAAAACTGAATACAGTGGCTTAACTTGCACCGAACCATCATAAACTACTATTTTACATTACTGCAATTCTCCGAGGGTAAACATCACAGATGTGCACACATCTTCAGTTACAAACCAAGATATTATTGAAGCTATGACACATGATTTGATTTCTTTTACCAAGCTAATGGATAGTGTATTTCAAGCATTAGCTGCTTTCTCTGCAACAGCTTCGCCGTTTCCTGCCATCTTGGCTTTCTTTGCTTCGTAGTCCTTGACAGCAGCCTTGATAGCATCCTCAGCAAGCATGCTGCAATGCAGCTTCACTGGTGGGAGGGAAAGATGCTTTGCAATTTCACTGCAATTAGCAAAGTAGATGAGAGAAACTGATGCAAATCAAAATATCCTTTCTCGCTGAAATTAATCAAGCATGCAATGCAAAAGCAGATGACAGAGAAACACAATGCAACTAACAGCTGAAAAGAAAAAAATGCTAAGAACATGGAAACGAGAAGGGCAAAAAGAACCAGAGGTAGGGAGGTCGCAAAATAACAAACTTTCGGTGTATGCATTTAATCACCCCAGCTTTGAGGTACTAATAGATGTAGAGTTCCCAACATCAAAGTTCTCTAAAGCTTTGATGTTGTTGGTCAAAACATCGAGCTTACAGCGAGAGGGGAACATAAGAATTTTCGAACATAAGTTTTGTGGAAAAAGAGGATTGAAGAGCTTATCAAGATTACAGCTTTCCAATGCATCACAAGGCAGAGAACTCCCATGAGAAGGTAATCCTATGCAATATGGTTCTGAAAACCTAAGATCAAGACAGTAACTGAAGGTCCAGGAGGAACAAGGTGGAACCCTCCTGCTTCCCAAAGTCAGCTCCAAGTTATGCAGATATCTGTTTAACTACTGATTAGTTATGCTTAGACACAAGTCATTTATATTGATGGAATTTCCTAAATATAGATCCTTGTTCATGCGAGACGAGTGTAGTTCGTATCATCCTTTTTCTCATCAAAATAATTTACTTATTGATTAAAAAAAAAAATCTGCTGAAACTGGAGAAAGCAACAACCGTCACAGCTTGGTTTAATGCAGTTGCTTCCATTACAGCACTTGTAACTGAAAAATGGACATCTTAGTGCAATTACTGAAGTTGCAAGTAATTTGGTTGCAGCGCCAATTAGATAGGCTATTGGCTCATCCATCTACTAGCATGAAGGCAAATAGTACATGCACATGAAATATGGACCAGTCATCATCTTATCTTTCCCCCCTGCCAGGACAGGGATATTTACTAGGTTAATCTTATTTTTTTCACATAGAATATTGAGGTGCAGCTAGATTTATTTTTGAAAACCCAAGACAATTGCTTAAGTTGATATAGCTAATTGGTGTATAACTGTATTTTCTAGGCACTACTACTTAACAGCTTTAATTTTGTTATAGCAGGATGCTCGAATTTAGTTGAATCGAATAGAACAATGCCTTTTAACATTTCCCAAAACAGCTTGAAGAGAAAAGCTAGGATGCTTTCCTTCTGCAATATAAGTTAATTTATATCCCCACATAATTTCGTCTCCCTTTCCTTCTGCAATGTAAGTTTATTTATATCCCCACATAATTTTGTCTCTAATAGCAACAAAAGGCAATATGAGTCATACAATCAGTACTGCAGTCAAATACACATGACAAAAGCTAGAAATTATGTAGATATAGAACACGTTCTGTGCAGACAAAGCGAATCACTGTAGCATAAAAGTACGCCTAGTTTCCAAGTGAAGCATCTTTCAGAGCTTTCTACTCAATCCCTCATTATTACAATATGCTATATCATAGGTAGGGATAGTAATGGACACGTCCACGGGCTAATTTTTGGCCCTCTCTATATAAAATTCTGAAGTAGAAAAATTAAATTTTTATTTTTAATTCAAAACTTGGTATACAATGGGTCAAAATTGGCCCGTAGACACATCCATTACCATCTCTAATCATAGGTGGTCTCCGGAGATGACCTCTGCCAAGGAAACAACTTCACGTAGCAATCACTCATCTTATCTCATCTAGTTCTCTACTTTTCACAAATAATCCAAACTGGTGAACCACAAACGAACCACAACCGTGATCATCACTTTTCATCAAAATATATTATAAAAGGAGATAAAAATCAAGATTGATAATGGAGGCTCAACTGAAATTTACTAAATATACCTCAATTAAGATGTGATTATTTTAAAAACCAGGCTTGGCTCAATTGTAAAGGATAAGGCTGGGTTATTAAGGAGTCAGAGGTTCCTTTGTCACAGCACAAGCTTCCCTTCGTCCAAAGGAGAGTCTGGAAAGGCAGATACTGAAAATTACATTTTCTATTTGGAAGAAAACTACATCAAGTATATTGGAGGGTGAGTGTGACTCAATTTCTCAGAGAATATTTAGCAATCATCTTGGCCAAATAATTCACAAAAGAGGCACATTTGCAATCTTTCAGTCAGCTGTGCCACTAAAATAAGCGACCTTATGTTTGAGGTTATTTCTAAAATCAAAGTTAGTAGAAAATTATCAGTAAGGCAAGAGCAATGACAAGTTTCATTGAACCTATCACTAAAACATACCTTTGATGCACGCGCACACACAAAAAAAAAAAAGGAAGTTTAAGGTCTCGGTTTACTAGGCATGCTACTTCATTTCTTACATCATGAGCAGGAGGAATTTAGGCACATGCTCTCCTTGCCCGGATTGCACAAAGTACTTATGGGCAATGGTTAAAAAAAAAGAGGTTTTGGACACTGCAGTTGTGAACATTACTCTGTGGAGGTCAGGTGGTTGACTTGCTGCTTAAGGTGCATCACTCAGACTAGAAAGCCTTCATGGAATTGGAGGATGCAAAAATATTATGATCATATTAAAGACAAGAAGTCTTTATGCAAGACAAGCATATCGTACAATTGATGCAACGGACAAGGATAGGTTTACCTGCTAGACAGGGCAGTTAAACATGAGAAAAACTGACATCAAAACTCATGGTGCACAATTGAAATTGATAGCCCATAATACAACTGCAATTTGAATCTACAAACAAGACCATTGAGAATAAGTAGATTAACTTCAAATGTCTTGGTGTGTCTTAGAATAATTGTATCGGATTGTGGTTTTCATATCAGATAGCGAGATATCAAACATTATATCGCGAATATGAGCCAATATTAGGTTTCCGTTCGTATCAATAAACCCTCCAAGACGATATACCGGACATCATGTCGTTCATCGCGGCCGATATTTCAAACAATGGTCTTTAGTATAGTACTTCGAGTCATAACTCACATATTGGAGAGTTGGGGCATAGAGTTTGCTAATGTGCCTGCGTTTTCCATTGATCTTAGTAATTACTAGTTGATTGATGCTATTATGTCCCTACTATTTGCTAAGTAGTAGTTAGTTCTTAGCATTTGCCTATTTAGTTACTAATTATAGGAGCAAAATTATGATTCACAGATGCATATGAACTGCTATTGTTGCTTGGTTCCTTCTCTTGAAAACATTTTGATGTGTAGTATTATGTTGATATTAGATGAAGTCCTTCACTTTAATTCTTGCATATTTGGACATTCTAATATCATTCCTAAACTATTGATTGTTCCCTGATTTTCCCCAGTTTTCAATGAATTTTAAGCATTTGATGGTCTAAAAATCTTTTGTCCCTAGAATTCATCAATTTTGATAGAAAAATCAGAATGAGAGTCAATGTGCTAGGCTCTATTTTGATCGGCAGTGTTTGCCAAGAGCCTTCTTGAATACAAATATGAAATAGTTAAACTAAAATGAAGGCAAGATAAACATAGCACTCGTGGATGTGACCATTACCTCCCCTCCATCCACTAACCACTGAACTTTTAAGAGATCAATCTGAAATCAATGAACTTAAAAGTTAAAAAAGACGAACTAAAAAATAATTGGAAAGCTCCTGCACCTAATGCCACCTCACCTGTACCTCCCTCCTCCCTCCTCAAGATCTGTTTCTGTTATGATGTGGCCTAAAGCTAAAATTAGTTCAACTTCAACCCACGAGCCGGTGCCCCCCAACCCCCACCATCACCCCACCCCAAAAAATCACAAGCACAACCACAAAAAAGGCTCCTTTCTTGGGGCGAGAAGGCCTGAAGTTAAACGCTACCCCCCTTGCTACCACCTCATCCTTTTCCATGCCCCTTTATTCTAATATTTAAACAAAGTTATTGTTAGGCTTAATCCGAATATCATCTTGTTGTGGAAAGTATTTGCCAATACCAGGCGAAACATCAAGAGATTAAAAAAAAAAAACGAGAAACTCCAATCAGTCAGTCCTAAGATTCCAGTCCTAAGATTCTACAGTGTTCGAGCTCTAGGCACCATAAATTTCAATTTGAATCAGCCAATAAATATATGCCACTAATAATACAACATCAATAACTAACCCTTTTATCTTAAGTACTTGGGGCAGATTAAACCAAAAGAAAATTATGCCAAATTAATCACGTGGATGATCCTTCTCCACTCATTCCTATCAAACAATATGTCTTCATATAAGTCTTTAGTATCCATATTCCTTCGTATCACCTCCATCCATATTGTCTTTGACCATCCCTCAACTCTTTGAACTTGTCCTTGTTGATACACTCCATTCGCTGAGTTGTTGCATCAGTATGTCTATATCACACATGACCAAAACATCACAAGCGAATTTCTCGCGTCTTCACTTCTCTAGAGAATACACCTACCTTAGTAAAAATATTCCCATTTTTCACTTATTTTTGTTAGTGTTAAACAATGCACATCTAACAAAGCAAGAACATCTCTACTATGCTTATCTTCTGTGAATAGCATGGCATCTCTTTATAGCCAACATCTAACAGGCTAGTCTAATAACAGTTCCTTAAAATTTTCCTTTCAATCTCAAAGGAATGCAACACTCGCATAAAACTCCTGTTGCGCTCCTTCATTTCAACCAGCCAAATTAATCCTATAGTTGACATCCTACCGATTTCTGTCGTCTTGAATAATAAAACATAAGTATCTAAACTGATTGCACATTCTAAATCTCGCTCGTCCAATATCACAAACACTATAATCACATATCCTACTTCACTCAATTTGAATTGTCTTGGACCTACAATCTAAGACCTCGAGATTTTAATATTTGCCTCCATAACTCTAACTTGATATCTACTTCTACTCTCGTCTCATCAACTAAGAAAATATTATTAGCAATAGCATATACCAAGGTATTTAATCCTAAATAATACTAGTAAGTTCATCTATCACTATAATAAATAAGAATTTGACTCAATGCAAATCCTTAACGCAATCCAATTAATCAATTATGATTAAAAAAATCACTTGTTAGGCTGCAACTTCTAATATTTGTAACTCCATATATGTCCTTATTATATCAATATATATAATAGGGACTCCCTTCTACATCTATGTCCATTATAGTATCTCTCTCTGTCACTTATCATAGATTTTTCTAAATCAATAAAGACTATATGTAAATATGTACTTCTCTCTCAAAATCGCTCTATAAGTTGACAAATCAAATAAATAACTTTCGTTCTCGATCGATGACAGCATCAACATAAACCCTAACTGATTATCTGATATCTTAACAGTCTGTCTTTTGTTTAGTTACCCTTTCCTAAATCTTCATATGTAACACGAGTTTTATTCCATGGTAATTAGAACAATTGAGTATCATACTTATTTAGATATAGAGGCATTAGTATACTCTTCATTCATTCGGTATCTTCTTAATTTGTAAATTCTTGTTAAAGAGTTTTGTTAGCCACCTTATGTAACGCTCCACTTTCTGTAGTGTGGATAGCTGGAGTGTTCGGCGTCAAATGATAACTCGACAAACCTTAGTAATCATTACAGTCACATTACAACGAAAATATAGACAAAAACTAAAAATTAACAATAAATTTTCAATTAAAATAATAATAAATTCTTTTTCCGTACATTTAATAAAATATTGCCATATGTACTAATTATATCTTTTTATAAGAAAATATCTACTAAAGATGTCGTATATTTCGTAACTCCACCTGCTCTTGAAAATACGTAATGTCCCGCTCTGTCTTCGGTGGGTCTACCTCTAAGTAACAATTTGTGTCTGGCCATGCATAACCAGGATCGTCAGTAAAGCAATCTAAAAATATATGATAAAACATATAAAAAGTTATACAATTAAAATAAGTACAATTATCATATCTTAACATATTAAGTGGCTTATCATTAATTTTTCGTTAAACTCTTTTAATTACTGTATTTGGAAATTTAGCAAGATATGAACTTGGCTGGTCTGAATGCATCTCTGATGTATCCCTGGGTAAACGGAACAGTAATTTGATCGGAGCCCAAAGCAATCCTTCCAAAAAGAAAAACAATGACAATTTTGATCTGAGTCTATCATGTTCCTCCCGTATGGGAAAAAATAGCAATTTTGATCGAACCCTATCTCGATTCTCCCGTATGAGAAACAATGACAGTTTTAATCAAAAATTATCATGATCCTCCCAAAAAGGGAAACAATGACGATTTTGATTGGAGCCCATCCCGATCCTCCCAAAAAAGAAAACAATGACACAGTTATGTTCAGCCATCAAATCATATGAATTCTCAATTTTCCCCATAAATCTAGTGTATATCAATTTCAGTATCAATTGTTCAGTTCAGTAAATTCAGTTTATTATATGGATTTGGGATCATTAATAAAATTCAGTACTAAGTAACAGTAATATTAATGGATAATATAATAATACAGTGATTAATAATCTATTATCAATCATATATTATAATAGGTCGGAGTCTTATCATGCATTATTTCATTGTTCATTGAGTTTCCAAGTATATAATTCAATATTTAATTAAATAAAAAAGAATATATAGAAAATAAAGTATATTTATTAGCATGTATACAGTGAGTTATAAAACTCACATTGGCCTTGATTTATGATGAAGTATTTGGCCTGAACGACACAATCTCTAAGGTTCTCAAAAACTCTCCTTGGTTGAACCCTATTCTCTTTCTTTCTCTATTTCTCCTCTTTCTCCAATGTTTTGCTCTCTTACTTCTCTTTAGGGCTTGTTGGGGGCCTTTTTATAGGGGATTAACAGTTTTATTCCCACTCATAGTAGGAAAGTCAATTATGAATTCTAATAGGATTCACTATCCTAATTAAAAATGGAATTCTATAAGGTATGGAATCCAAATTTTATAAGAATCCTAAAAAATGTGAAAAACAAATTCAAATCTGAGTCCTAATAGATATAGGAATCAAATTTAAATTATATCTAATTAATTGAATGAGTTAAATCCTACATTAATTAGACTAATATATTTTTACTAGCTCAACTAGGATTGGATTTCTATTTAGATTTAATATCTAGTCAAATTAGAATCTAAATGGTTAAAAGAAACCAATTAAATTCTTATCTTAATTTTTAGATAAGAATCAACCAAATTTAATTAATCATACTTGTTTTCTTCATCACGATTACTTGATTAGACAAGTTAATTTGGGTGCGAGGTGGGTGTTATAAGGTTAAAATATGTTTTTGAAACAAAATATTATTTTAAATGAATTATAAAATTAAAAAAAATCACATGAAAAAAGTGGACGTTACACCTTACACCACTCCTATGCACCTCCACACCCATTTAAATCTACAGATCTCTTGATTTCATCATCTTCAAATTCTTTTAATTCAAAATCTTTAATTCTGCACATAAAACTATGATTCATATCCTCACTACATAGTAAAATCACCCAAATTTTGAGTAAAACTACCATTATAAAATATGTCAAAATAACCTCTCCATTTTTCTTTAAAATCTTTTCATCTCAAACTATAACCTTCTGATTCTTATATTAAACACACTTTACAGTACATAAATCTCCAGACTCTCTCTCTCATACTCTTATCCGAAGGATTCTGAATAAATATGCCACAAACAATATTTACATTAAATTATCATTTCAATATAAATTCATTAGAAAAGAAAACAAGTCAGATGATAAGCACAACATTCTTGTCAGCAAATGTAAGAAAATACAAATGACATTAAGATAGATATGGAGTAGGCATTAGGGTAAAAACTACAGCAACATTAAAACTGCCTACAAGTAGAACACATTAAAATTGAGAAGTGAAGAGCCACTTACGTGTTTTTAATTGTTAAAACTTCCTCCATATGTTTCCCCTTAACCCATTCAGTAGCTGCAACGAAGTTGTAGAATCTAGATCAGAGAGATGTTCCATGATGGAAGTAACAACATCAAGACTACAATGTTACTGTCACATAAAGAGAATGCGACAAATAAAATATAAAATTGGGCTAAAGATACTAATAACACAATATACAATCAGAAAGAGATGATACTTCAAACAGGGTATTGGTTGAAATTACTAAACAAGTATTCAGTATTCTACCACAAAATGCAAGTTTATGAAGGAATATAGTGTGTCCAATGTGTGAAAACGCATATAAAAATTTGATGAAGGTATGAAATATGGCTTAAACACACATTATCAATGAGGTAACCAGGCTAAGGAAAACCACACAATAAAACCAAGCCTTGAATATAGATGCTGATTCAGGAAGCCACAAGTCAAAGCCTCTTACAACAGTATCATACCCAAGTTGTACTGTCACTGAGTTCTGGTTTGGTTGTCAATGGGTAACGTTGAGCTACGGAAAGCCAAGGCTCCAATCACAGTCATGGCCTTTGTTCAAACAGAGAGAGAAAAAAAAATTAGGACCATGTCACTATTCCAAGAACATCAAATGAATGAAGGCCTATTATACTGTTTTTAATAATATCCTACAATGTTTAGCATTGAAAATCCAAAAAATTGCCAAAAGACAAACATTATGCCTTGGTTCATTAAAAACAACCTATCAACTGAATTTTCCCAGATGCACAAATAGAAAATCAGAGACTAACAATGAAGAACTTTGACTCAAACAACATGAAAATTGTGGACTGATTCCATTCCAATTTCCAGTCAAACAAAAAAAAAATGTCATTTTAGCAAACCTGGAAGTTCCAATCAATTTCTAATGAACTCTTGTTAGTGCCTAGTAGCATATATATCAATAAGCCCATATACCTTATAGATAGAGGAGAACGGCCCATCAACAGTAGCCCACGAAGAAAAGTTCAAATTAAACTAGAATACTGTAAAGTAATCGTTGCTACTCTCAGGCAATGGTTGCAACGATCCGGGGGAAGGAGAGGGAGAAGGGGTAGAAGTGTAACTTCAATTGTAAGAGCTATATATAAGCTCCTATCACTGCAATTGCAACCTAATGATAGTATTCTCTAATCTGCCCCCCCCTCGCTCTCTCTAATTCCTTCTCTTACTGATTGTCTAATCTCTATCATCTCTTCTGCGTTTTTTTCTTCCCTCTTACAGGTAACCACGCCAAAGAATGAACTGGAGGAGGTTCCTCTCACTGGTCAACAGAGGGGGAACCTGACAACTCTTAACAATTTTAAGATAACAAAAAATAAGCCAAAGTGTCCTTTCATCAAGAGACTATGAAACTTTAAAAAAAAAAGAAATACCAATCAAGAGTTTGAATAGATAAAGCAGAAGCAATGTTAGTTCTACAATACAATTGATCAACACAATCATTATCCAACATAAATAAGCCCCCATGATTCTAAAGTTAAATCAACATGCAATCATTGCAACAACAGGAAATCAAACTAATACAGAAAAATGGAAAATTTCTTTTCTCCAAATCAACAACTTAAATAAGCTTCAGCTATATTAATTCAACAAATAATTATCTTCCCCCAAAATCTCTTCATCCTTCCCCTAGAAGGGAACATACAAAATTTTCGGAAAACAGAAATAAACAAGAATAATTATCCCAATGAAACAATCGAAACTAACCAAACAATTCGAGATTATGCTAAATTTAAACCCATCTACAACTATGCTAATCCAAAAACCAATAAACAAATAATTCCAGAAACCCAATCCCAAACATCCAGTTTCCTTAAAAGTGCATCATCCAAGCCTATTAATCAAAAACCTAGAAATTAAACTAAACAAACAGCTAAAAATTGCAACTTTACCAAATTAATCCAATTAAAAGAATCTTCATAAGAACCCTAGAAACAAAAGAATCAGAGCTCACCAACGGATGAAGAGGCGATCGCCGACCCGCACCCGAAGGTCTTGAAGCAGGCATCGGTTATCTTCCCCGTGTCGTCGACCTTGATCTGTAGCTTCATGACGTCGCCGCACGCCGGAGCCCCCACGAGCCCCGTCCCCACCGTCGGGTCGTTCTTGTCGAAAGAGCCGACGTTCCTCGGGTTATCGTAGTGGTCTACGACCCTCTCGTGGTACGAGCGGACCGCCACCACAGCCGGCGGTGGGATCACCGGCCTGTGGCCCGATCCCCGAGCTAACCCTAAGAGACGCTTCGCACCGAGACGCAGCATCTTTTTTTTCTTTTTGTCTTTTTTTCTTTTTTTGGGTTCCTGGGGTTTTATTCGGGTAATTCTAAATGCGCACCACTTTTTGCTGGTGAGCACCCTGAACAAGTTCGAAATAATTACAAGAGAAAAAAGGGGTATTAACGGATTTGTCCCTTATCTTTATAAATTATAATTTAGTCTCCCAAATTTTCATATTTAGAATTTAGTCGCTAAATCCTTTAAGTTATTACAATTCAGTCTCCCTCCCTAAATTCCGTTAGCCCAGTTTATTTTTTGACCTGATTTTCTCATTTTACCCTTCCTTAATTCATTTTTCCTTCTTCATCCTCTCTTCTCCTTCCTTGTTCCTCCTCTCGTCTTCTTTTCTTCGTTATTCCTCTTCTTTTCTCCTTCTCTTCTCCTTCTCATTTCCTCCTCTCATCTCCTTTTCTTCATTAGCTTCATTGGCTTCCCCTCTTTTACTTCTCTTCTATCTCTCTATTCTTCCTCCCTTTTTCTTCATAGGGGTATTTAAGTCATTTCATTATTTAAAAAAAGAAAAAATTAAATTCTGCCGTTTATTTGAGCGGAAAAACTAACGGATGGACTAAATTGTAGTAACTTAGAGAATTTGGGGAGTAAATCCTAAACATGAAGATTTTGAGGACTAAATCCTAATTTATAAAAAATTAAGGGACAAACCTGTAAGTACCCCTAATTACAAATATGTCACAATTTTTTTAGAACAAAAAAGAATATGAATATTTCCCACTGAGCACCATGACCTAATAACTTCCCTCGCAAGCTCTGTCTTCCCTCCGAGAAGATGCGAGGGGAAAAAAAAAGAAAAAAAACCCTAATTCTCTAGATTTCTTCGCTCTGGAGTAATCTCATTTGATTTTGTTATGGATTTGGAATTATTTTTAGTGTAAAGAAAGGAGGAGAACCCAATGGACTATAGATTCTTAATGGTAAAGAAGCTGAAGAACCCATTGGTTTTTTCGGATGATTCTCCGTGTTTAGAAATACATAGTAAAGAAATTTCAAGTAAATGGCCTAATTTTTTTAGAGCACGAATTTATTTTTCATTTTTGGAAGATTTTTTTTTAAAAAAAATCGTCGTCATTAGACAGTGAGTTTAAGTTTTTTGAACTCAATTGTCCGAGTTTCCAACTCCGACCCTTTGAGTTTCAACTCCGGACAGTTAAAGGATTGGATGTGGTTTCAACCCCAGACAGTTAAAGGGTGGGATGAGATTTCAACCCCGGACAGTAAACTTCTCGTTTTTTGTGAAAATTTAACTGTCCGGGATGTATACCCCGGATATTCTATGCATCATCCAGGATTTACACCTCCGGATGATTTATTTAATTGGATAGGGCAGGAACACCGAACAGATAATTTGACAATATGATTTTGAATTTCTAAATGAAGACTTACATATACCCAACCTATACGAATATAATCAACATGAAATATATTAGCCAACAAGAAATATGCTATAGATAATTTTTGAAACGTGATAGACATACGCCAAAATAGAACATGATTTCTTCCGCTTAAATTACAAAACATTAACAATCATTGCAAAACACATTTCAATGGTGGCAGAACAGAGTTGTTTCCTAGTTACATTACAGAACATTAAAAAATATTACAAAATACAAATCAACGCCGTCAAATCTTGGTTTAACTTATTTCTGACTTCACTGTGATTTACACCTAGGGAACTAATAAGTCAATAGTAATTGGTGGATCATCATCTTCAGGCAAATAGACAGACTTTCCTGTTACTAGCAAACTAAGAAGACACGCATCATCATCCAACGATACCGTCATCTCCCTAAAAGGCATGTGAAAAGTATTAGTTTCTGGATGCCACCTCTCATCGAAGGCTGAGATCTCAACGCTACTTATATAGGGGTATGAGCACTGAACCGGCACGTCTTGGGCTTCTTTAGTGAATGGATCGGCCGGTGGTATTGATGCAGTTTTCTTCCGTCTATACGATACTGTGGGACGAATTCTTTATGACTGGGATTGATCCATCTGAATTTTGACGGTATAATTAAATATTGTGATACATAAACTATGATCTGCACAATAAATTTAGAAAATAATTGCCGCATATAGAAGTCAATTGATGCAATTTTCTTCTTCTTTGGTTAACAACATGCCTAGCTACTTGATTACAAAATCCACCTTTACTATAAATTACACAAATAACAATTTTAATTTACTCTAACTTCTAATATCAAGAATTTTATTTTTCAAAAATTTCCAAACAATAAATCACATACATGAAAAGAACCACACCACTAAAGAATCTTAACTTCAAATAGTTCAATTTCAACAAACTATAACATCAAAATTTCTTAATACAAATATTCAAAGATTGGGAGACCTCAAATCCATAATAAATAAAAAAAAAAAAAAATCTAACTTACAATCGGATGTCCTAGCCTTAGATTCGATCACGACGAGGATTGGGGACGAAGACGGTAAAGGTTGCTGGTGGCTAATCGCTCCTAGGATGGCGAGAATTGGCGGAGATCGGCGGTCGAGAGGAAAGCTCGAGCGAAGAAGGAAGACAATTTTGGGATGATGCTCACTAGGAAAAAAAGGTTTGTGAGGAGGAGAAACGGTTATGGAGAGTGAAAAGGTAATTTGGGAATATTAATGGTGCTCATTAGAAAAAAGAACCAGCTTTTTAGAATACCTCGTGCTCACTAGGAAAAAAGTGGTGCGCATTTAGATTTTCCCGTTTTATTCCTTTTGTTTTTATAGGATGGAGATGAGAGACGAGATGAAGGGGGAATTTCTAGATGGGCACAAGATTTTTCCTAGTGAGCCCACTTTTCCTAGTGCGCACATATTATAAATTCAAAAACCCAGTTTTTTTCTAGTGAGCACACCTAAATACCGAAATTACCCTCACTTCTCCCCTTATTTCTCTCCCGTTCCCAAACCCAAATCGCGATCAACCCTTCCTCTCTCTCTCGCCGACGCTCGTCGCTTCCCCTCTCTCTCGCCGACGCTCGCCGGGTCACAGTCTCGCCGACGTTCGCTGGGTCTCGCCGACGCTCGCGCGGATGCTGCTGGGACGTCGCCGATGGTCCCGCTCTCCTCCTGACGCGCTCTCGCTACAGAACACAATCTCGACTCCAGGAGTGCAGGAGCATTCAAGACGCCGTCAACCCGCAAGGAAGCAACCCGCTCGGAAGTCTCGAAGAATCTAGAATTTGTTGTTATTTTTTAATATGAGTCACAAATTTAAAAAAACAGTTGTTAGCATGGAACAAATATTCCTTTTAGTTTGTCGTTCTTTTTAAATGAAGTTGTACTCAATGAACATGTTATATATATATCATTGTACTTGTCGTTGTTTAATGAGGCTCAAACTCATTTTAAAAGCCGTTGTTCTGTGTTCGAAACTATGAATTATTTGTTGATATTGGGTGTCAAGATACTTTTCATATTATTGATTTATTTGTTGTATACGCCTATGATTATGGATGAGCATATGTGATTTAAATTGGTGGTCTAAACTTTGATTTGTAAAAGTGTGTCCGACATGTTGCTGGTATCCATCAAGATGTTGAATATCTGGCAAGAGAAAGGGAAAAGAATATATGGAAACTTGTGTTATTTGTTAAACTGAATTTTATTTGTATAAGTGGATGCTTATAATGATAATATAGGCTGGACTTATTTAGTGATATTATTTTGTTACGTGGAGTCTAGAGAGATGCTCTCAGGCCTAATATACATATTATTTTGTTGATAATAAGATTTGAGTGAGATATATTGATAAGTAAGCAGAATGTGGCCGATACTTTGTTGTATGTCATATTTATAAACACAAGAGGGACATTGTCGAAATATTTGATAAATTGGAATAACTAAGGATTTATTAACTTGGGCAGTTACATTTATTTTCTTTGAAATCCTTATTCAACTTTATTCAATGATTCTATATAGCTACTATTCAAGTAGTACAAGGATCAAAATATATACTTTTTTTTAATCAAAATATATCCTAGTATAGTGTCGTAATTAATGTTACAGTTAACATATATACTTTCTTTTGAACTTAACGAGCAAAAACGTCCATATGTTTTACCCTCATATATTATTCTACTAGTCTATGATGCCAAGTTGTTGTTCGACACGCCGTATCACTGAGTTTCTATAACCGTATCAGTCATCCGGGTTTACAGAACCGGATACATTATAGCCCATCCGGGACTATAAATCCGGACAGAGACATGAAGTCCGGACTGGCCAGCCCGGATGAGGATTTCTGAATTTCGGGTCTCCCATCCGGGCTATACAGCCTGGACAGGAATTCTCTGTCCGGGGTATCCAGCCCGGACGAGAATACTCTGTCCTGACTGGATACCCCGGACTGAAAAATTCTGTCCGAGTTATCCAGCCCGGACAGTGTATTCCTGTGCCCCTCTTAACGGCGATTTTTTGGGTAATTATTGTTGTTGTTGAAGTTGCGGGAGTGGCAGATGGGATGAAGGCGTGGGAGATGATGAAGGAGAAGAGGTATAGCTTCGATCTGGTGCTCGCCGAAGTGGCCACATGCCTTTGCTTTCGAGCGGAAAAAAAAAAGCAGCGCAGGGATGAAGAAGGAGATGAAAGCTCGGCATTTTCGACCAAAAAAAATAATGACAAAATGGTAAATAAAATGAACTTTAAAGTGTGCTCACTAGGAAATATGCTGTGCCCATCTAGAAACTCCCGATGAAGGCGGTGAGGACTGCCAGTAGGATCTAGTGGTATTTAGAGAGCAGGGAGTAGAGAGTTCAGCAAATGTGAGGACGACACGTGGAATATTCTGGTATTTGAGGCGGCCTAATGTGAGAAGGGGTTGCGCTGGTGGCGTGTGGGATTTGTTCTGCCCCCACAAATGCCAGCCACAGGTTATTTGGAAAACAAACATGGGATGATAGAAAATTGATGATTTTTAAAATTAATAGTAGCAAAAAAAGATCTAGATGAAAATGATGATTGGATAATGAAAATATTTATATTGCTTTCAACTTATGATATAGAAAAACCTTTTTGGGTATTTATTTTAACTGCCATATAATAAACTTATGCGTTCATTCTATAAAGTTTAATAAATTTATGTGTAAACACAAAGTAAGCCAAGCTATTAAGTATCAAAGAACCGGTCTGGATTAACGTCATGGCAATCAATAACAGAATCTATTCATTTGCTTCGTCAATTTATAAAATAATTTAGAGATAAAAGTAGAGATTTACATAAGAATTTTATTGATTTAAAGAAGTCTACAATAAGTACCGACAAAAGTGTTATGGTGGATATTAATGAAGAAGCGAGTCGATAACAAATATAGTAACATAACTGAGGAAACACATGACGGAGCACTAACAAATATTAGAACATATAGCGGCTTAACAAAGTGATTTTTTCGATTATAATTGGATTGTATAAAGATCTGTATTGAATACATTCTTATTTGCCATATTGACGGATGAGATTATTAGAACTATTCAAAATGAAATATCTTAGTGTATATTTGCCAATGATATTTTCTTAGTCGATGAGATAAGGGAGTGGATAAGTGCCAAATTGCAGTTATGAAGACGAATATTAGAATCTCGAGGTTTTAGATTAAGTATGTTCAAAATAGAGTATCTGCTGAGCAAATTTAGTAAATGAAAGACTAAACTATACTGTTATGATAATGGATTGGAAAAAGATATCAATGAGCAATCAGTTTAGGTATTTACTATTAAAAAATATGAGAAATCGATAGTAATGTTAACCATAAAGTCTAAACTGCCAGATTGAAATGATAGAACACAAGGAAGCTTTATGCGATTGTAATATTCCATCTGTTAAAACTGAAGGGAAATTTTTATAGACTAAATCTATTATATGGCACATAATATTAGGCTATGAAGAGACATTATTCACAAAATATAAGTGTACTATAAATGCATATGCTTTTATTAGATGTATAGTAACAGTAAGAGAGATAAAATAAGAATGAGAATATTTGCTAAGGTAGGCATAACTCCATATAAGAGAATATGCAAGAAAACTATATATGATGGTTTGCTCATGTATAATGTCTTATATACAAATTCGATGTATAGAGTTTATTAACGTAGAACAAGTTAAAAAAGTAAAAAGACGTACGGAGAAAACATAGACGGAAGAGATGTAAAAGAATATGAATGCTAAAGACTTGAATGGAGATATGTTGCTCCAGAGGACTGAGAGGAAAAGGATTATCCCTGTAATTGATCCGACTTAACCTCTTTTAGTCCGTGTAGCCTATTTTAAATACTTGGATAAAAGGCATAGTTATTATTATTGAAGATTGAGTTGAATTGGGCCTTGCCAGATGAATCTGTAGTTATGTCCACAAATGTACATCTTCATATTTTGGTTGCACCATAATATGAGTAATTGTGCAAATATACTTATTTCATATATTGCCAACTCTAATTCACAATTTTATTTTGAAAAGTTTACTCACGTGTTGATGAAATAGATGTGCTCCTCTAACTTCTATTTTCGGGAATTTCCAAAGGAGCGCTAGCACACCATTTTTCCTAGTGAGCCCACTTTTCCTAGTGAGCACATCATCTTTTTTGAAAAGAGAGGATTTTTCCTAATGAGCACACTTATAATATCCAAAATACCCTCCCCATCTCCTCTCTCCCACATTCTTAAGCTCATGAGCCCACATCATCAGCAGCAACGAGCGAGAGGTCAGCAAATAGAAGTACGATCGATGCGAATCTGAAGCATGTCATGACGATGGAAAATTCTACCTATACTTAGAGAGAGAGAGAGAGAGAGAGATTAGTCTGTCTCCTTAATCCAGACTAGACAGTCGGGATCCAATAAGGTGGATCCGGAATTGTAAGTCCAGATCCACTATGGTAGATCCGATCTGTCTAGTCCAGATCAAAGATGAAAGGAAAAAATAAAAATGAAGCACTAATGATGCAAGGGCTACTTTTTGAGTTGTCCTCCATTTTGGAGGTGGCGTGGCGAAGAAATTGAAGACCGGAGAGATGAGCGAAAGAGGAAAGCAAGTGAGGGAGTGGGGAAAAGGTTCAGGAAAATTGACTTAGGGGATGGGAGGTTAAAAATAAGGATATTTTTGTCTTAAAATTTGAATGACAAAATTGTAAATAAAAGCAAATTTTTAACTAAGCTCACTGGGAAAAAAGGTGTGCTCCTTTGGAAATTCCCCTATTTTCATATTGAAGTGGCTGTTGTTGGTAACATACTGAAAGCAATCCTCAGCAAGACACTGCTCCACAGAACCAAGATTGCAAGTAGAAACAGACATACAGCTTAACGTATGGGACAACATGAGTCAGCACTCCATCAAAATTTGTATTATCTATATGATTTCAATATTTGTATTTTATATAAGATTGACCGTTGCTTTCGACTGTTCCTCACCATTCTACTCATCTTCCATAGCTCGCTTCCATAGCCCCGAGGTTGGCCTTAGATGTTCTTTTCATTTAAATTCGGATAGAAAATTATTGTTTCTATTGATTTGATAGGAATACATAAAAAGAAAAAATATAATCTAATACATCGGCCTTTATATCTGTAGCCCAACGAAGCTGTTGATCCATCTACTACAAACTATTACCCAACCAACACTAGCGACTCGAGATTGGGCTGGTAATATATAGCTTAATGTGGAGTCCTTCAAAGCTGTAGCTAAGGTAACAAACAAGTTAAAGAATCAAGAAATACATGTTACAATTGTGCAAGACTGGGCTTTTTGTACAAGCTATCTCGCAAGTTTCTGCTCTTCGATCCTAGGGCTTGAGGATCCACTCACCAAGAACAGAAATCCCAAGCAATCTTTCGCATGTTTCTGCTTCTTCGAAGAATCCAAAGCAAGAAAATGATGGCTACAGGAACAGCACTGGAATATTCTCCTTTTTTACCGTTAATTTTTTTTTTCAATGTTTTTGGTATGCTTCAAATACAACATGCATGAGCAAGCTGAGAAACTATGATGACAGACTTAAGATTATAGTGATACAAATAAAAAAAAAAAAAACTTATATACAAAAAAGCTAAATTGTTCTATATAAAAAGAAAAAAGAAGAAGAAGAAGAAGAAGATTTGGTACAAAACACGAAAAATATAAGATAGATATATACAGATTTGAGTACAACTCCACCATTGGCAAAGGCATTATTAAGATTGCTGGCAAGAAGAAGTCTGGCGAAAAAACAGAAAAATGAACTGTCAGCATGGATGCTTTGAATAAGGCAATGCTGCATGTCTAATCTTGTCTAAATATATAATAAATTATCAGTAACATGTATATGCAAGATTTCCCAAGTCTAGGAGGTACACTGGAGGAGAAGAAAAGAAAGTCGAAGTTGCTATACATAATGACAGATTTTTTTTTTTTTGCAACATTATCCAAATTGAGTTTCTACCGAGTGGAACTTAGAATCCTTAGCAAATTCAAAAGGGGTGATACTACTAAAACGAAGACTCATTAACATACAGAATGACATATACATAAGAAAAAAGAGAGCCTCTTTTTTTGATAAATGAGAAAAGAGAGAACTGCGGCTGCATTTTATTGCATATAGTAGAGATGAGTCGATGAGAGTCAGGCACTTTACATCAGTAGAATTTGTCATAAGTATGAATGGTGATGGAGTTGTTCCTACTACGTTTGTATTATAAAAACTATGCCTACATGCTTACATCTAGACTTGGACCTGGGAGTAACAACTACCAATCCTACTCGTTCACGACCTGAGTTGAGGCTTGAGGCTTCAAGGGCCGACGTGAACCAGTTATGAATTTATCAGATATCACAATTTTCCTGCTTCTCTAGATCATTTTCCTATCAGGTGAGTTTCAGAGGGCTGCTTCTAGCAAGCCCCTTTCTTTCTGGGTGCTGTCCCAGCCAGTAATAAATTGAGAATTGATTTCATGTTGACAGCAGGCAGTATTTCTGTTTCCTATTTTGGAATCCTACAAACATCAAGCTATGCTCAGTAAATGATTTTGATCTGTTAGGCAAAGTATTTGATGGTGATGGCTGGACTTGGTATGAAAAAGATCCTACATTATTAATGGAGAAATAATATCCAGAACTATGGTATAAATATAATAGAGGGAAAAAAAGAAAAAAACTGTAAAAGGCTAATGGTGCTTACTTTACTGCTCGACCATAACAATTAGGAGCCCATAAAAACGCAAAGAATGTAATTAGCGCCAATACTGAGCCCAACGATGAATCGTCTCAACCATTTGAGGAAACAATGCACTGACACTTTCATTGATGAGATCTTGGAAGAAATGTATAGAATCCTCGTCATCCAAATCCAGCCGAAATTTCTCTTGAAGCTATATACGAAGAAACTTTCGTGGTTATATACACAGATATCTCTCAAACTAACGAAAAAAATATAAATAGAAAATATTACCTTGAGAATGCCCTTTTCAGGGTCAGAAGCTATGTCAGGAATGTTCGAACCGGCCATTAAATGAAACAGATTCAATATAAGGTTACTGGACTTCCTTAAAATGTTATATGCTTCACAACAATAAGATTTGAAACGTGTGTAGTATTGGCTGCAATTTGAAACAAGACTTTATCATAATATGAACCATCTAACTAGAAAATTTTAGTCATTATGTTTACATCAAATGAGATGTACAACAACAATGATCATGCATGTAAAAGTTTGCAGAGCAACCACTCTAAGGTACTTCAGTTTCCCTAAAAGACAAATATTAAAAATATAATTTTCACAGTTACTCTTAGGTACCTTTCTGCTCCACCCATGGCCTCAACCATTTCTTTGCAAAGTTTCATGGGTGGTGGAAATGGCTTCGGATCTCGACCCAAAATAAAGCCAAAATCAACATGAAAGAGGCGCCCATCATCCCTAAGGAGAAGGTTATCCAAATGCCTACAAGCAAAACGAAGTCCTGCTTCAACATACATAAACTCAAGAAAACTGAGACAAGCAAGATTCATGATCATTGTATACTCTTCAAAAAAGAGACGCTGGTTATCATAGTATGATGTTTCTTGCAGGGCCAAAATATCTAGCCTACAGCATTAGTTTATAACTCCACATGGTTCTATGCACAAAATAGACACAGAGAACACTGCTAATGTACAAAGAACATATTCCAGTAAAAAGAAACAGTAACAACCTCTATGAAGAATACTAAAAGAATAAAAGATAAGACCCAACACATGCATTGATGTGTTGCTTTCTATGTATTAGTCGAAACCCAATGTTTTCTGAAATTGACAGACTATTATCCAGCACAATGCAAGCTGGCTAAAAGCAATTCCACTGGAGTCCCAGAATTTTGGGCCAATTTAGCATACAACTGTTCTTTGTATCAGCTGACCCAGAAAACTTGCTGACATCGAATACAGATCTTTGGAAGAGAATGCAATAAAATTACAAGAAACATTAATGTGAAGTGGTAAAAAGAAGTTTGTACTCTTCTTCTGTTTTATTGCAAGATCTCCTCATCAATAAAATCATTTTTGTTTAACCAAGGCTCAGAGAGAATTCAGATCTAAATCAGAATTCCAACATATTAAATCAATTACTTCAATCTACCAGCACCAATTATGCATTCAGCAGCAAACTAGAGTTGACACAATAAGGTTTGAATAATTAGACATCAATCAGTAAACCGATGTTTCATAGAACTAAAATTAAGGATAAAGCTAAAATCCTTCTGGAAGTCCAAAGATTCTTAGCAAAACCCTTAATATGTTATGTTTAGAGTCATCCAAGTAGTAAAGCGTTTTCCATTGTTCTTAATAACCAGTTGACTACACATCACATTATCATCACTACGTAAGTGCAAAGCCACTCGTAAGTGCATGGAAGATAAAACTTTAAACCATAATGTTATATCAATGAAAAAAAGAAAGCTTACCTGTCACCTATTCCCAAGATGTACGTAATGACAGAGTAGCCAGCACAGCTTTTAATAAAAGTTTCAAGACACGTAGCTGTTATACCAAATGGTCCATTTTCATCAGGATGATGCTTTTGAAGATAGTTCACAATACTCCGGTTCTCTGATAAAATCTGACAACAATTTTCAAATAAATGCAGTAATGTTATGAAGCAAAATGTTTATTTCTAGTTCTCTCACTGAAATGAGTTCTACTTTATTTGGAGCAAAAAGAAAAAAAACTTTAAAATTTATTTTACATGGAACTATACATTTGATGGGAATACAGAAGATATTATTGATGCTTTATTAGTCAAATTTGTATTGGTAGCACTATAAGCATTATATTTTATTTGGAAGCAGAAGCAACATTTCAAATTTCATTCTATATGCGAGTTGTACAGTTAGAGAAGATAGCAGAAGTTACAGATGGAGCAGTTGCAGGAAAACGTTATATCTGTAGTAATGTCACTGTAACAAGTTCTGTTTTATTTGGCATTGGGATAAAATTTCAACATCCATTCTATATGCACTTATACAATTAGAGAACACATTCATAAAACCAGTCTCAAGGAAATAGGAGAATGTTATATTGCTTTGCTTCCATATCAACATGACAATAGTTTGTAACCAAGATTTTGAATATAGGCTGACAGCAACATTTATCATGACGGTCATATCAGATTTAAGTTAACTGATACGATATAGGTCCTATGACAGAGGTACTGTATTGGCAATACTGCTGACAGTTTACTGAATCTCACATGTTATGTCCGATAATGCTGATTTCTGATACCATATATTACCAGCTAATACCTATTCAGATAAACCTTGTTTATGACATTAAAACCAAGGTGTAAAATCTCAAAACTAGTATCGTTAATGGCCAACGGTTTATGGCATCAGAAATAAGCAATATTAGATATATTGGTTAAATATCAGCAATTGTGGCAATCCAGTTACCGAAATTATAGGGTCAATAACACCTCATATAACATGTGAATATAAGATATTCGTGATACAGTATCGCTATTGGCCGATAATTAATACTTGGTTAGAGCTACAATAACAACATCCTGCTTTCCCTCTCGTATTTGTTTGGTAGTAAGGAAACAAGTGGAAAATGAGAAGAAAATAATTTCAAAAAGAAAAGTACATTTTTATTCTCAGTTGTCTGGTCTGCAAGAAAATTGTGCAATTTGAGAAATGGGTTTTCAGTCTTTATACTTAAAAAACTGCTCTAGTTGTATTTTTAGTAACCTCATACAAGAAAGTATTTCTGACATTCACATTAGTCACTATGTACTAAATAACTAGAATGCCAAGCTTTACAAACAAAACAACATTTCAAGCTACTTCCCATGAAATTAAGCCAGTCCACATGACACAACACATAAAGCTGTAATGCTGTACTTTAACTGTCTATATTCTTAACCATGTCTTTGAACTAAGTCACGCCTTATCTGCGCTAATTATTGAAGCAAGAAATCTAGAAGAAAACCTTACCAAGCATAAATACAAAACCAAAACTACCAAGGCACTAGAAGTGCACCTAATATACGAGGCCTACTCCTATATCCTCAAGTAACCACTCCAAAGATGGCAGTATAGGCGATTTTGTTGTTTGTTTTTCTTCCTTTACTTCACTATCACAATAGATTTTGTACATTTTATTCATTTCCAATTTCTCATGTACAGCTACAGAACTTCAACACAACTAAAAAATAATGAAAATAAATCTTAATATATGCCTCCTGCTCACGAAGAAGACATAATCCCCCCTTCTGGAAGGAAATGGAACACACGACAACAATTATAAGTTAAAAGTTTCCTCCTTCCCTCAATCACTTCCCTCATATGCTTATGCCTTATAAAAAACGTTGCATGCAATTGCTACCCTAGATTTGCCAAACAATGACTCTCATCTAATTTTTTATTCAATGATTTGTCTGTGCATCATGTGTTTCAGTATACTCAAATACACGAGTAGGGGGAGGCACAGTCACCCGTGCCGTATGTGGTGCAAGACGCATCACAGAGTGCGTGCCCAATTGCCATTCGCACTGGGGGTTTCTGAGGTGCCACATCAAAATTCAGGCTCGTTTAGAACCCTACCAGAATAGGGTCAAATATAAGACGTGATCCTCAAATTCTCCAAATTTCTCCGAGAGAATCGGGGATCAGGTGGTGAGGACTAGTAGCGGCAACGATGGCAAACTAGCAGTAGACCAGCAACAATGCTGAAATTCGATGAATGTCCAGTGAGTTTGATTCAAATTTTTATTTTAAAATTTCTTTTGCAGTGGCGTTCTGCTTCATCTTCTCTCTTTGATGTTGTTTCTCTCTCCTCAGTTTTACCTTTTCTTTTGAGAGAATGGAGGGACAATTTGAGAAAGAATGAGGGATCAAGCATCATGTGTGATTGATTAATACTTTAGCAACTTCGCTAGCAAAGATTGCATTGAATTATTAGTGCTTAAGGCTCTAATCAACTGCTAATGAGACTTGATGATGGAGCTCTTTGTTGCTCGGTCGAATAGTGAGCTTACTGGCTTAACTAGCAAAGGTTGTTGCTGTTATTGCTCTATTTTGCATTGTTTTTGCACTTTTTTGCTATTTTCGTGCTGTTTTTCCTGTTGATTTAGATGATGTTTTTTCCCTGTTTTGTGCTGCAATTGCTGCTATTTCTGCTCTATTTTTCCCTCTGTTTTTTATGTTGTCCCTGCTTTTTTGCTCTTTGTTGCTGCTACTAACGAGAGTGAGATTAGGAATATACATAATTTAATTATTGTGTTCAATTCACTGTGCTATCAACTATAATACTTGATATGAATGGATAATAAGTGATAGATAAAAAGCTAAGAAGTGCATACATGCCGTTTAGGGATGCTATGTCCACATCAGACACGTGTCCGACGTAGACATATCATAGACACACGAAAAACTGTGTCGGACACGCTATGCGGCGTGTCCAATAAAATAAAAAAAATGCCATGTCATTACTGTGTCCAACCTTCTTGTAGGTTGTGCTTTTGCCATGTTCGAACTTCTTGTAGGTTGTATCAACGAAAAAAAGTTAAACAAACAAATATTACTAAATTGGTATCTCTCTATACCTAGTAAGTCTGACGAAGTTATATTTTAATATTTTTTTGTGCATACGAGTCTTAGTTGGTTCTATATTTGAAAAATAATTTTTTGTTTTCACATTCTATGCTGATATATGACCAACTATTATCACCATATTTTCTTTTTATTATTTTGCCTATAGAGGGTGAGAGAGAGGTGTACGGTTAATTGTGAGACTTGTCCTTTGCAAAGGAATAAAGAGACATGAACCAACGCATTGCTAGTACTTTCTTTTTAGATATTTTAATAAAATTATTATGTTAATAATAGAAGAATGTATTTATTTTTTTTGTGTCCTTGCTATGTCCATGTCCTCATTTTCACCAATGTCGTGTCCTGTGTCTGTATCCGAATCTATATCCGAATATGCCTCCATATCCGTACTTCCTAGCTAATAAACAATAAATTTTCATTGAATTGTTGAAAGTTGAAAACTTGAAAATTGGAATTAATATGGAAAATACGATAGTTTCTTTTAATTACAAAGTGAGATAACTTCCTACATAAATTAATATGAAAACAGAAGATGAACAATTTTATACAGAATGGAGATAGATTATTTACAAAAGGCAAACAATTTTATAGAGGAGAGAATTTTACGGTCAATGTGAAAATGTTAGTTACGAAGTGAGATAACTTCCAACATAAGGCAAATAATTACATCTAAAAGTAGTTCAATTAGTTATAAAGGCAGACAGCGTCACATAAGAGATAGACAATGGCTAAAGCTAAATTTCACTTAAGTACCCTGAAATGTTGAGGTTTACTCAAAAAGGTCCTCAACTTTTAATAAACAAAAAGTACCTCATAGTGAATCTCAAAAAAAAAATACCATTCGTCAGTTCCTCCATGATAATTGGGGGAAAAGCATCCATTTGACTTTCACACGACTTATTATGAATGAAAACAACCATAACTAGTCATGTGAAACTCAGATGCCCCCTTCCCTATTTACAGTTTACCCTCTGAACTTTCCATAAAAGGCCAATTCGTGACTACTTAGGGGTGTTATTATCCCTAATAACTTGCGTGAAACTCATATCGAGGCTGATAGAGGCTATGCCTTGACACCTATGATGGAACTTACAAAAGATAGATTTTTGAGGTTTGAGTCACTCTTTTGATTTTTTTTTAAAGTTGGGTTACTTTTTTGATAAAACCCTGATATAGGGAACTTCAGTGAAATCCAGTCCGATATTAAATGTAGGCAGAATAATTATAAACGTGATAGCTTTGTACCGTAGATAAAACAGTTTTAGTAAAAAAACAGTAATATTTTCAATTAAGATAGATAGTAAAGTACAAAAGTAGACAACTTCACGCAAAAGAAATACAAATTATATGAAAGAGCAATAACTACACTATGTGGTTCCTTTAAAAAACCCTCTTTCACTTTTCCTTTTTCTTTTATAAAAAAATAAAATTTATCTCTTGAAAGTATCTAAAAAGTAACATCCAACCAAAAAGGCCACTCAGTTTCTTAAAAGAGAACCTTAACATTTTACACCTATATGAACTTCATGAGAAATTTTTTAAAAAAAAGAAAAAAAATAAAATTTAACCACAAGAACCTTACAAATGTCTGGATCCTAAGTGAACCCAAAAAAAGAAAGAAGAGTTTAATACAAAAGGAAAAGAAGAACTTATTTTCTGAAAATCCTAATAACTAACATCCATTCAAAATGGATTGCTCCTTGTGTAGAAAAGTCTCAATTTTTTCGTGTTTTTTATGTGGTCTTCATGAGGGAAAAAAGGAAAAAAAGTTGAGATGTATGCATTAAAAAGTCATTGTTGCTTAGATCCAACAAAAACCAAAAAAGATGAGGGAATAGGAAAATAAATAAAAATATAGACACACACATGCACGCACGCACACACAAAAGATGCAGTTCTCTTGAATTTGCAGCATCGGTTCTATGAATCTAGGGCTGGAACAGAAGGGGTGGGGGCCCGGCCCCCCGGGGGGGGGGGGGGGGGGGGGGGTTGGTTGCGGATGTGGAATTTTCAGGTTCCACTGGAGTCGGAGGAAAGAAGAAAGAAAATGAAAAACTTTCTTCTTTACGATTAATCAACTTACGTCAAAAGGGAGAAAGGGAAGAGAGTAAAATGGGAATCTATAATTTCAAAATACATTTCATATGCAAGAACATATAAGAAGGTGGGTCTCTTTTTTTTTTTTAAACTTTCAAGGGGGTAATCACATGTACTTTTCTTGCAAGGGAATAAGCACATGAGAAGTTATTCAGGGTGGGGGACACACGAAGATTGATAGTTTTTACACCCATGCGATTGTCAAGTATGATAGGCAATTGGCTATTTATTGCAAGATTTTGGTTGCTACCTGCGCAAGTGATCTGGACGGAATAAACTCTATCATCCCTTCATCTTGTCCAGTAGCAAGCACGCAATATGGGGTTAAATGCAGGTCTAGGTTCTCCAACTTAAGCAATCGATCCATGAGAGAAACCATCTGAATAACCTACAAAAACAGGCATAAATTAGCATGGTAACTTCATGGATTCTGCTGAGAAAGTACTGATACATGGAGGAAATGTTAGCTAGAATAATTGGTCATAACAAGTAGTCAAGGAACAGTGAAGCACCACACTAACTGACATGAAAACGATCATGTAAAATTATATGTAGATTAGCTGCCTATGCAGTAGCACAAATTGTTGGTTAAAATTTACAGTTGCTTCTTTTAGGGTTCTTGATACATGCTGCTAGTTTTCAAGATCTTGGAACAGTCTAACAAACTACAATATGAATATAATTTCAATATACAACACTATTTCACAGCCAAAATAGTTAAAGAAAAATATCTGATTTAACCTCCATGAATATTAAACTCTTAATCTAGGGTCATAAGAGGTAGATCTGATTGTCACATTCTATTATGCTATAGCTTTAAGATGTAAAGACAATAGATTTCATGAAGAATGGTTTTACTAGCACCTACCAACTGATCCTGCCTTAGGTCGTCTCCTTTCTTGAAAATCATTTTGCAAGCTCCACCATTTGCTGTCCGGAAGGTCAAACGCAGAGGGTGCAAAGCACTTTTAAAAATTGATGATTCTGATGGCACGATCCCAGTTATGAGCACATTAGGTGTTAGAGGGGACCGAATTGGCTGAAAAAGTGGAAACAAGAAGAGTGGGAAAACCAAAAAATAGACAAGATAAGCCCAACCAAAAAATAGACAAGCCCAAGATAAGAAAGAATCCATGAGAAAACCTCAACACTAGGAAAGGTTAGCTATAGCAGAGAAAGCAGGTTAAAAATTTATTAAGATTTCCAACCAAAGAAATACCTCGTCAAAGTAAGTAAGCTCACTAAGAAGTCCACATAGAAGCTGTCTTAATTTTTCAACTTTCTTCTGCGTTCCACCACGTACATTTCTAACATCTCTCGTGATAGTACCTAACTGAGCAGTCAATTCTGTTTGGCGAACCAAACTTTGCCACAGTTTATCTCCATTGGCACCAGGTGCGAGCTGTCACAATAATAAATGAACTTTTTAACTTCAAGAAGAAAAAAATTCATGAGTAACATTCTAAGATTATCAAAAGGAAGTCAAAAATGAAAATAGCCTCCCACTGATACAAAGGAGACAGGGAAACATAGAACATTAACTTAGTTTTCTTCTAAGCACATAACAACTGAACGTCAAGCCATTTTCCAAAAAAGGTAATGAAAAATGACAATGAAAAATGGGTATCATAACATTTTGAAGTATGGTAAATAGACCCAACATGCTCATCTAAATTAATGAGTTAAAAATAAAAATAAAAAAAATAAATGCACTGAGTTCTAAGTGCCAAAACTTATGAAGCAAAGACACTTCAAAGTCAATGTCGTGTCCATGTCGGGTACGTATAAGTCACCAATATTTACCCAATATTAATTGCTACGTATTGGACACATGAAGTCATATCAGATTTTAAGAATCCAAAAACTTTAGTCATAGAGACTGCATGATAAGTACTATGGAGCTGTAAATTGACTAAAAAGAAATAAAAAATTCTTTTACATGAAAGGAAAACTATGCTAATAAACTTCAAATACCTTGCAAAGATGAAACTTTTGAATATTTTATTCAAGATATGGGTTCACTAGATTGAATTGAGATTCTTTTCTTTAATATAATTACTTGATCAGATGCTTTAAATCATTAAGATTTTTTTCTTCTCTCTTTTCTGTCTAATTCAAAGAAATCATGCTATATCAATTACAAGTTTTGATGCGCGTTATGTGTGCGTGTACATACACACACATACACACTTGCTGTGGGGTTATCATATAAAAAAATCGAATAGAAAGAATCAACAGAGGGATAGAGCCGATTCATGTTGTCAATAGTCACTTGATGTGGGGTTATCATATAAAAAAAATCAAAGAGAAAGAATCAACAGAGGGGTAGCGCCGATTCATGTTATCAATAGTCTATCACGTCATCTCCATCCTCAAAGGAAATGGGTGATACCATAGTTAAAAAAAAAAAAGTCAAATATTCCCACCTACCCATCGATTGGTCATCCCGGTTTGGGACTCAATATTGAGATTGTCGAGGCACCTTTCGTCTAGGGTATGACTCTGCAGTGGAGCAAAGATAATCTGTCCTGCTGTTAGGAATGCCTACCCCTCGTGCTAATTCTTTCTATTCGATTTTTGTATATGATAAGTACATATATAATGCACATCAAAAATCATAATCGTTAAGGCATGATTTCTTCGAATCAGAAAGAAACGAGAAATGAAAAGGAATTTTTTTTTGGATAATTTAAAGCATTAATTCTGATCGAGCAATTATATTAAAGAAAAGGATCTGAATTTACTCCAGTGAACTAGTATCTTGAATAAAATATTTGAAGGTTCCAACCATATAAGGTATTTAGAGTTTATTAGCTTAGTATAAATGCATATGTATATTGTTGTGTCCCATGTCCAAATGTTTGTCATATCTGTGTCCCATGCTTCATGGGAGTCCAAAACTGAATTTGAATTCTCAATTTCAGATATCTTTTGAATATGATGGCAGGGGAACTTTATTAAAGATCTCATTCCCCTGCGGAATATACATTTCATTACAACAAAAGAAACAAAGCAAAAGTGCTTTGAACTTGAGAGATGCAAGGGATCAAAATAGTTGTGCAAGAAATATCACTGAAGCTTTAGGTACTCTTCAATCTCTCTCCATTATCAACTTTCTTTTGCTAGCCCTTGTTGAGGGCAATATTGGAGGCAACAGGTGCAAGAAGCATTCATAATCTAGTAAATATGATAGTGTGAACTAGCAAGCAGAGGGGATGCTTATAACATGTGAAACACATTGAATAATGTGGAGAGGACACTTCGCTAAATTTGTAGAAAGCGTGATATGGTTCAATATAGTTATTTTGATTTGGTATTGTCCAAACAAAAAGGTAAGAAAAAGAACAATAAATATAAACTGGTTGCATCACGAACTAAGTAGCAATTCAGTAATTGAAAATAAGAGAGTCAACTTAGTTCAAAGCTTGCAACATTCCTAAATCATGGAATATGTGCTCAGACACTTCTGGACGGCAGCAGGCAAGCGTACGTTTGGAGTAACTTAAGTAAATATCATGAAAACACTGTATACCTTCTTCATGTTTTCCAGCAGCATATCATGGGTGCAACAAAAACGTTTTGCACATGCAGGATCATTGAACTCAACTGTTACATACCACCTGAGGAAGCTAGCTAACTCAATATTTGACAGTGCTGCAGGTTTCCAAATAAATAAGAACTCCATCAGGCCACAGAAGTTAAATTGCAACTCATTTAATAAACTATGCAGAAGCCAATAATTATAAAACAAAATGGAAAAATCTAATCTGCATTAGCATGGCTCTAAAGAAATGGTACAGTAACTGCCTTTCAAGCTCTTTATGTAAATAAGATTCCTCAAAAGAACTAGGGCTTTACATAAGGTAAAAAATCATGATCATCCAAACCTCTTCAAAATAACAAAAGTCAAAAGCCCAGAAAGCACCAAAAGATATTGAACAGATCTAACAATTGGCCATTGATGTCAGATCAACATGAGTTGGTGCCTAGCTCCTAGCTAACATGCAAATAGGAAAGAGGATGGCTTAATATGAAACATTGAACCTCAGTCGACTTAACTAACCCTTCTACTTGAAATAGGATCATGAAACTCAACTTTACATACCACCTAACCATCTTAATATTTGACAGTTCTCCAGGTTTTCCAAATAAAGTGGACCATCAGGCCACAGAATTAGCAATTCTTTTTGTTAAAATTAAGCCAAACCTCATAGTTTGAAAACAAAATGCTAATCAGAGATACACCAGATAAACATGGTTTTAAACCAAACATAGCTACTAACATTTAAGCTAGTTAAAAGATTCTGTCCGTCAATTTTGCCCCAAGGGGAGTAAATATTGTTTCTCATTTTAAACATTGAAAACATTAAAAAATATATGGACAAGATAGCTATTTAAAGATCTTACTTATCTACGTTTATGCACCCTGATCAAAGATATAAGATAATAATTCTAATACAAATCTCAAATTTAAATTTTCCCAAATATGTAATTAGATAGTACTTTAATTGAGATTTCTTAGATATATAAGAATATTATGAGAGAGCAATGTTATAAATTGGAAACAAACTTGGATCATTTGGGAAGGATTTGGAGGCAAACCCTTCCTATCCAAATCCTGTAACAGGAAAACCTATTTGAACATCATCTTTGTTGAAGTTGATCTACATTTTAAAGACTTATGCCTTAAGAGGTAATAGAATGGATGGCCTAAAAGGTGAGTGTCTTAGTTTAAGAGTCTCCAAATAGGTGAAACCTAACAACAGTTGTTGTGTAAGGACTTTTATAGGACTAGTTTACTAAAATTAAATCCTAAATAAAACTAAAACATTTGCCACTTATACTACTACCTAGTGGTAGGGATTCAACTAGTCCCTGATTTTGAGCTAGTAGTTTATATGAGACAAAGACCAGGGTGAGTGAGGCTCTAAAAGAGCTGCCCAAAGATGGTTTTAAACATTCAAGTTAACAAAGTCCCATCTTCTAACAATGATGAGAAGAGGTGACGCACCGATAAATAGTGGGATCCTTCGCCCTTCAAAAGGGCAGGTCATCACTGAAGGTAAACCAATATCTAAAATAGTGATAATACTAACGTAATACTTTGTCTCTGTTAGGTTACATCACATATAGCATAATATATAATGTAACTTATGAATTTTTTTATTTATTTAACAAAAATAAATATAAACTATATGTAATAATTTTTATAAATAGGAAAGTAATTTTTCAAATTTCTAAAATCAAAATAAATAAATCATTCTGTAACACAGAAAATATCCAAATTTTCAAACAAGAATATCAATAATTTTCATATTCATCTTCATAAATTATATTAAGTTCGCAATCATAATTTTAATCATCAACCAATAAGAAAACAAGATATGAATTTATATATTTCAGTTTCAGTAATCACCAATATTGTAATTTTTATTTTGTAAAACTTAACTAATCTTATTTGTTATTGTTTATTTTCAATCAAATGAGAGTTATAATAAAATCAACAAGAAATATCAACAACCAGAGAGGAATTACGCAAGCAAACACATAAGCAATCACAAATCAACAACCAAATAATTGACACGCAATCAAGGAAGCAAACAACAAGCAATTAAAAAAAAATTCAACAATCTATATACAATCAAAGCAAAAAGTAATGTAACATAATATACGGTATACTAATAAAACGTGACATACATTATACAAAAAAAATGCATCGTAAGGTGTACTCTATTATTTTCAACCATTTGACGGCGTTTGATTCACATTAGGTATCAACGACATGTTAGAACGCATTTCTAATGCATTTTTTAAAACATTGCAACGGACTTTAATATTTTCGACATTACTTATATGATCATATATCCACAAATAATATAACATTTGTATCATAATTTTTACCACTAGTTTGCTTCTTTAACAATATTTTTTATGTTACTTATAGACTTGCTTAATATAAACCTACATATGGTTCATGAGATTGAGTAATACAGTTGTAATTCGTCCACCTTATAATTTTATTAATTTTCTTTGATTTTTATGCATTACACCTGTAACTATTTGTTAATTTAAATGATTTATGTCTATAGTTCAACACAGGGTTTAAAATATCGAAATCAATATCTATATACCCAATCATTTATAGTATCAAAATCGATAATATCGGGCATATCATGTTGGTAATATTTATTACCAATATCAGACCAATATTATACAATATATCATGTATCAGGGGCATCAAAATATGATATGATATTTGCAATATATATCAATATTTTTAAAACCTTGGTTTTATAAATACTTAATTTACTTTTTGTCATTTTTACATTGTTATCATTTTATCATATTTATTAAATTTAAGATATTTAACTAATAGTTTCGGCTTTCTAAATTTTATGCATATTATTTACATATAACTTTGTTAGTTCATATTCTCTTTTTTATAAACATTTTTCGAAGAGATTACTTACTTGGCCATCTACCATGTTTCTCTAATAATTTATTTATTTTTCCGATTTTGCATCATATTTTTTATTATTGTTCTATTTTGATATTTTTAAAAGATTTCTACGTTTAATTTTGGAACGACTAACAGTACTAACAGTGGACAGACGCAACCAATAATACTTGAGAATTAATAATTTAGATTTTATTAAGATCCAGTGCATGCTAGGCCCCTAAATTGTCCAAACTCGAATTGAGCTCATTTCATGCTCTTCATATTATTTAGTATGGATGGAAACTAGGGGTGTAGATGTACATAGATATATCTGATCAGGATCGGATGTTAGATACAGATATGGATATCTTTTTAAAGCAAGATATGAATACTGATATATGAGGGGAAAAACTAAATATGAATATTGATATCTTGATTATAAAAAATTAGTCCTATAACCATTTTTAAGTTGATTTATTTTAAACCAGCTCACTTGCATACATACAACAAACCTAATAAAATCCTATACGAACATTTTTCTATGGCCAAAGTCCAATGAACTTGTATCTTATAGAAATAATGGATAATCAATAACTCCCTATAATAAAATTTAACATTTTAAGACTCAACCATGTGTAAGTTATACAATGATTAAGAACTTAGATTAAGAACTCAAATTTGACATCTTAACATTGATTATTTATTTATTCAAAACTTGAATAATATAATCTAAAGAAATTTCATAATAAAATCATAACAATAAACATATCTCCTAAATTTATCATACTAGATGATGTATTTCCATTCACACCTGTATTCGATTTTCCTTGTACTCCTTTTGTATTCGCATCCAATCTTTATCCACACCCATTTTTTCTATATCCAATATGTACCCATCTCTGGTTTAAGTGGATATGCATATTATCAAACCATATTAGCATTTGCACATGGTAAGTCACATATCCGATGTGTATCCTATCCATTGCACCCCTAATGTAACCAATTTGGGCCTTACTTCAATTGGACCAAGGCCATACTCGTTGTTAGCCCCAAATCCACATATGACAAAATATCCCAGAAATCCTTCCACTGTTAACAAAGAAATCAGACCATTCCAGATCTTTTCTGCTAGTGAAAAGAAAATCAATACAAGGATATATGATCATAAAGGCAAGTCCCTCCCTCCATCAGTCGAAAAAGATGTTATATGAGAAAAAGGGAGCACAGAGGTAAGTGCTCCTACCCTCGATCAAAAAGAAAACTTCCTATAAGAAAAGGGAGCTTAGAGATTTTTTAAATGCTCCCTCGGTTGACAAGAAAACATCGTGTGAGAAAAAGGGAGCAATATTATGGTGATGTCAGCCCATTTTGACATGAAACTGGCTGAACATGGACCAAAGAATCAAAGTCATGTTTCAGAATCCCCAAGCTTTTCCAGATTCAAAACCGATGACCATCCCCTCTCCCAGCAAACCCACACCCCCCCCCCAAAAAAAAAAAAAACAACAACAACAACAAAACAAAAAAAAAGAAAGAAAGAAAAAACACATAACCACCACCAAATACCCAAGAAAAAGAACATATACACAAATACCAAACAAACACAATACAGGAATTAGTTTAGGAACTGTGAAAAATAGATAGTGAACTCATAATGAAACTTCTATACATATAGATATTGAGCTTCCGATAACCAGTGTTCTAAATATCGGATACCGGTCCCATACCGCCAGCCAAATTACATACCGGATACCGAAAACCGGGCGGGATATCGTGATATGACCCTAAATACTGGAGTATCATATCGGTGTCATACCGGTTAAAGAATAGTCATATAAATGGCTATACAGAACATATTAAAATACATAAATAAAGTTTATGATACTTTTCTTGGTTTATTTGTATTAAACTTATGAATTTGCAGATACTGTTTAGAACGTTCGCATATGCACAAAGTGACATATAATCATAAAATTAAGAAAAATAAGTTTTCAAGAAAAAAGAAAAGTGTTTCTACAATACAAAAGTAATATAATTTATAAAATTACAACATTGCCCTTTAAAAGAGTTTATCTGAAACATGCTAGAAACTTTAAATATCAGTCTTTACAATATATTTTCTAGCTAGATTCAGAGTATAAAATTTATTAAAAAAAAGACAAAATAATTGATTAAATAGCTAAATAATTGTTGCACTCAATTTAGATTAACATAATCTATTTAAGAATTCAAGCCTTTACTAATATAAATAAACATAATCTATTTCTATCAAATATGTGCGTATCAAAATGTATTAAACATAATCTATTTCATTAAAACTACATAATCCAAACTACATTGTCCTATAATTCAAAATTTCAAACCCCAACATATTCAACAAATACTACAAATTACAATGTACAAATAAATGTAAATTGACAATTGTTCAATATCGTGCAATTAAAAAATACTATATGCACACAATTTGAAAAATCCTATATGCACACAACTGTGAGTCAATAATGCACAGTGCACTTCACTACACAATCAGGCCTGAGTCAATGATCATCACTGATTAGATCAAACACACAAACACACTAAGTAAAATTAAATCAAACACACAAACTGTCATCAATATTCATCACTGATTCACAGTGAATCAGTGATTCAAGTCACTGATTCAGTGTGAATCAGTGAATCGAATTATTGATTCACTGATGAACTTCAAGTCACTGATTCAGTGTGAATCAGTGAATCGAATTATTGATTCACTGATGAACTTCACTCAACAGTACACACTCCACAGTCAGGACATGTAACAACCCAATCCAAACTGAAATTCCTAAATTCTTCCATAATTTAAAAACTGAAATTTAAGGGAAAATTAGATGAATTATAAGCTAACAAATTTTTGTCCAAATATAGAAATTAAGAGATTTACAAAGAGAGAGATTCATTTACCAAAATCGAAGGTCGGTGATGCTAGAAGGCACGCAAGAGGAGGAGGGACAGGTTGGATCGCCGGCGATGGAAGCAGGGAGCGACGACGAGGAGAGGGGCCCTTGGGACTCGGGAGAAATGGCGAGGGAGATTGGTCGAGCGAAACGGGTTTGCAAACGAGCCAGAAGCTCGAGGGAAAGCTGATGGAGAGACGGTGACGACAATGGGGGGAGATCGGTCGAGCGACGAGATCGAGTAGACGAGGAGGAGAACGAATCGGAGAAAATTAGAGTTTTTTTTATTGCAATTTTGGGGTGGAGTCGGATTTTATTTGTTTCATATCGGGTCGGGTCGAACGGATTAATGGGTTTCAACCATAATCGCAACCCGTTAACAAAAAAACCATTAACTACCCATACCGGCCGGTATTTCAAATACCGTTTACCGGCCGATATATCGCCACGTGGCCGATATATCGGCCAATACCGGTCCAAAACGGAATGCGATAAAAAAATCGACATCCCGTATCGTTTCTTCGTAAAAACCGATATATCGGCCGATATACCGGTATATCAGCCAATATTTAGAACAATGCCGATAACACATGGAACAACCTTTTAGATTCTAAAACGTCAGTACCATGTGAAGCAAATTCATAATCACAGCTTATGCAAAATACACACAATGTGCATGGCAATTAAAGTTTATGTTTAGGTATCATGTAATAGAGCCATAGAGGTTCCTTACCTATATAAGCATTTATAAGATAAAGCTTATCACAATTAATCATGAACAAATGGAAAATATCCAAATATGAATTTTGTCTCATGTTTCAGATTTGAAATGGTCACAAGTAAAATGCTACTATCCATGTACAAATAGAAAAAGATCCTTATCATGGTTGTTCTTAAGAATCTCGAAAAGAGCAGAAACATACATCTTTGCACAAGGAAAAGTGCCAAGCGGGACTTGTCAGATCTTTCAAACCGGAGAGCTTGCACCAATTGAAGCAAATAACAACGGAGCTCTTCATCATCGGCCCTTTCAAGGACACTCACAGCATATGCACGAACCTGTTGCAACAAATTGCAAGAGTAAGAATACCTGAGACAGTACAATATGCAGCAGGGATACTGCCTATGACAAAGGAGAAGGTAAATGAGAAAAGTGCCAAATTCCATAAAAAATTCAGATAGTATAATTTATTATATTTTAGATAATATAAGAATTAATTAGCCTAGTGGTCCTCAAAGATCAGCATTATTGAAACTAATGCCGCTACTTTGAAAGGAAAAGATGTCTTACTTGCTGTAAGCACCTCATACCCATTGCCAAGTGGACATTAAATGAAAATTCATTAACTCAAATAAGATTGATCAGCTTGTTGTCTATAATAAATGTTTTGATGAAACAGGCAGTATCAAAAGAAAAATAATTTTAGACCTACCAAGATTCACAAAATTTTTAAATACATGGAATCAAAGTGCCATTAATTTTGAAATACCCAGAGCATGACTCAGATATAATAAAGCTTCACAAGAAAATAGACTAAGTAGTTACTGCCAGCTGTCAACATGACAATGATCCTAAATTAGTAAATGGTAAATTCATAATCCAAACAACTACAAGCAAGATATGGCCTACTCATACATTGATGATAAGTCAAATGGTAAGTTTAAGCAACCCATCCATGTCTTAGAAAGAATCCAACCACTACTGAATAGGGGTGTAACTGAACCGTAGTTGAGCAAACCAGTCTTGTTTTGTATTGACTTTGAATTCTAAACGAGCCAACTGAAGTTAGGCTCATTTCTACTTCATACGAGTTTGTGAGATTGATTTCAGCTTGCTATTAATTCCAAATGTTCGAACTCAGTTTGTTAAAAGGCCAAAAAAAGTTAATGAACTAAATTAGAGTCCAGTGCTCAATTTATTTCATCAATATTCTCCAAAAAAAATAATTATCATCGATAAGGAAATTACATTTAAAGTTGAAAGAAAGCCAAAATAAAAAGGTTATCTTTTTTCTAGGAAAAAAACAAAAATATCTGGAGACAAGAGAGGCACAGAACGTGCTGAGAAGAACTGCCTACAACTGGTTATCAACAACTGGTTATCAAACCCATGTTGTTTCATCTTCCAAAGAGAAAAGGAAGATGAAAAAATTATTCCATTTAAATTTCAAAAATGCATAACTAATAGGTTGTAAAACACATAACTAAAAGAAAGAAAGGTTAGGAAAAATTTGAAAGGAGTAGAGAGAATTGGTATTTATTTACAATGACCTTGTCCCTTCAGATTTTACTAAAGAAGAAAACATTATCATAATTTCCACAGATATCACCATCGGCCTTCAATAAATATACTTAAAATATTATTATAAACATATACTGAGCCTATTCGAATCAAATACAAGTGAGCCAGCCTGGGTCTAGTTCTACTCACTTAAAATTTTGAGCTCGATTTTGAGCTCGTGTTCTGTTCATTTATAAATTGAGCTAACAGTCCTTGAACTGCTAGTTAATTTGAAAGTCCTATTTTGGGTGTCAATAATGCAATGACGGGTGATTTGAGACCACAAAAGAAGTTCCCAACATCACAGGTATACCTTGAGTTGGCCACAGGAAGTTCCTAAGGGTGTGATATCACAGGTATAAGTTGGCCACTAGAAATTCCTGAAGGGTGCAATATCATCAAATAGCTGGTTGGACTTACACTATTAGACTTTTAGTGCTTTCTGTGAGAAAAATAAGGATCTTGCTCACAACGCATCCACTCAGTATATGCAACTCCACACATTTGGTTTAAGTTAAAATTTCCTAACATGACCCTAGAGTTGAGCCAGCATCAACCAATATTCAGACTGATGATAGTAATAAAACTCTATGGTTACATGCACCGTTTCAATACTTCAATGTTGGATAAAAGGAAACTAAAAGCATTTTGCATGTTTGCAAATGGTTCATTGCTTTAATGGATAATTTTGTTAAAAAGGCCCAAATTGGAACCTGAATAAAGAAAGTTATCAACTGCAAGCATCAATGGTCATATTTTGATAATAAGCATAATCAACATGGCAGGACCACCAAATATACTTACTTCTTCACTCTCAAAAACAGGAGAGAGAAGTTCCAATGATTCAGTCACATCAATGGTCTCCCACCTTCCCATTAAATCTATTGCCTGCTTTGCTTCCTACGCAAAATTAATCATGCATCAACAGAGGTGAAGGCAAAGCATGGCTCAGGTATTATTTCAGATGAATCAAACAAGCACAAATAATTGCAAAATTGAGGCACTAGAGAAAAGAATTGACGAATGGTGATACTGTAAGGCATAAAACATCTATAAAAAAAATACTAAAATTCTATATCGCTCTTACGATATAATCACAAGTTCTCTACCAAACTTGATTATCAACGTTAAAATACAAAACTATATCCCTTAAATCTGAGCAAAACTTCAGAAATTAGTTGTAGCGGCAAGGACTTGATAATACTAGATCTAGGTGGGTGTGTATTAATAACTACACATGTCCAAAGCCCAGGTTTTAACCCATAAAATAGGGTGCTCACCTGATAGGGCATTGTAGAATATAATGTCTCAACCTTGACCATACGACTTCAAAGTTTAGGTGCTGATGAGTTTAAGATGTCTAGCCGACTTCAAAAGATTGGTGCAGTTGTATAGAGTTTAAGATGTTTACCTGTCAGACAATGTTATTTGGATATTTTACCCGAATGGATTGCATGTATATGCTGACTGTCATGGTGATAAAATAACTCACAGCTACTTTATACCTATCTTCTATGGGGATGAGCATTTATTTTCGAGAATTACACTGATTGAGATAAACCCATGATGCGATTCATGCAACAATTTCCGAACATACACAACTCATAGATGGATTAAAAGTTCATTTGGCAATTTAAATCAGCACTCGTGCAGGATTTGATTATTGGATTTTGTATTATTTGGTTTTATATAATTTTAGAGACTTATTATTTTATTTCTTTATTGCACGTGGTGTGAACACTCTATTGGACTACATATAGCCACATATGAACTCTTAGATATTATTTAACGATTGAAACTAAAATCCTATTTTCTAGAGTGCATGTAAATTGATTTTGAAAATCTCTTAACACGTGATTTGTTCAAAATGGGCATATAATTTATCAGGATGTGAGGCCCTAAATTTTATCCCTTTATATTCTTATCGAACCCTAATTTTTTATTCCTAAATTCACCAAAATTTTGGCTCATGACATAATATGTAACAATGTTTTAATTGGCTGTCACAGGACTAAATTCACCAAAATTTTCACCATAAACCCTAATTATTTTTGTTATACGCCAGATATGATATCAAAGCAAAGATTCATCAACCCAATCTCCAGCTTCTTTCTCTATCTCCTCTCCAACAAGCTCGTCAAAGTTACTCAAGATCGACTCAAGCTTGTCGAAGTTCTTTAAGTCGAAAATGAGGCGAGTGCAGACTCCTCAACTCATTAGCTCCATTCCCAAATTCATCAGCTTGAACGGAGTTAAGATTGATGTTCACGGCTCAGTCAAACCAATCAACAGTCTTGGCTCGAAGGTGAGTTGACTTGAGCTGATACAAAGTTTAGTCGGGTCAAAGCCGACGCAAAGTTAATCTAAAAATCCAAAAACAAGTTTGCAGCTGCAAGCCCAAATCTAACCCAATAGCAGTTAGCAGACCTTTTTTAGGGCTTACGCCCCCTATGAAGTTCATTTCAAGTACGATTCAATCCGTTAAAGGGTCGCTTTTCTTTCCATTAGAACCAACCCCTATAACTATGTTCTGACACTCTTGTGTAAGGTCTTTCGCTTTCAGTAGTGCACAATCTTCTGAGAAATCTTGTAAAATCCTACATTTGTTTATGAAAGACTCAACCAGTCTCACTTTTGGTTGTGCACAATCTTTAGAAAAATCTTATAAAATCCTACATTTGGGTATGAACGACTCAGCCTCTCAAGTGATCATAGTATAGTAATTTGATCTAATTCTCGATTGTTCATTTTCTGCAAATTAAACATGTTGTCTATTTATATGTAATTCATCATGCATAATTGTTTATTGGTACTAATCTCATTTTTTGCATGCTTAGTGTCATCATATAGGATTGAATTTCCCTGTATTTAGTAATTGAACCTTTTAGGAATTTTTTTTTCATCACTTAGAGCACTTATTTAGTTTTGTTTGAATTTGGTTTTGCAAAACCATCTCCATGTTTATATTCTAAGCATTACATTATCCTAGGTTACGCAAATATGGCTTAGACTAGCACAAGATTTAGCCCACATCTAGAGTCTGACACGTTTGTATAAGTTACAGTCAAGAAACTCATCAGAACATCCTTGCGTTGCGCTAGTGATTGACTATCATAATGACTATAAAACTAGAATTAGCGACGACTATAGGTATAGCCATGCTTATGTTTGGCACGTTGCTAGAAAAAATGAAATTCATTAAGAAATCAATATAAAGACTACTAGTTTGATTTGTATGAACTTTTTGATGCACGTAGAGTATGATTTGTTAGGTGGAAACAACAATTGTTAGCTACTGAGCATTGGACCTCATACCGTGGACCTATAAAGACATAAGATCATATGAAGAAAAATCTTAAAGAGAAATATTTTCTGCATTCCTATTGAACTATATTTTTAGATCGGTTGTTTAATCTATATCAAGGAGGCTTACCTATGAGAGTATAAGAATAATGATTATCTCGTTGTTAGATACGATATTGACAAAGACTGTTGCCTAAATTAATATAGGTTTCTCAATGGTTTGAAATCTAGTCTCAAAAGTGAGATGCTCCTATGTATCATGAAGTCTGGCAAAAAGGATTTTCTTTTTGCTCTGAAACTAGAATTATCTTTTAATGAACCTTTAAGAAGATTCAATTTCAAAGCCAAAGAGCAATGTTTTAAGTATGAAATATATGAGCATTATGCTTATTGGTGCTTCTCAAGGAATCAACATATTGATATGATATGTACCTGCTAATGATATCGATGATTCAAGGATGATGATATTCTTTCTGGGATACTAATGATGTTGAGGATGCATTATTGAAGTCTAATAAACATGATGAGATCCATGTTGTTTTCGAAGGTACTAGTGATGTTACAGATGTGTTAGTGAAGTCTAGCCCACCTATATTAATGAGATATATATTTTTACGAGGATAATAGTAGGGTATTGAGCATGAACATGAATTAATGGATTCTAGTATGTTTGTACAGGTTATTAGTTGTTCCCTTGCCACACCTAAGATAGAGGAAGAAATTCGACAAAAGATAGTTGCTACTAATATTCATTTCCTTAATGAATCATTTTCATTTTCCCTGGTAAACCAACAAAGTCCCCTCTTGAAAATTGTGTGAGTCACATAAGAGAAGAAAAAGCCCATTTATCTTTTAGATTTGGATCCTTTTCCTAAAAAAAAGTCAGGATATAGAGTTTCAGTATGTAATGGTTACTCCTAGTGTTTCTTCTGGTGAATCTTTGAAAGTCCTTTTTGTATTTCATCATGTTCTTACCGATCTTGATGTTGTCTGGAGAGTTGAGTAATGAGTGTTCTCCTACAAAACCATTATTTCTCATTTTCTAGCCTCTAGGAGTAACACCTAATGAATCTGTTAGGTTGCATGTCCCATTTTGCATGATGACATATGTACAAAGATAGCAATTTGTAATGATGACTAAAAATTTGTTCCATATTACCACCGTATAATTAAGAAATTTCAAGTTCACCTAAGAGGTTACCCACATGAATTATGAGAAAGCTACATGCTTGATATACATGTGCTTATAGAGTTCTGAGAAAGATCTCTCATTCCTTATAAGTTGAAAACCCATGAACCCCTGTATTAATCCAATTTTCAGTAGGAAGGACTTGATACTTCTTCATGCACGTGCCTTTCCAGATTCAGCATTTACTTCAACCAATCCATTGTAATAGTCAATTCCACCTCTACCATTTTAACTCAGAGTAAACATACAAGAATTAATTTCACTACCATTACCATGGCCTGATTAAGACATCTTAGCAGAGATTGAGTTGCTCAACCTGGAAGTACTTGCCATTTTTATCGATGCATTTACTGGAGATGAATATTTTAAAGCCAGGGAGAGTTGATGACGACAAATCTAATTAGTTGGGTTTACTAAGTATTATTATTTGATTTTAGTGACATTTATTTTTTTTTCTTTATTGCGTGGCATGCATGAATTAATTAATAGGCTATGTATAGCCATGTATGAACTCCTAGATATCATGATTAAAATTGAAATCCTATTCTTAAGGTGATGTAATTTGCTTTCGAAAATTTCATAAAATTTGTTATATTTAGAGTGGATATTTGATTCGGCTAGGTGCAAAGCCTAAAATTTATCCCATTGTTAATTTTATCATAGTTTTTTTGTTCTTCCCAAATGCACCAAAATTCCCACCACAAACCTAAAATTCTTCTGCGTTCAACATCTTTCTTCACTCCGTCCACCACTACTTTGACTAGACTTCAAATGATGTTGGGGCTACTACACCAGCCTTATGTAAAGAACTCCCTTCCTAATACATATGTACTATAGAACAGTACATAAGCCTCATGTTACAATTGCCTAAGCCATTAAATTCTCATTTGAGGTCCAAACATGTACATCATTATGTCAAGTATGGACTTTTAATCCATCTAATGAGAGCTTAATCTGGCAGTTATAGAAGGTGAAGGAACTGCCAAGAATCTTATCAGAGATTTTGGCATTGACCAATGGACTTCCTCAAAAAAAGAATAAAAAATTCTCATCATAACGTAGTTGTGCATGGTTTTTTTAGTCGAAGAGTGCGCCAGAATATGTGAATCTAGGAAGAAGATGAAGTTGAAAGTCTTTGCCACTGCACTATAAAGCTACAAACAGTGTTCTAAAAAACGTCCTATGCGGGCGCATGTGCGGGTGCATATGCGCCCGCATATGCGTTTTCGGCCTCAGAACGCACAGAAAAGCCAGAAATCGATCCATTATGCGGACAATCATTTATGCGGACGCATAATCGATTATGCAGATTATGCGTTCTGCATAATCCGCATACGATTATGCGGTTTTTGGTTTATTGGGTTTCGAATTTCTAAATTCGCCCGAAACCCGTACCCGTACCCGCTACCCACACATAAAAATCCCCTCTTCAGCTGTCGAACCCGTACATCCCCTTCCCGATCCCGTTCTCGAGTCCCCAAAGCGAAAAAAAACCCTAACCCCTCTCCGATCACCGGCAACATCTCCTCCGGCGATCGTGACTCCAAACCACCGACAAAAACGAAAAAACCCTAACTCTAGTCTCCCGATCTCCCGAGCTCTCCATTCGCCCTTTCCCCTCTCCGATCACCGACGACATCTACTCCGGCGATCGTGACTCCAAACTAGCGACAAAAACGAAAAAAACCCTAACTCTAGTCTCTGATCTCCCAATCTCCCGAGTTCTCCGTTCGCCCTTTCCCCTCTCCGATCACCGGCGATATCTCCTCCGACAGCTGCAGTCCTCAAGGCGAGCTCTCCGGCGACGTTGATTTGGTAAATTATTTTTTCCAGTTAAGATTTTAGATATTTTTAGGGTTTTGAAGTTTATATTTTTTAGGTATTATTCCTATTGAATATTTTGCTGGATTTTTGGTGCAATTTTTGGTGAGAATTAAGTTTAGTTGCTGGATTAATTTGCTGGATTTAGTTTGTTGGATTTTGCAGCCAATTAATTTGCTAGTGAGAATTAAGTTTAGTTGCTGGATTTAGTTTGCTGGATTAACTTGTTGGATTGAGAGAACTAGGGTTAATTTACTGGATTTTGCAGCAAGCATGACCATCTGAGAATTAAGTTTGCTGGATTACTTTGCTGGATTTTGCAGCCAATTAATTTGCGAGTGAGAATTAAGTTTAGTTGCTGGATTTAGTTTGCTGGATTAACTTGCTGGATTGAGAGACCTAGGATTAATTTGCTGGATTTTGCAGCAAGCATAACCATCTGAGAGGTTATTCTAGAGGAGGTTTATCCCTCCACGAAGAGAAGGTAGAAGTCATCTACTAGGAGAATGAGAAAGTTACCTAGTTGAAAAATCTTAGTAACATGTATACAAATCCCTAGATTTTTACATACACGCCTCTAGGGAAACAAAATTTTGGCATTAAAATTTTTCACAGCATACTTATATTTTGTGGCATTCCAGTAAAAATAAATAGGCTGGGGAGCTAAAGATAGAGACCCTCACCTTCTCTCTCAAATAAATGGATGAAAACTTTGTGTCTTTTGCATATGTAGCCATTTTATTGTTCACGTTTTTTCCCCCTAAATACATCAGATACCTTGGGAGAAATATATGTTCATATATGAAGCTTACAAATGCTATTTTCTAGTCATACATTCCTATCAAACCAAATTGGCTGTCGAGACATATTTTACATATGTGATCTAATTTTGTAATTCTTGTAAATCTGGTGATAGGCAATTAATTTCTTCGATATTAATATTTGTTGGATTTAGTTGCTATAGGATTAGAAATTAATAATTTAATATTTCTCTCAGCCAATTAATTCAAATTCTGATGTCTATCAAGGCATGAGTCTGATCTGAACTTAATATATACTATCTTTGTTAGAGAGTACAATGTTGCCATGAGATGGGTGGATTTTGAAATATTTTTTCTGTAACGTAACATAAAGTGCTACTAAAACCATAAAGTGTTGTTAACTGATCACTTCGATGAATTATTTTTGAATATAAGTTTATTTGAATATAAGTTGGCGATTTGTTAATTATTTAAGTTTATTGTAGTAGAATATAAGTTTATTTGAATATAAGTTGGCAATTTGTTAATTGTATAAGTTTATTGTAGTAGAATATAAGTTTATTTGAATATAAGTTAGCGATTTGTTAATTGTATGAATTATTTTTTTGAATGAGAAATAATTGTTATTCTTAATGATGTAGGAACTTCTTTAAGGCATATAATTTTTTCTGTATATCATCATCAATGGCCTCTAATTCAAGTAGTTGTAGCCAGCAAAATCCATCGAGTGAGGAAAATAGCCAGATTCCATTGAAACCAGCAGGATCAAATGACATTGGGTGGAATTATGGTAGGCTAATAAAGAGAGGATCTTATAATGATGCGAAATGCATCAAGTGTAATAAGATTGTGAAAGGAGGAATACATAGATTGAAGCAACATATTGCAGGAGTTGGAGAAGTATCAGCATGTGTGCTTTCCACAGATGAAGAGAGGCGTATATGTAGGGAGAACTTGGAGGGAATCAAGAAGAGGAAAGTTGACAAGCGGAAAGCTGATTATGAGCTCCGGAAAGAGGTGCAGATATCTGTGGAAAGAGAGAGAGAAGAACCCGAACTCACTGGAGATCATAGGACCCGTGTTAGTGGTCCACTGAACAGACTGGTGGATGAAGGTAAATGGAAGCAAACAGTTATCAATGAAGGAGAGAGAAGTGGAAGGAGCTGGCACATGATTATGCGGCCATGTGGGCATATGCCAAAGGAATTCCTTTTAATACTTTCGACTGTGAGGAGTTCGATCAGTTTTGCGAGGCTGTTGGCAAGCACGGTCCGGGGTATAAGGGCCCCAGCCAATATCAATTGAGAGTGTCTCTCCTAAATAAGGCATACAAAAAAATTGAGAACAGCTTGGAGAAGTCAAAAGAAGCATGGGATGAATATGGCTGCAGTATTTTGACCGATAGATGGACTGACAGAAAGCATAGAAGTATTATGAATTTATGTGTCCATTGCAAGGGCGACACATGCTTCATTAAATCCATTGAGGACTCGGCCAATGCATATACTGGCGAATACATATTAAATTGGATGGAAAACTGCATCAAGGAAGTGGGTGAGAAGCGCGTGCTGCAAGTGGTTACTGATAACCACCCATCCAACATGGCAGCAAAAAATATGTTGAAGGAAAGAAGGCCTAATATATTTTGGATCAGTTGTGCAGCCCACACTATAGATCTTATGTTGGAAGGTATTGGTAAGATACCTAAATACAAAGCGGTGATTGAGAAGGCAAGATCAACGACAGTTTTTCTCTATGCGCATCACAGTACTCTGGCTTTGATGCGCTCATTTACAAACAGGAGAGAGCTTGTTCATCCAGGAATCACCAGATTTGCCACCACTTTCCTAAACTTGAGCTGCCTGGTGGACAAAAAATCACAGTTGGCTGCTATGGTGTCTTCAGATAAGTGGGATAACAACAGATAGTCGAAGACAGAGAAAGGCAAGTCAACTAAAGCCACAATATATTCTGACTCCTTTTGGAAAGACATTAAAGAGCTTTTGAAGGTATACACTCTTTTGTTTAAATTGCTGAGAATTATTGATACTGATCGTAGACCTTCAATGGATTTTGTCTATAGAATGCTGGAAGATGCAAAAGACGAGATCAAAACTGCTTGCAATCGAAAGGAGTCTGCATTTAGACCAATTATTAATATAATTGAGAAAGAATCCAGGGGCAGACTTGATAGTATATTGCATTTGACGGCATATTATCTTAATCCCTATTATTATTATAGGGATAATACAGTCACAGAAAATACACTAGTAAGATATGCCGTCATGCATTGCATATGCATATTTTACCCTGAGCATGACGTCCAAGATCAGATTGGCTCGTATGAATTTCGTGTCTACAAAGATAAGGAGGGACTTGTGGGGAATGGTATGGCGGAAATGTACCGAATGAGTTTTAATGGCACGGATAATTTCGACTCAGGTAACCTTTATACATGAAATTTAAAAGAATTTAATATTAAATTCTATTCTTTCTAATTATTAACATATTGTTATATGTTGCTTTAATAGCTCATTGATGGGATTTTTATGGAGGAGATGCACCAAATCTTCGAAAAATAGCAATTAAGATCCTAAACTTGACAAGTAGCTCTTCAGGGTATGAGAGAAATTTCAGTGTATTTGAAGGGGTAAATACTACTACAATGATTATATATTTTATAATCTTTAATTATATTATTTTCAGATTTAACACTCTAACCTTCTCTTTTCTCTTGTGTAAAATCATATATAAATTTATAGATACATACAAAGAAGAGGAACAGGCTGGATACTAAAAGGTTGAATGATCTCATCTTCGTTCAGTTTAACAAAAAAATGGCACAGAAAAGAAATGCGAAGAAGAAGAATGGAGAGAGTAAGGATGTGCTGACTGCTTCAGATGATTCCAGAGCTTTGCACTGGAAAGATGAATTTGTTAGAGAAATAGAAAATGATGACGAAGATGAGATCTTCCCTGGTTCCGGCTTAACATGGGATTTTATTGTTGCGGCGAGTGGAGCTAACGAAGATAGACTCAGGAGAAGTAAAAGGACGCTAAGAAGGAGAGCTGCAGTGGGAATGAGAGCACAAGAGGGTTCATCCAGTACAGTTGTTGAATATCTTCCTGAATATGATCAAGGTATAGCTGTTTTAGAAGAAGAGGGTGATGATGTGGATGATGATGATAGCTCTGAGAAGTTGGAAAACAATGTTCAATATAAAAATGACAATGAGGAATAGTAGAGAATTTGTTGAGTGGGATGAACTGTGTTTGATAAAAACTTGCATTATTTTTTGAATATGAAAAACTAATTACTTATGTAGTTGACACAAACATGTATTAACAATGTGTGGATTATTGTCATATGTTCATTTGTACATGCATTGTTCATTTTTATGTGTTAAAGAACTTTCTTAATTCTTATATATCATATATATTGATTCTCATTTAAATTTTCTTTTCGATTTGCAGGTGAGCGACGTTTTTGATCCATACATACATGCGTCGTTCTTTTTTTTACATTGGGAGTAAAGAGTGAGTCTTTCCATCTTTTTAATTTCTTATGTAGAGCCAGTTTATATTTATTTTATATGCTTACGGTTATTATTTATAATTTTTGAGAGTTTTATAGCATTAATATATCCATTTTTTAATAATTATTATATTAATATATATTAAAATATTAATATTCCGCACGTATACTGAAAACGCATTCTTGAACATTGGCTACAAAATTGGACAAAAGAATATATCATATATTATGATGCTATGCACAGATTGAGAATCAATGTTGAAAATAAAGAGTTATGTAACCCATTATATTATATTATAATACCTAATGTAAAACCATAGCTATCTATGTGCACCGTAATGGTGCATTTTTATGTAATTTTACGTTATATTATTACTCGCTATTTTTTTAAAGCAATTTCCAGAGAGCTGTTGATTATTTCTTTTAATTGTTAGTTGATTGTTGCAATTTTTTTACTAGGTTACTTGTTTCTCGCTTATTTGATTTCTTGTGAAATTGCTAGCATGTTAAATTGCTTACTTGGTTGCTTGTTATAATTCTTTTCCACTGTTAGAATTTTTTTTTGTTTTTTGTTGATTATATTGAATTCTCAGTTAAATTGAAACGAACAATTATAAATAAGATGAATTGAATATAAAAAATATAAATTACAAAATTGGTGATGACTGAAACTGAAATAAATAAATATGAAATCTTGTTCTCTTATTTGGAATGACTGAAATTAAGGTTGTAAACTTAATATAATTTATGAAGATAAATCTAATAATTAGTTTGAAACTTGTTAGAAACTTAGGATAGTTTCAACTTTCAACATGTTAAAGAATGTTTTTATATTTTTATTAGAATTTTTAAATTTATTTTCCAATTTATAAAAAAAATTGTATAGTTTTGTACTTATTTTTATTAAATAAATAGGAAATTGCATAGAAGAATTATCAGTGTGAGCGATCTGGCGTGATTCTCTTTTGGTTTATGTAACCTACCCTAAGAACTAGGGATAAAAGGCTTAGTTATTGTTGTTGTTGTTGTTAATAGGAAATTGTATAATCCACGTTATATATTACGCTAGATATAACCTAATAGAGGCAAAATGTTACGCTAACGTTATTCTTATTTTAAACATTGTTTTGCACAGTGTTAGTTTTTTTTTTATCTGTTTTTTCCCAATACACGCATATCCGAATTTGAACCTAGATGACTCATACCATCCTAGAGTCCAGATGACTCATACCATCCTAGAGTCCTTGTCCACTACTCCAAAACTCCAAAGTGGTCAGAGTTGGAGATATATCATTATCAGGGCTGAAATCCAACACTTACGTGAGTGTGTTGATTTGAACTTTGACGGCTCTAATACCATTTGCCGATGCACCAAACTCCAAGTTAAAGGTGAGGGGAGATATATATTTTTATATTTAAAACAATCCAAATTTGCAAATTATTATATATGTCAGTTGTTTCCAGGAGTACATATGCGTAGCAAATTCTACAAATTATTGGACATGTCAATATGTTGTTGTCTTTAAGGTATAAAATCTTTAAGGTATGCTAGCCTGTTTCCCTCCAAGAATAGAAAGACAAGGATATAGAAAGACAAGGATACAAAAGGTGAAAAACAACCAGCACTCAAATGAGAAATTGAGATATCAGAAATTCTTCCTTTAAATCTAGAAATGGCATAGAAAAGGCTGAACAATTGACCGAAAAGATGATAATATATGAAAATCTTTCATTACAAGAATTTTTTATTGACAGGCAATTATAATAGTTCAACAGAGTAACCAAGAAGTCCATAATCAGATCATATGATGAGGCATGCAAATTCTTGCCATGTTAAATATATACATCCCACAAGGGATCCCCTTATGTGAACTGTCTTATAAAAGAACTAATACTAATTATACCAGAAAAAAGAGCATGCCAAATCCAATACATACAATAGAAGTTAAGAGCAACGAAGTTAAACCAGATTATGAGGGGGAAAAAAGAGAGCATATTTAAACTGTGCAATTCTAACCTGAACATCACTCCATTCAACACACCGAAGAAATTTCGTGAGTGCTTTCTTTTCTGACATTAAAGAGAAGCGAAACTTCCATAATAATTGCCTCTCATCACCGCTCAATGTTCGCGTTGGAGGGTACTTGAGGATTCTTTGTATTGACCTTACATACCAAAAGAACACAGTTATAAACAAGCCACTGATGATAGCATGAAATATTCATGTTCAAATATGCGCACAACATATGGTTTTGCAAGTCAAATTACGTAGTAGACAGAAATAGCATGGATGATGCCTGCACGTGTGACAAAAAGATATGAGAAGCTGGTGTAGGAAATTTCCAACAATGGACACTCAAATTCGTGCATATATACATAAATAATTTTTAGTGAAGACAACAGAATAACGCAGAAAAAACTGATTTCATGCCAAAGTCACACTGATAGATTAAAGAATCTAAGATAACAGGAAACAGATTCCTATCTGAAACCTCAAATTTTAAATTTTCTTCACTTAGGAAGATAATAAAGAAAATATTGACTATTAGATGATTGATAATGGCAATGAAGACACTCACCTGGAAAGACTCCAAAACTAAACTTACTGCTAAAATAGCCCGAAACTAACCTCTAGCCTAAGGAAGATCTATACCTACCTAGTGTAACAATCCAATTTTTATTATAAAAATTTCTGGATGTCAAATTAGTCCTGGAATGACTGTTTTGTACTCGTCTCATTTTCTAAATTTTTGATAATCTTCTTAAAATTTTCTGAACAATCATTTAAAATAGTTAAGGACTAATTATATTCAGACCCCATATATTATGGAGATGTATAACTTATTACCCCTAAAATCTGAAACTCACATTTAGCCTCCTGGGATAGCTAACGAAGTTTAGTGGCCGTTTAGGGTTGAGTCACGTGATGCGAACGTGTAGTGAAATATCGGTTTTGTTCCCGACTGAATTGAGTGGAGATAGAGGGGGAAATTGGGACTCCTCGCTGCTGATGCGCACATGTTATTTGCTTCTTTTATTTGTTTATGTTGATGCTGCTGTATATATTATTATTTCAACGCTTATTTTGTTGTATATGGTTTGTTGTTATTCTATATTAAGTACTGCTGCTGTGCAAGTAGCAGTGCTGCTTGCACAGCAGCACTGCTGCTACTGTGCATGCGTAAAGGCAGCATGCACAGCAGCTGCAGCAGCTCCTGTGTATGCTGCCTTTGCACATGCACAGCACAGCATGCATGCTGCCTTTGCGCATGCACAGCAGCTGCAACAACCCTTATTTTGCACTTTCTGAAAGATAAATTGCACATAAACCCATAAGTGTCCATCCACGATTCATTGATGAGTGTTCATCCACTATTTCAGGCATGAGAGCGAATGCACTCTGCTCCCAGGCATGAGAGAGGGAATGCAAGTTCATATGCACGCTGTAAAATTTGGATGTGTTGACGATGCTTACAGAACAGCTTGATCAGCTTGTGTGGCAAGTGTAGAGAGATTGATGTAGCTTGCAGAGTGTTTGAGCAGATGGGGTCTAACAAGACTATTGCTTCTTGGAGTTCAATTCTTACTGCCCAGAATAGAATGGGGTTGTGGCTTGAGTGCCTCAACCGATTTGCAGCAATGATCAGTTTAGGCATGAGGCAGGACGAGAGCTCGTTGGCTAGTGTGCTTGCCTCATGCGCTCACCTAGGCGTGCTAGATAGAGAGAGATAGGGAGAGAGAGCGAGAGAGAGAAAGAGATAGAGAGTGGGGGGTGAGAGAGAGATGGGGAGGGAGAGAGAGAAAGATAGAGAGAGGGAGAGAGAGAGAGGGAGGGAGCAATGGGAGTGAGAGGCAGTGAAACTATTAAGGAAGGAGATGATGGTAAAAATGAAATCAAATAAAAGAAATGCAGTTTTGTTTAAAAAAGGGTGAAATTATCTAACTGTTGACTAAATTTGGTAACGGTCCAGGGGGCTAAGTGAGAGTTTTAGACTTCATGAGTAATAAGTTATACACCCCCCATACTACAGGTGACATGAGTGTAAACTCAATAATTAATCACCTATAAGCCCCATGCCTATCTTGCCTGGCCTCACTCTTCCCTCGACCTATTAAATCAACTTCGACTTAATTTGGATTGCTTTAATTAAAGGTTTTTTTTATTTAAACAACTATAATAACATATTAAACAACTAACTATTTGTTCTACATCTATTATATCCCTATTCAACCATACCACGTAACTCCTATCTCCCTTAAATTGTGAATCTTGTCCCCCATTTACTGCCGACCTTAAGTAACCAAGAGAGGAAGAGAGACTTTCCCTCCTATTTTCCTCTTACAAACCCTCTCATTCTTTCTCTCTTTCACCTCTTCTTTTTAAGTTTGAGTTTTTGGAGAAAAGATCAAGCTTCCAAGCTTCAACTTTCACAACTTAAAAATCATCACTCTCATTTTCATCCTCTATCTCAAGAGCACAAGTAAAAAATCATACTTTATCTCTATTATTATTTGTAGCTAGAGTGATCTCATAGTTAACTTACGAACTTGAGTTGTTTCAGCTTACAAAAAGGTAGTTTTTGTACATAATATCTATGCTGATACTAAAAATATATAATTTTTTCACATTACTCCAAGCCATGTTCAAATTTGTGATTTTACATATACCCTCCACTCTTAAACTATGAGTTATTTACTTTAAATATTTGCTCGGTATTTATATGTAAAGATGCTATCTTTGTGTATTATCACCATGTTTGGATATTAATATATGATCTTTCCATATACTTCGTGTTTGATACAAAAATTTAATTCCTATACGAAATTCATGTTCAGCTTGGCATGAAAAGTTTCCGAATAATATCTGTATATTTCTTCATAATCATATTTCAAAAGGGTTTCTTATGAAGTTTTTATACTTAATTTGCTAAAATATAATTTTTATACAAACTATCATACCTATGTCATAAAAGTAACCTTTTTATGCTAATCCATATGCTCACTAGAAAGATAGGTATAATTATAAGTTTTAACAAATTTATTACCTTTCCATATCACGAAAGCATGCAAGGATTTGACAAAATTCACAAATTATTGGAATAATAATTATGATATTGCATGAACCTATTTAATAGGTATCCCCCTACCTCAGTACTCAATTGTCTAACGTGATTTATATGCATGATTTATCTACGTGATTTATACAGGTGGATCAATATTTTCACAACTCTCATTCTAATGTTCTATTTTCATACTTAACACTCAACTTATATATGCTAGTTACTTGATATCAATATTCTAAAACTCAGTTTATTACTCACTCTGTCCGAGAGCGAGTAGCAAGTACTCGTAAAACTCAGCGAGTACTTATTCAAATCAGCAAGTACTTATTCAAATTTATTTTCTGTAATTAACAAGTAATCAAATTTGTATTTTTTTAATTCCATCTTTATCTCATCTCTGTATAGATCCTATAGGTTTCTAACTCAAATTACAAAAAAAAAAAAATAGCAGAACAAAAATATTGTACCAATAAAAATATATATATAATAGATTTTTTAATTCATAAAGAAAATCAAACATTTCACCCTTTATGTAGATCTTATAATTAGAAAAAACGATTGCAGAAAAAATTATAATAAAAAAAGGTTGCAGATTTATAAAAAGAACAAAAAAATGTAAGAAAATTAAGCAGAGAAAAAATGAGTAACTTTTTAATAGATCGAGTCTGAAACTCAGAACTCGGATGAGTACTTGACTGAATTGGCATAGTACTCATTTTGTCTAAATTTTCAGCCGATTTCTCTCTACTCGACTCGTTTTCTAAACGAGTCCAAGTACTCGAATGAGTAATCGTCCTAGTAATCTGGGTTTTAGAACACTGCTTGATACATGATATGTGAAAATAAACCGAATTATCATAATAAGTACTTGGACATGTCTTCATATTGACATGAATCTTGACTTGCTCCTTAACTTAATTTTGTCATAAATCTTGTCTTACTTATTATCCGGATATTGCTTTGATGATAGATATATACATGTACGTAACCTTAACATGATTGGTTTATCGTATTCCGGACTGATTGACATATATCAATACTTAAAAAATGTGTGTTATAGGGAAACTAAAGGATAAACTAATATTGTATCATGAAATATTTTAGGATAGATTATGCAATCGAAATAAGAGCCATCCACAGAGGTGCTAAGGTGGTACCGATTTATCATCTCTTGTTTAGCTCGTGTTGGTGGGATGACCAATTCCTGTTTGCAGTATTTGTATATGCTTAAGTACTTAGAAGTATGGCTCATTTAGTGCTAGCATCTTGGCCGAATCTCAGCTATACACGAATACTTTTATAATACGAATCTATTTTTTCACCAGTTAGTCCCAACAATAAAACGTTAACATGGACTTGACATGCCTATATATTCCTATTTGACACTATTACTTGAACATTTATTGTTTCTTGTACATGCATTGTTTATATTCCATTTGCCAGTTCACGTTGCGCAATCACTACCATGATTGTTTGACTTGCCGAGTTTGATTTTGAACTTCCCCTACACACTCAGATACTGAAAATGACGGCGAGAATTTGCCTGTTAAAGATTCGTATTTTCTGAAATAGATCAAGCAACAATAGATTTCCTCTTCTACAATAATACTTTTGGATTTGGTATCTACAACTCTTTTATTGCCTTAATCCCACTGTATATATTGACACTTAATTTATCAATTGAACTTGTTACTTTCTCTCAAGCATATGTTATATATCTTCTTTTATGCAGTAGTAGACAAACTTCCAAGATTATGGTAGGTTAGTTGTGTTTTAATTTTATTTATTTCTACTTGAATTTCTTGGCCTTGTACACGTTAATTTACAAGTGTCCGCTGATAGTACACTTTGTTCCATGCTTGGTTGGGAACGGGGCATTACACCTAGAGTGAACAATATGAAATTCAAATGCTAAAAGACTCTTGTTCTTAATTTTTCCATAAAAAAAGCTCAGAAGACACAAACTTTTTAAAAAAAGAACTATGCTCAAAGGAAAGTAGTGTAAGATACATGGTTAGGTTTATTCATGTAAAACAAATTCGCTAGCATAAACTCTACACGAATATAACTTGATGTATGTATCATACTTGTTATAGTATCCTTTTTTTCCCCTCTTGAATGCAAACAACCTAGAAAATGTGGTGCAAACCCTAGCAATCTCAGAGATTACATCAAATAGCCAACTGGCCCGAAGTGAATGATACATGGTTAGGTTTATTCATGTAGTGTAAGATACATGGTTAGGTTTATTCATGTAAAACAAATTCGCTAGCATAAACTTTACACGAATATAACTTGATGTATGTATCATACTTGTTATAGTATCCTTTTTTTCCCCTCTTGAATGCAAACAACCTAGAAAATGTGGTGCAAACCCTAGCAATCTCAGAGATTACATCAAATAGCCAACTGGCCCGAAGTGAATGATACATGGTTAGGTTTATTCATGTAGTGTAAGATACATGGTTAGGTTTATTCATGTAAAACAAATTCGCTAGCATAAACTTTACACGAATATAACTTGATGTATGTATCATACTTGTTATAGTATCCTTTTTTTCCCCTCTTGAATGCAAACAACCTAGAAAATGTGGTGCAAACCCTAGCAATCTCAGAGATTACATCAAATAGCCAACTGGCCCGAAGTGAATGATAGACTCACAATTAACTAAAACTAACAAATAATTTTCTCCTGCATCAAGAGCACAAGGGAGAGACTTGAACACTAACGTGACTGGGACAATTTGAGGCAAAACCTAAGACTGCAAACTATACAAGGGCCAACCAAGTTGAAAACTGTATCTAGAATGCCTAATGGTCACATATCAAACACTTGAAAGCTTTTTTCTCTTATTGGGTGAAACAAAGCAGGAAGTCGTCTGCAGCAGGTGATTAGGTTACATTGGGACCATAAATCATAAATCCTACTATCTAGACGGGAAAAAGAACTTGATTAGTCACATAAGACTAGTAATACACCTATAAGATTCTTGAACTGGAAGGTTTTTTATTAGTTTACAATATGTTTCAATGGGTTCTCTCTTTTTTTTTTATTTTGTGCGTGTGCCCATGCTTGGTTTTTTTTTTTCCCTTTTTTTTTGGGTTTGGTTGGGGGGGGGGGGGGGGGGGGGGGGGGGTGGGGGGGGGGGTTGTGGGCAGCAGGCAGTAATAACGGGAAGGCTAATTCAGATCACGTAAAAGAAAATTTTATCATTTAAACTAAGAGCACGTGCTGGTAAACGTCTCTAAAAGGAAAATGACTTTTTTTCAAGTTTCTATGCAATGCATTAAGGACTAATGGTTCTGAAACCAGGTTATTTTTTACACTAATAGTACAGGCAATATATTTGAAACCTAGATCAAGACATGGCCACAAACATACAGGGAATGATTTTGTTTTTTTAAGTTTCTTAGCAATGCATTGAGGATCAACGGTTCTGAAACGAGATCTATTTCTTCCACTTGTGGTGCAGGCCATATATTTGAACTTTTAAGAAACAAACCGTGTGCACGCGCATGCGCGCGCGCGCACACACACACATATATTACAACCTAAACAAACTAGATGCTTCTAAGCTGTCATCATAGCAAGGGATATATTAAACTCACTTAATTTATGTGCTTATTAGTTAAGAAAGCCGTGAACTTTAGCACTTCAGTTCATATATATTTTAGATGATATAGATACCTTCAAATATGGTTCACGATACAAATACCTTCAAACATGGATTTATGGAACTTACTTTTTTCATGTGTTTGCAAGTAGTTAAGAAAGCTGTACACCACGCATTTTTGTTCATACATATTCTAGATGATATAGATACTTCTAAATATGGTACATGATATAGATACCTTCAAACATGTTAGACTTTAGAACATATTGGCGGAGGGTCGCTTTAAATGGTAAGAACATGAGCAATGAGCATGATATTTCGGAGAATTGATAGTAATATAGATGAAGGAATGGCTAGGCCTATGGGTAGACTAAATGAGCGTGGATCAACGAAGAAAAAAAGATATGGGAAATTTCTAATGGCAATTGCTAATTTAACAAAGGAGATGGCTCAAACAGGAATGAAAAAGGAAAACAAATCATTGTCGCTGACTAAACAATTTTGGATAAAGGCTTTGTTGCCGTCACTATAGAAACACCAATGACGTGAAAGTTCTATCACATGCAGCACGTAATGTAAGATACCTAACTAACAAAAGAAAGAACGACTTATGAATTGAAGACACTGGAAACTTACTTTCTTTCACTATTACTTGGTTTAAGATCCCTATCAATTATCCCACGGGTCAAGCTCCTTGCAAGCTTTAGTTGTTTATGCTCAGATGGATTTTTCCTTCCAACTTCAGGATCCCATACAGTAACAAGTTCATTTGTTGAAGTTACAGAAGTTGGGACCAAATAATTTGCTCCAGCCTCCTACATGTCCAAGTAAATAAATTACAGTTACTCAAAAGAGCACCAAATAAAAAACCGAAGAGTCTATATTGGTATATAAAAAAAATACAATTATTAATTTATACAACATAGTTGTCGGGCAACAGTTTAATAGAATCTTCTAACTTCTACATTTAGTTAATAAGTAACTCAATACAGAATGTGAAGGGCTGGTACAATGTTCAAAAGCTTTCAACTCAAATCTTGGCTAGCTTATAAAAACAAAAATTTCTTCACCATCAGCGAGTACCTGAAAGACAACTGTGTGTTCAAAACTGCAAAAATCAACTATCAGGCTTAGGTAGGAATTTCCATTTATAGTGCTTTCCTGTCCCTTGAGCTTCTCCACCGATTTAAATGCAAGACGGTCCAACCAATCAATATGTTGTATCCGTCCCCTTTCGTACTTATTTACAAGTCTTTCCAAGCGCTCTATTTCACCTCGCTCGTGCCTAGGAACCTGACAAATTAAATCAATCAGCAAGAAATATAGTTTTTGACAGTGTATATTAAAAAAATTGGCAATAAAAATTTAAGATATTAATCATCCAAGGGATATAACTTAATAAGCAGAAGACATGCACAAGGGCTTTGCACAAACCTTTCCAGGTGTGGTGGTGGGAATTGTTCCATCTGCTTTTTTTCCATGCCAAAGTCGAAGCTTTTGCCTCCCAGTTTTAAGCTGCCTTTTGCTGTTGAAAAGAAAAATTGTAGCACCACCAACTAAAGAATCATCACCACCACAGGATACATCCCAAACCTACAGATGAGAAATTGATAGAACAATTAGATAATACAAGAACCAAGAATGGATGATCAGATAAAACGAAAATTTTCTAACCAAAAGCACGTAGTGCAGAAGAAAATTTTAAAAAACAAAAACAAAAAAGCTTTGCGAATTCTTTGCAACATTAATGGGGACGCCTTAAAACTTTTTGATATTAAAAAAAAGCTTGTCCTAACGAGAATTCGTTGCCATATTATGAACTACCTTTTATGTAGACTCATGATACTTATTTATCAATAAAGCTGAAGCTCTTTGTTAAATACTCAATTTGTTGTTAATTTTGCTTTTTGTTTTTGCTGCGTACCAAATCTTTGGACTTTGACTTCTTATTAGTCAAAGAAAGTTAGAGGCATCTCCTAGGTAGCATGAGCTAGTAATGTGGTAGGACATCCTACCTGCTAACTAAGATTATAGGATTTAAAGCAATCCCCTTGCTTCTCGTATACTCGGCCAAGAATTCAGCACCAATTTAGCAAAAAATCGTTTTTGGTGTAGGCATCTAAAAAAATTATCAAGATATTTAAATTAATAAAATCAGACAAAGTTATTAAAATTTTGGCATGTTTTTTCACAATTGCACAGGTTCATAGCTGACATTGCATTAAGTTTCAATAATTACTTGCATTTTGTTAGTTCTAAAAAAATTTATTTATGGTTTTTTAAACATGTTAGATACTTTTCTTCATTAAATTAGTGACTTCCATTTTCTATGCTATTAATGAAATTGATTGAGGAGGTTTTGGGAAAAAGTTGTGCTAGTTTTAGCTTAATTTTTTAGATGAATACATTTTCATTTTGAATAAGTGTCTATTCATTTAGTGGATTTCCATATCTTAAGTTGTTAAATGTGGACATTTTTATGTTAATTTAAATTAAATTATTTTAAAACCAAGTTAAAGATTTTACATCATGCATTAATGTCTATATTTATATCATTATTTGTCTCTAGCAATTTAATAAATGTTAACAAATTGTATTCATCAAGTATTACCAGAAGTTCTATAGATACAAAATATCCCCATTGCTTACAACTTTAATGGATTAATAGGTAAAATGAGAATATGTGTGTGTGTGAGAGAGAGAAAATTGAGAATTTTGCAACGCAACTGGTCAGATTTCCAGTGTGCCAATTTATCTTAATTGTTGCCAGTTCATACCTTTGAATTATAAACTTTATGCATTTCAAGTTTGTTTTAAGCTAATTAAGTTTGGGTTATAAATCAGAAACTCAAGAATGCAACAATAAAATCTCCACTACCCACTGTAACCTAAACCCTAAACCTGAAAGCTAGATTAGGGGTGAGGACAATGGGATTTGAAAAGGAGTGGATTGGCAGCTCTATGTGTAAAAGGAACCTACGTTTTTCTAGAAATTTACTCCACTCTTTTATTTCCCTCCACAACAACATATATTTTCCTCCAAAGTTTGAAAAATGGAAAGCATATAGTAAACCTCTTGATCCTTTAGCAAAGTGAACCATAAGCTTTGAACTGAAGAGCAGAAGCCACAAGAACTTAAATTTTACATTATAATATAACATGAACAATTAAAATCCTTATGTATCTAAGTTACATGATATAATGGATAAGGGTGAGTACCTCAAATTTCAATGTAAGAATTAGTGCTCTGATGATTAGAGATATAGGAAGGCCCAGTATGAAAATTGAAGTATACTTTGAACTGAAATTGAATTACCAATAAAGCTGCGAGGAGGAGGCCATCAAAGGTGGTCAAAATTGGTAGGAGAACTTTCTAACTTATATGGATGAACAGATAAAGCGAAAAGAAAAACAAGAAAAAAAAAAAAAAAAAAAGGAGGACCAAGATGGAGCAAACAAAAAAGGAGGACGAAAAGTCCTTTATACTGAAGCATAAACTTCAATACACAGCAGAAAGCCCAATTTATGCCAAACAGTGTAAGATTCTTATGAATTAGAGTAACATTCATTTATTAGAGCTTTATATTATAGGAAATGTAGCAAAACTACCTCCCCTCACTTCAAAGTGCTTTGAAGTGGGCTTTTTAGCAAGCTTTTTAAACAATTTCCTCTTTAGTCTCAACATGTCTACATAGTAATACTATATGAGACCATGACTAGGCATGTCAAATGAACTTGTGGCTAGCAAATTGGTAGTGTTCAGCTTGGTTTTGGCTTGTTCAATTAATAAATGACCCGAGCTTGAGCGAAGTTTTGTTTTCTCAAATTCAGTTTGAATAAGCTTGATATGGGTAAATGTGTGTATATCTCTTTAAAAATATGTGACATTTTAAAGATATGACATATATTATTAGTTACATTATGTACATAGTTGTTAATATCCTTGGATATGCAATAAATATCTTACTATACGATACGCGAGAAAATTGATATGTATTTTATCTATAATACTATTGGGTTATGTATCTTTGATAGAGTAAGTGTACCAATGTTGAAAATAACACGTTATGAAACCTGTTATATTGCGTTACGTAACCTAACGGAACCCCAACGCTACGTAACAACTGAAAATAACTCAGCTCACCGTAACAGTACGTTTTTTATGTTATTTTTTGTTATATTACGTAACGTTACGTTAAGTTACGTTATGTTACGTTATTTACAATTATTATTTTAGTAATTTCTATATTATTGTTAATTATTATTTTGTTTATTAGCGAATTGATGTATTTTTCTTGACTGGTTGTTAGCTTGTTTGATTACTTGTAAAATTGCTAACTTATTAATTTGCAATTGTTTCCTTTTTCACTTGTTGTAATTTCTCTACGATTGCTGAAAAATCTTGTTAATTTTATTGAATTTTTAACTGAACTGAAATCAATAATTACAAATAAGATAAATTGAATATTACAAAATATAAATCACAATAATGATAATAACTGGAATTGAAATAAAAAAAATTAAAATCTTATTTTCTTGTTTAAATAATGATTGGAATTACGGTTGGAGACTTAATATAATTTATGAAGATAAATGTGAAAATTGTTGTAAAACTTAACAAAAAATTAGAATAGATTATGTATTAAAAAATAGTTTTATATTCTATTTTAGATATTTTAAATTTATTTTTGAATTTATAAAAATTATTTTATATAGTTTTATATTTATTTTTAACTAAATAAATAGAAAATTGCATAACCTATGTTATGCGTTACGCTATATGCGACATAACCTAACAGAGACAAAACGTTACGTTATCATTATCGCTATCGCTATTTTAAACATTGAAGTGTACCTACGATACGTTATGATACACTAAATTAGCTTATAAATATATTTCAAACTCATTTAAATGAATCTTTTGAATGTATACAGAATACAAATTCCAAGTAAGTAGTCATTTAACAACAATGCACATCAAAATTCAATATACTTAATTTAGTTGATAAAAACTTTTAAACAAAACATCAAAAGAGGTATATTATTAATTTATAGTCAATATAATTATTTAATTACTAATTCTCAATTCAAGTATCTTATAAGTTTGTTTCTTATGCACTACAATCTCGATAAAAAGAAAATTTTACATAGATTTGAGAAAATGAAAATGAAAAAAATAAATAAAATAAAACTTCTTAAGGATGATGATATTAATATATTTATAATGGATGATTAATTGATATTACATTAACTTGTTTCGTATATTTTTGGCGAGGTAACAAACTTATGCTCAATGCTTTTGTTTTCGTAAAATAATATATAACTGAAACTGAGACAAAAAAAAAAGGAAAGAAATTAAAGAAACATATGATGTTAGAAACAAAATCCAATTATAAATGGATTGTTAAGAAATAAGAACTTTCCACAGTGAAAGATGTTGCTTGGATAGATTTTAATATGTGTTTTAAGTTAAAAGAGGAATAATGGATCTACTAACAAGAAAAAGAAGAGAAGATTTAATGACAAAAAGTTTTCAATTAGCTATTTATTTCTACTATTTAGTCTTTAATAGATTATTTTATAATTATTGGTAGGTCTTCTCAACTTGAATGCAATTGCAAACAATAAATAAAGGGAAAGGAAAAAAGAAAATAAGAGTATACTAAAAGAGGAGTTTATACGGGGAAAAAGAGACAAAAATGAGAAAAAAGAATATCAATGTTAACTTCAAGTGAGTTTAACAATATATTTACTAATGTAGTATAATTTAATTAATGACCTCATGATTATCACATTTTGAATGAGAGTTAACTATTTATATATTGCTATTGACTTGTATTAACATATTACCAACTTTAGTATTTGTCTTCAGTTTTTTTTTTTTTTTACTTATACTTTAAATTTGATGATATGTATCATGTGTTATATATTGTTATGTGATACCTATTATAGATTGGTCAACGTATCTTCTGATATTGTATGCAATATGATAAGCATTATGATCTATAGAGAAAACGATACACTATCCATATCCCAATTTGACAACTTTGGGTACATAATAAAATACAAAAACAAATTTGAAAATAGAAGTTTAGGCATAGAAAATAGTTATATTTCACCAAACATTCCCAACAAGTACTTTTTATCAATATTATAAGGTTGATTCTATGAGTTTTTGGATAAAAGAACCATTTGTGAATTTTTAGTATTCAATTAAGTGCCTATGAGGTGGCTCAAGGTCGGCTCAAATAACTTGCAGGCTCAAGTAAGGGTGTGCTCACTAGAGCTCAGCTTGTTGACACTTCTAACCATGAGAGCCCAGTGTGGGCGAAGGCTCACATTTGAATTTTCTGAAAACATATAGGTTTCAGTTGAGTTCATTAGCCTCATTACCCTTAGGCCAACACTGAATTGCGAAAAAAATAAAGGCATATACAATTTCTAAACTCATTAGACTCACTCTAAGACCGTAAAGAAATTACAAAAAAAGGCATATGTTTTTTTACAAGGCCCAAACTGTTTTAGGTTAGACTTTTTTTTCCTTGAAGTAGAATTTTAGTGAAATTGGGTATTTTATCACTATCCACAAACTTTAATACAATTAGGTTAATGAAACTTAAAAGGATCAAAAATAGAAACTAAAATAATGTTCAGTCATTTTATTTCAAATAGGCAATTCCTTTAATTTGAATTTTAAAGCTAAAAAAAATGTTAACTTTCATTAAGTATTTTGAAATATTCTGAACTAAATTTGTTTCCTCATTTTGCAAGGAAATATCTATGTGATTATGTTCTTATACAAAGCATGCTCACTGTGTTCATACTGAAGGAAAAAAATCTTAGTTCCACTGTTGATTCTATGAATTTCTTACTCCATTAGAAAATCCAAATGCCTGACTTATCTTTTGGCATGTCATCTATATATGTAATATCAAATGAAAATTGGCCTCTTCATTCATGCGGCAAGGCCTCAAATACGAATGACAAGGGGAAATTTGTGTCTATGATGGGAGGTTTGGGAATGTTGGTTGTCTTATTACATAAAATTAGTATCACCACCCATATGCTACATTGTTATGTCACATTCCAAAAGAGTGAAGACTAACCCATGTAATATCTAAACACAAGCCACCTTCCCCAAGAGATGGGGTCAACGACCCACGTGATAAAACAGTAGCCTAGCAACCGATGTTCATGGCTACAAATCTACATACGTAGCATCAAACGCCTGATGTTTTTTCTTTTTTTTTTAATCTTTCAACATGTCATCTATATATGTAGTACCAAAAGAAAACTAGCCTCTTCATTCATGCGGCAAGGCCTCAAATACGAATGAGAAAGGGAAATTTGTGTGTCTATGATGGAAGGTTTGGGAGGGTAGGTTGCCTTATTACATGAAATTAGTATCACCATCCGTATGCTAAGTTGTTATATCACCTTCCTAAAGAGTGAAGACTAAATAACCCATGTAATATCTAGAGACATACCACCTTCCCCAAGAGATGGGGTTAACAACACATGCTACAACAGTAGCCTAGCAACTGATATTTATGGCTACAAATCATGTTTGTAATACCAATCCTAGTTACTAACTTAACAAAATGGGGTTAGAACCAGCATCTAAATATACAAAAGCATGAGGCAAGCAAATGTGAAGTATTAAACCCCTTCTTAGTCTAGGCATAATGTGGGAGGCATAAACCTCACAATTATTCATCATTCTATTTTCAGTTTACACGTATTCTAAAAATACAAAAGAAAGGATAAAATAGAATTAAAAACCCAAGAAAGGCCATACTAGCTTACAGTTATTGCAAGTTGTGCTTGAGAAGTTAAGTCTCTATACTTTGTACTCAGAGTAATGACCTCATCATTCCAACAATATGGGTGTCCTGAAGACTGCAGCAGCCTGGTAAATACAAGTACAGCAAAGATTCATTAGATGGCGCATGACAAGAGCGGATAAAGAGAATGAGACAGAAAACTATGTATCCAGTTTTGTCAATCACGATAATATGACTGCAAAAATCAGCTGATGATATGTGTGCTAAAGAGACTTTTGGGGAGTACCTCGTTCTTGAAGGCAATCCAAATGGGGCTCCATCAAGGTGCAAGGCACACTCAACATACAGCTCTGCAACTTTATTCCCATTTGAAGAGATTATTGCTGTGAGAGACCAAGCAAATGACTTAGGACTAATGAGTAATAAAGAAATTCAATATCAAAACCAAAAGTAAGAAAAGGAGGCATTCAGCTTCTAGCAATGTGTGTTTATGGACTTGATCTCCCACTTGATCATCTATAATATATTTGTGAGTAACAGTCAAGAATATGCCCAAAAAAATTACATCTATCAATTTTGCCCCACCTAGGAGTTTCATTAATTTGTATACATTATAGATATACTTGTAGATATGGTTATTTAATGACTTAAGAAAAGAGATATGGTTATTTAAGTAAATTCCTACTTATGTCATAGTGATTATTCAAATTTGTCTCGTTATGAGAATGTGCTAGCGTGCTTGCATGAGCACCATAATTTAGGTGACATGGACACGTCATGCAGCAACAGTAGACTCGAGAATAAAAAATAACTTCATCTAAAATCCAAAATTCACATGAAGCCACAATATATTGTCTTAAAAAGTAGTGGCTTGTGTCATGCCCCAAGAATATGACACCCACCTTGTATGCACAAACTACAATCTCAAACATATACAAGGATACAAAATTATATCTAAATTCTTCAATCCTTATTGGCTTTGGTCCCCAAAATCATATAAAATAACTACTAATTCTCATGTCCTCATTGAACATTATGCTCCAATACCACTAAAGTTATCGTGCCCCAAAAACATGAAACCAATCGTATATGCATGAGATAGAATCCCATACACACACAACGCTATAGAAGTATTTCCTACAAGCTCATAGCCAAAAAATATAATTAAACCAAAATATAAGCCTTATGATAATTGGTCGTACCTTTCGAGCTCAAATCTACATAAAGTATTTAGATAATTTTGTTATAGTCTTATAGATAATACTAGATAGCGCTCAATTATAAATAATATCAAGTTTGAATAACTTGTCGACTACAAAACTTGGCCACATCTCCTTCAAATCCAAATCTCATCGATTAGGAGGTATTAAGTTGGATTTCATAAACAAGAAAGAAGATGTTTCAACTCTAAGATTTTGGATGTTGTTTAGCTATGCGTTAAGTGAACGATTGAGGGGTTTTAACCCCTCCATGAACTGGAATTCAACTAAAATAATGTTCTCTTTAAGATAGGCTAGTCATAAAGATGGGTTAAGGAATCTAACTACCATAGGGATTAAAATTTAGCTCGTGTTAAAACAAAGACGAGTAGAAGTTTTTGTAGTAACATCTTTTAAGGTAACCTCCTTAATTCTTTGTTTCCTACCAAACATAAAATTAGTTAATCCTTTATTTTAAGTTTTTATCCCAACAATAGTTGACTAACTAGACCATCCAAAATGAACTAAACTATGTTATTCAATTATTTAATCCTTCCTCTATGAAGGATCCTTCTTCTATGATCCCTCGCTAATGTGGCCTGGAAATATAGTCAAATATATTGGCTATAAATTGACTAAGAATTAATTTACTAATTTGGTTTAGAGTTTGATTTTATATTGTTTGGATTTCTGAAGATTATCATTATTGTGTCTATAGAATTTTAAGAAATATTTTTGTAGCCATATATACTTATAACATACACCCACCAGGGTTGTAATATCCTTGGGGTATGACAAATTAGTTGTTCGAGAGCATCAATGCATAATGTTAGATAATGTTTATAGAATGGGTGATTACTTTGCATGATTTTGTGGACCAAAACATTAAATAAAATTAGAATATATATATATATATATATATATATATATATATATATATATATATATATATGATTTTGTAGCCTTGCGTATCCTATGCATTAAAATCTCATACATAAATTTAGAATATTGTACATTTATGTCATTCTTGGGATGCAACGACCAAGACGCCTACCTAAGGGGATCCAACATCCAAGCGATAATAATTATGAGTTAAGTGTCTATGTTGAGCTCTTTACGTATTTTTTTTCAAAACTCCCCATTCCATCACTTTTATTTTTTTTCAAAACTCCACATTCATCACTTTTATTTATGTCGGGGCCCAGCAAGTTGATCTCCATCAACTAGGTTTACAATACAAAAAAGATCATGAGTTTTATATTTTATTTGTCCATTAATTGGTGGGTACAGATGGTTTTTTTTTTTTTTTTTTTTGCTAAATCATTATTTTTTAATCCACTTGAACGAAGGCCAAACCATATGATAGATGCCCATGATCCCTCGTATATGTGACTTTAAGGGATAGATATCAACAAGGTGATACCTGGTGGAAGAAAACGTGGGAGTGAGAGTGGGAGCGGGAGTTTTTGTTGTCATAGGAGATTCTCCTCCTATGCCAGTTAACACGCATTTTTTAAAACCTGGTGTATTATCCAACTAAACCAAGCCTGATGGTTAAAAAGTTGTGGACCTTGTTGTCTTCCTCATCCATCACCCTAAGAGGGAGAAGGGAACAGAAAGAGGGTGCTTTTCTTGGGATGAAAAAATCAGAGAACCCGTGCTTGTGCCTAACCAAAACTATATCTTTCAACTTCAAAAGCACTTTTTTTTTCACGCATAGCACAGTTACGCCCTTTTCCACTTCAACAATCTCAGGTTAATTTATAACAATTTCGCATAATAGAGCACTCGATTTAAACAAAAAATCACTTTAAACCAACTTCTCTAGATACAAATTAAAAAAAATCCAACTAATTGATGCATATAAACTCAACAAACAAGCCCAATCAAAGTGAATCGAACAGGATCAAAGACCTAATGCAAAGCACACAAGCCCTAGTTCCATAGTGCATCGGTCACGATTATTGATGTTCAAACAACATACGAAAACTTTAACAAAATTTCACCAGATTGGGTGGGCGATTGGGGCAGATTGCCCTCGAGGCGCTCGATCTTGAAGGTGACGGGGAGGTTGATGTCGCAGGAGAGGAAGAAGCGGAACTCGTTGCCGTTCATCGCTACCGGATTAGGGTTAGGGTTTTGGAGAGCATGGGAACGAGGATGAATTAGAAAGGAATTAGGGAGAAATGAGAACTGGGCGAAGTATTTTTATGCGGGGAGGGGGGAGAGATTGAAGACGAAGTTTCGTACCGTTGGAAGCTAAACTCAGATGAAGAAGCGTAGCCCACATGGGCGCTTTTCTATGGGAATTTCTAGAGGGTAACTCCGGGCGACGTTAAAAGTAAATCCGTGCGAAGCTAAAAAGTAGACAATGCGAAGCTAAAAGTAACTCTGCTAAAAATTAGACTGCACAGAACTCAAAAAGATAGCTTCACATTTCAACGCGACAGCTCCGTGCAAAGCTAAAAATTAGACCGCGCAGAAGTCAAAAAGATAGTCTCGCGTTTCAACGCGACTGCTACTCAAAATAGCCTCGCGTTTCAACGCGACTGCTACTCAAAATAGCCTCGTGTTTCAATGCGACTGCTAATCAAATAGTCCCGCGCTTCAAAACGTGAGGATGACGCGATAGCTTCGCGTAAGAAGAAAACCAGAGGTTTTTCTTCTTCTCCAAACCATACGGCCGGAGTACGGCGATAGCGCCGGTGATCGATCTGTTAGAACCAATCCAAATCACTCTAAAAATGTTTTAAATAGAGAGATTCTTACCCCCAATAGGCGAAGCATGGGCTGGCCCGCTGCCATGACCGCTGCCGCCACTACTTGCGCCAGTCGCCGACGATGGGGCTGCGTGAGAAGAGGCACGAGTCTTGGGTACCATTGCTTGAAAAATTGAGGAAAATCGATGGGAAATCGAGAGAAACTCGGTCGGTAAAACGTTCAGGTCGCCTGAACTCTGATCGTCTGAATCTCCAAGTTTCTAGAAAATTCTCAAATGAAGTAAGAAAGAAGAGGAATAGAGATTCCATTTAAATGAAAGAAACCGCCTCTTGGAATTCGGCGCGATTTTCGGAGAAGATAACTGACCAAAACGCGAAGCTATTAGCTTCGGGTGATGATGGAAAACGCGAGTTATTAACTCCGCGCAACTATGTAAAATGCGAGGCTAACTTAGCTTCGCGTTCCTATGAAGAACTTGGATTTTTGGCGAGTGCAATTAGGCACTTCCACCTAAGTTAAGATGATTTTTACCCGATCATCTCGGTATTAATGATCTAAGTTACGCAAATAAGCCTTAGATTATTTTACCAAAATTATAAACTATCTATTTGTTGAGCAAGTAAGATTCTTGAAGCCGACAGATAGAGAGGAAAATATTTGCCTTTATTTCATTAAAAGAAAAAGATTACAAAAGAAGAGAGAGTTATAGCTCTCCCAAAAACTTCTACATATTCATCGACTCATCAATAACCTAACGGCAAGATTCTTCCGCGAGGTGTTGAGTTCAATTTCAGGGTTCACATACAAGGGTCCTCTCAAATGTCAACTATGATCTGTTTAAAAGATCTTAGTAGATCATCTGAAGATACTGCTACAAGAATCTTAATGAAGATGAGCAAGTTGGATTCGACATACTACAAGCCCTTAGATGATCATCTCTATCGCTTTGGAAAGCAACAGAGATCGTCATCTTACAGAAATGATCCTCAAGAAAACTTAATGGGCTGCTGTAGAGTTTTTGTAACTCCTTCAAAAGTTTACCTTAGGAACCAGAACTTGAAACCTGCAACTATGTTGTAAAGCATATACTTTTGGCTTCCTTAGAGTTACTTTTTCTGATGAAGATCAGTGCACGGCCATACTTTGAAGATATATCAGGGAAAAGCTACACTCCACGCTGGCCAGAGATATCAGCAAGTCATCAAACTGAATCTGGTTCACTGCAAAAGAAGAATCAGGAGTTCGACAAAACTTCGAAAATCTTCTAAGTATAAAAACACAGAGCTAAGCTAACTCCGAGTGCAGCTGAAGAAATAGCCTCGCGTTTTAACGCGACTGCTAGTCAAAATAGCCCCGCATTTCAAATGCGAGGATGACGCGATAACTTCGCGTAGAGAAAGATCAGAGTTCCTCTCTGACTTCTCCTTCTCCTTTAAAGCCTTACGGCCGGAGAATGGCGGTCTCGCCGGTGAAATAAACAATTGGCCAGGTTAAAACCGAGCCAAAATATCCCAGAATGGTTCTAAAAAGACCAAAAGTTAAGGTTTTTACCTTTAAATAATCGCTGCATAGACTGGTTCGCCTCAGTGTCTACTTCCACGACCAACATGCATGAAGCCGTACTCTTCTAGAGCAACATTCTAAACGGAGAATTGAGGGAAGATCAGTCGAAGATTGTTCGTTGACATGAGTCACTCGATCATCGGAGCTCCGGATTTTTCAAACTCTTCAAATGAAGAAGGAGATGGGTCAAACACTCTATTTAAACAAGATTTCCGCCTCTTGGTATTCGGCGCAGAAATTCAAGAGTAATTAATGAAGTAATTACTCGTTTCACTGAAAAAATGAAGCTAATTAGCTCCGCGTAGGCGAGCATAACGCGAGGTAAACTTAGTATTTTAACTCCGCATTTAAGGATCCAAAGTATTTCAAAATTTGCTAAGTTTTAAGTCATTTTGAAAACTTTGGAGCGGGTTCTGTTGGCAGTGAAAATTTCTAAGTAAATAAAGTTTTCCACAACAGAACGCGGAGCTAACTCAGTAGCCCCGCGTTTGGCTAGTTTTAGCCTCGCGTTGAGTAAAACGCGAAGCTATCGATAGCTCCGCGTTAGCTCCGCATTCTAGTTATTTAGCGCCGCGTTTTGATGCGATTAGCTCCGCGTGAGCAGATAACCAGAATCTCAAATTGATTGAGATTATGATTTGGGCTTATCCAAATATCCAAATCAAGTCCAATCAGAACTCTAAATCAAAAGATTTAAATCAAAACTAAGATATTTGATTGGAATTCTTGATGAGTGCGAATTCTATTTAGATAGAAACTCTTGCATTGACCTGGGACTATAAATACCTTCTTGGTGAAACCCTAGGGGTCTTCTTTTCGGCATCTGAGGTCTTTTCTTCGGCAATTGAGATCTTTTCCTCTTGGAGAATTCAAGTTACGCATGGAGCCTTGAGTTCGTGAAAAACCAGAGAAGATCGTCTACAGTCAGCCATCATCTTCAAAAGAGAAGATTTCGACGTTCGATCGTCCAAAGGAGTTGCTTGACAGATCCCACATATTTGTAAAAGAGAGCGATTGAGATATAAAATCCTCTCGTTTGTTCTTCTTTTTATTTTGTTCACTTTCATTGTAATTTAAGTTGTATTCAATAGAAAGAAAGCAATAAACTTTTGCTGCGAACAAGGGCGAGCAGAGGTAGGGGGCGAGGGGGGCGGCGAGGGCGAGCGGGGGCAGGGGGCGAGGGCGAGGGCGAGGGCGGGGGCGACGGTGAGGGCGAGCGGGGGCAGGGGGCGAGGGGGGCAGGGGGCGAGGGCGGCGGCGGGGGCAGGGGGCGAGGGCGAGGGGGGCGGCGGGGGCGAGCGGGGGCGAGGGGCGAGGGCGAGGGGGGCAGCGAGGGCGAGCGGGGGCAAGGGGCGAGGGCGGCAGCGGGGGCAGGGGGTGAGGGCGAGGGCGATGGCGGGGGCGAGCGGGGGCAGGGGGCAGGGGGTGAGGGCGGCGGGGGCAGGGGGCGAGGGCGAGGGCGAGGGCGGCGGCGAGGGCGAGCGGGGGCAGGGGGCGAGGGTGAGCGGGGGCAGGGGGCGAGGGCGGTGGCGAGGGAGAGCGGAGGCAGGGGGCAAGGGCGAGGGTGGCGGCGAGGACGACCAGGGGCAGGGGGCGAGGGCGAGGGAGGGCGAGGACGAGCGGGGGCGGGGGTCGGCGAGGGCGAGCGGGGGCGGGGGGGCGAGGGCGAGGGGGGCGACGAGGGCGAGCAGGGGTAGGGGGCGAGAGCGAGGGTGAGGGAGGCGAGAGCGAGGGCGGGGTATTTTGGTCAAAAAAAATTAGATGGCAAAACTGTAATATTAAAGAAGTTTTAAGTGGGCTCACTAGGAAAAAAGTTGTGCCCATCTAGAAACTCCCTTTTCTATGCGGAGGCTGGGCCGAGTTGAGGTTAACTTAGCCCAGAGCGAATACATCAGCTCAGAGCCCAGCAATCAGCTTATGAAAGTTTTCTCGGGAAAATTATAAAGGAACATCCTATATGTATAAGGGCACACCCAACCCGCTCGCGCTGCGGCAGGGCCTATACTTTCGTGGTTGTCTGAGCCCTTTACATTTGGGGGGTGCCTTTATAATTTCCCAGTTTTCTGTCCATTTTATGGAATTTATCTTCATCATGTATTATTCAAAAACTGATTTATTTTTATACCCTTCCTTAACCATATCCCCAAAAAATATTATTTTTATACCCTAAAGGTTTTTCCTTAACCATACACGGCCCAAAAAATTCCTTAATATTCTACTACAATATTCCAATACAAAAGGTTAAATAGATTAGGACTATCTTTTATGAAGTTTAAAGGTAACTACATAAAATACTCTTATATCAACTTCAAACATGACAATTGTTTTTTTCTCGTGCTATAGAGCTGAAAAATTAGTAAAAAATATATACAGAGGGTTGGAATCGTTATGGGAGTTATGTTCCTATTAAGAATGGGGCCCGAGTCCATCTAGGGAGCCCTGGACAACCATTGTTTGGCCATCCAGAGCCTTCTCACCGACTTTTGAAAAATATGGTAAATTTTTGAAAAATAAAAAAAAATAGAAAATGCAAAAAAGAAAATCCAAAAAAAGTACCAAATTTTTTAGATAAATATGAAAAAGTAAGATGAGCGGACCCTAAGGGCTTACCATTTGATTTCAAAAATACAAGTCAACCTATTTTAGCCTGAATTTTTAGGTTAGAGTTCTGGCCCCCAAGGGGAACTTCTTTGCAGTGAGTTCTCTATACTCTATTTTTGATTATATGCAAGCTTCATTAATTTCAGTTTGGTACAATCTTGATCTAATCCATTTCTTCTTTTTATCCCTTATTTTTGTGAGGTTTGCAAAAGGATTGTAAAAAGAGATAAAGGAGGCGTGTCAACTTTCCCCACTCCCTCGCCCCCCAACACACACACATATATGGGGTTACTGAAGGTGAGCCACCAACTTAGGAAAAATTATGTGAGCTAGCAGCAAAACTATAATGATCCACTTATTTTTCTTCAATTTTTTTTTTTTTGCAATTATTATCTCTATTTCCTAAACTTTTTTCGGATTAAATTTAATAAATTTTAAAGTTTATTTACTCTTACATCAAGCGTATACAAAATGTTTTATTCATTAAAAACCGTTAATTTTGTATTAACTTGATGGAGAATCAAATCAAAATTAAAACCCCAAGAAATTGGATATGAGTGAACCCTAGGGGTTGGGTTGAGACTATAATCCAAAAAAATAAATTCTTTTTTGAAGATAATATAAATGAACTACAGCTCAGATAACTTATGTGAACAGTCAGCTCATTTCCATTTATATATATATATATATATATATATATATATATATATATATATATATATATATATATATATATACACACACACACACACACACACACACATACACATACACACACATACACACAATTCGAGCATGGGGAACTGAATGATAAAGATACGTATTGCGGAAGTCTTGTCTTATTTAGAATGTATATCCTGACAAGTGTTTACACACATATACATATACAATTGGAGTATGGGGGAACTGAATGATAGAGATACTTATTGTGAAAGTCTTGTCTTATTTAGGATGTACACCTTGATAAGTGCTTGCACCATCGTCCTTATTATACTTCGGGATATGTTTAGTTCACTAGATATCAATGTCTTGACCATGGTCCCTATTATGCACAGGACAATGCACCTAACAGTGTGGCTAGTTCAGTGAAGACCGGTTTCATAGACCGTAGTGTATAGTATGCACGGTTCACTTTTATAACACGTGATCCATCCATAGCCTGTTCCAAAATATAAACTTATTAATAAACTCACCCACCATAAATTCCTAACTAAAGTGTTAAACTTAGCACTACGTGGAAGATGAATGCTTAGTAACATTGACAATGCCATGTTATATACTTAACGGAGACTTCCTCTGATTTTGCCCGAGTGTTCAGGATGAATATATAGTTAATCTAAAATTAATATTATTCTAGTTACACCTAAATTCTATTTTTACTTAGTACCATGATTATAGTATTATGGTCATGCTCTTCCCAAGTAAGAACTTGTTATAATAATTGATACATTGTTCTCGTTGTTAATCCTGAGTTCTATGCCTTCTGTTCATCATGTTTGACACCTATATTTTTCTTGTGATTCTTGGATTTTAATTTTTCCAAATATGTTATACTCTTTAATATTTTTTCTTTTATGGTTAGTTTCTATCACGTAGTCAATTAATTTCTTGTCGAGTTTAATTCCTGAGTTACATGTGCATGTTCAGGTGTTAAAAGGCTTCGAGCAGGAGCTACTAGTCGAAAATTCTTACTTCCAAGAGCAAGTTGATCTCAAATAGACCATTAGAGACTTCTTTTTTTGCTATAATCATCTCTTGTCTTGTAGTCGTTATATATGTTCTTTACTTGTTAAATTTTTGTACAATGAATTACCACAACATATGATGTGAATTACTCTTGTAACCATCTATGTTGTAATCTTTTTAAGAATTATATTGGATAATACAATGTAATATTTATAGATTGCAGTGCGGTTGACTCTTCCTATCTGTGTACTTTGATTACATGGTTATTTGTTACGAAAAGTCTTGTGTAACTCACTTTTGGAGTATCTGCTGGTTATTGCTTACCCAGAAATGGGATATATCACTAAAATTTTTGGAATATAATTTAGAGCGTCACATCCTCCCACGTTATTTTGGCTCTTACAAAAACATTTTGAGTATATTGTACTATCGACTAGTAGTTGACAACTATAAAATGACAAAGGAAACTGAGTGAACTACGCAATATTACCACTTGGAGATATCCAATATACTTGCAAATCTCATCAACACCAATAATAATTCTAAGGATTAATTACACTCAGAACCCCTATAGTATGAATGATGTATAACTTATCACCTCTAAAGTTTAAAACTCTCACTTAGACCCCCTAGACCGCAAAAAAAACTGACAGAAAAGCTCAAACGAAAATATTTTTTCTGCGGTCTAGAGATCTAAGTGAGAGTTTAAAACTTTAGGGATGATAAGTTATATATCGTCATACTACAGAGGGGTCTGAGTGTAATTAACTCTAATCCTAATTGATTGTTAAAATTATGCAGCAAATACTATCCGAAACAGACTAGACTTGACATACATTTCAAGCTTTATCAAACAGCAATTTTCATTTATACATCTACATAATTTTCACATTTTGCAGGTCAATACACACCTATGAGCTCACAGTATCATATATCTATCTATCTAAATCACTGTAAACATACTGAAACTCCAACTTGTAGGTGCCATTAGCACGAGTCCTGAGCAAGCAACATCCCTCGGCTCGCCATCTTGTTGCTCTGCAAGCAATCAATGGGAGGAATCGTCGGGGAATGCAACTCCCCGTACGCCTCCCAGCAGAACGGACTGCTTGTATGCGAGCTCTCTTGCAGTGGTTCGAGTTCTATGGTAGTCATGGAGATGTTAACACACGGGACATGGTCACTGCACGCTAGGTACACAGGCTGATGCGTGTAAGTTCTCTCATATTGGATCTGCGATAGCGCCACCGCTGATGATTGGTTCCGGCAATGGCCTCCATCGCAATAGAACTGATCGATATCTATAGCAGTCTTAGACTCCTGAGACCTGGATGTTTGAGAATTTGATGTTCTGCACCGAGCCCAAGCCACCCTGCATGTTGGAAAGATTACTGGATCCAGATCACCAACTAGATCACCAACTAGTAATTGATAATCGTGAAGCTTATTATGTCTAGTGTATATTGAATCCGATATTTCTATAATAGCATAGGTACAAATGTTATGGAGTTAATTTAGAGATTATAATTTGAGATGGCCGATATCGTAGACTAATATGCCGAAGAATAATGTGATGGAGGGTAAATAGATGCAATCGAATCGTTTGTAAGAAAGACAATTCAGATGCAGACCATAAAGTAAGAGAAGGCCAGTCAGAAAAACTCGGTTTTGTGAGACAAGTCGGTGGCGACGGGACCCAAGTCCTAGCAAGGGCACTGACAATTAGGTGGTCTGGGTCGCCCTAGGGAGTACTAGATTTTTTTTTTTTTTTTTTTTTTTTGAAGTTTAAAAAAGACAGTCCGATGCTAATTGATTAGCTTATTGATATATTAGTCTATAGCGTGATCAAAGTGAAAAGACGAACGACAAATGGAGATCTCAATTCAAGCTCCATGTGGCTATGATAACTACCATGCAAGTATAGTATTAGTAGATACATTATCTTCTTGTTCCATATAATCGTTCGTAATGGTTCTTCTTATGCATTGTTGTGATTCTATTTTATTTTACTGTGTGAGAAGCTATATCTGTAATTTATTATAAACTTATTTCATTAATATTTGATTAATGAAAAGTAGTGGGATTACTCGCAGTTTATACTTAGAAAAGAAGAAGAGTGTTATGGACAAATACACACTGTTTAGCCCCGGCAAAAACTATGCAAACTCTAAAATAACACTGTGCACAAGATCTTAAACAGTAAATCAGAAATCAAATTTGTTAAAATATAAAATAATTTTTCTCAATTCTCACCACAACTTCGGAGTTTTGGTACAATGGAAGAGACTTTCAATATGATATCAGAGCAAACCAGGTTTAAATCTTACCAGACACGCATTTAATTGCGGGTTTAAAAAACAAATATTATACCGCTGCGTAAAACTTAGGTTTCCTGTCGAGAGCGCATTTAATTGCGGGTTTTTAAAAAAAAATTATACCGCTACGTAAAACCTAGGTTTCTCTCAAAAAATGGACCTTCAACCTATGGGGTCCCTCAAACCTCCCACAAGTTCGGAGTTTTGGTGTAGTGGAAGGGTTTTTCAACATAGTAAGTTTTGGTACGGTGGAAGGGTTTTTCAACATGGTATCAGAGCAATCAGGTTCAAATCCTGCGCATTTAATTTCTGTCTAAAAATGTGCCTTCAACCTGTGGGAGCATATTAAAATACAAAATAATTTCGGTTCTCACCACAAATTCAGAATTTTTGTGCAGTGAAAGTTTCTTTCAACAAAACTGGATCGTAAATAAAAATTTGATGAATTTTGATATCATTCGTTCGGATTGAATTTTTACAGATATGACCATATTTATGCGATTTCATCAGTAGACTTACCTGCCAGGTCTTGATCCTGACCCCCATCAGTGTGTTCTTCATACTGACATTCTGCACTCTAACGTTCGACACGCAAGCTTTGGTCTTGTCCTTCCCTAGCCCTAGCCCTAGCCCTAGCCCTAGCCCGAGCCCTAGCCCTCCGATGCTAATCCCATGTCTCGGCCGGCAGTACACGTCGTCGTGTATGTGCACATTGGTGCTTCCAGTTTGGATGGAGATGCAGTCATCGCCTGTTACAGTAGGAAAATACTTTTACCTGGTCGATACATTAATTTGAGCTAATTATTCATATTTTTTCTGTTTTCAGGAAAAGTTACCGCAGCTCAGGCTCAACAGAGTTCTCTAAATGAATTCCATCAGTATTTGGACTGTCGCTCAGAGAAGAGACGCTAACGTTGAACACCTGCACGGCTTCCTCATCATAAATTTAGAGTTTTAGTACAGTAGAAGAGACTTTTAGCAGTTAAGATCTCATATGAATCTAAACTTATAGAAGCAAAAAAATCTTAAATTTTTTTTTATAATAATTTTTCTTATTCAATTGAAATACCATGAGCTGAGCTTGTAATAGTCTTTGTTTCCAACTTTCTTGTTATGCCTGCAGCTCTCAACTAGTTCAAAAAAGTTCTTTATGGTGTCATATCATATAATTATATTTCACTCTTTTAAAATATAAAAATAATTTCCCTCGATCCTTACTGTAATTTCGGAGTTTTGGTACAGTTAAAAGGTTTTCAACATGGCATCAGAGCAATCCAGGTTCGATTGCTGCTGGGCGCACATTTAATTGCGGATTTAAAAAAAATTAGCGTAAAGCCTGAGTTTTTGCCCAAAATTGTACCGGAGTTTTGGTACAGTCGAAGGGACTTTCAACATAGTATCAGAGCAATCCTCTCGACCCTTATTACAATTTCGGAGTTTTGGTAGTATCAGAGCAATCCTCTCGATCCTTATTACAATTTCGGAGTTTTGATGCAGTGAAAGGGTTTTCAACCCAACACACTCGTAATTCAAAAGATTACCTGGGCCCATGAAAAATATCGGACCAACGATGAATTTGTAGTTTGAAGGAACCAAAACCGTCGATGCTTCCACTTTACAAGCATCTGCCCATGCATCTAGAAATGCCTGCATTTGATAAACATGATTTAAGTTTTCAAATCTTCGACAAAAATGATCAATTTATGTATTACCGTTTTGTAGACTCTTGTATATATTTGCATGCTACATCAAATTACTTTTGGATAATTATTTGAAATTGAGATGTAGGCTAAATTTTCTAGAGCAGGCTCTATCTGAATTCTTTTAGTTCATGATATATCATAACAAACACTGATTCATTCATCATGCACAAAGAAATCAAATCATAAGAGAATGAGACTAGCTCAGTAAAACATACCTGAGCCAACGGTAAAAATATAGTAATTTAATAATTTTTCTTTAATTTTTTTAGAATTAGAATCTATACCTTCTCAATTTTCTTAATATCAAATTTCATAAATTGTGGAGTATATTTACTTTTTTATCAAATGGTCAACTTGATGGATGATTTATAAATAAAAACTGAAACCGAAGAAATTGGTATGAGTGAATCCTAGGGGGCCGAGATCATAATCCGAAAGAAATTTTTTTTAAAAATAATTAGAGATAGTGGAAATGAACTGCAGCTCATGTAACTTGAGTCAGCTTTTACCTCATTTCCATTATTATTATTATTAATATATATATATATATATATATATATATATATATATATATATATATATATATATATATATATATATATATATATATATATATATATATATATATATATATATATATATATATATATATATATATATATTCACCAGCGCGATTAAGAACATTTACCAGCGGTGAAGTGAGTTCTTTCACTAGTGCTTAGGTGACCCAATAAACTAACTATATTTGCCGTCACTCAAAGCGCGGTTAAGAGAGTTCTTTTATTTATTAGCTTGAGTGACGCTATATGTAATTATTTTATTAGGCTATCTAAGCGCTAGTGAAGAAACTTCCTTCACCGCAAGTAAATTTTCCATTCTCTCTCTCTATATATAATTTTTCATAAAGTGTGCTAGATTATGGAACCTTGGTGTCAACAGTATCCCCATTGCCCTTAGCCCCATAATCGAGCACATCTAAGGTTCGTGCATCAGGACTCTGGGGAGGCGAGGGGACTGGGGTAGGACTCGGCTTCGGCTTGGGATGTTTTGCATTCAAATGGTACTCTCTTCTTGCATTGCAGTCACCAAATTTTGAGCTCGTAACAAGAAAGACAAGGATAAGGAGAGGAAGCGCAGTGCCTTTTAAACTCATTTTCGTAAGTTCGAAAGGTCTTTTTTGTTGGTAGAAATTGGAGGGAAGGGGTAGGGTTTAAATAGACAGAGCCTGACCCCTAAGAAAACAGTACCAAGTTTTTTAAAAATTGTAACGTGTTTTGCATTTGTATCGACATGTATGTGAATATTGCTTACAAGAATGTATTTGATAGAGACAATAACCGTTTAACGACTAAATGAATCAAACAAGGGCTACCATTTTAGGCAATCAGTGGTTATTTTTAAATTTCATGCAGGAGTCGTTGTTGAGAATAATGTTAAAAGTAGCGATAGCTTTAACGTAACATTTTTCTTCCTTTAGGTTCCATCGCATATAGCGCAACAAATAAAATAGGTTATACAAATTTAAAATTATTAGCAAGAGCATTCTATCAAATATGCAAGCTACTGACACATAGAATTCTGAAAATCATGCATGTTTGATCTCTTGACAGATCAGCTACAGGTTAGTACTCCACATGCCTCAAAAATTGCTGAAGTTCTATCATAGTGAGCAGTTACTCACACTGAATGAACCCAACCTGAAAACAGGCAAGGCTACTGTTAGTTTAGATTTGTCCCACATAGCTTGTTGGATTATTTGTATGGTATCGAGACAACTATAAATATATGTATATCTTGACTCATAATAAATAGATTGGCTGGTTTTAATTATTTCGTAACATGATATCAGAACGCGTTATGAAATAAATCTCAACACTCAATCTCAACCATTCTAATCAATAGCTGATTCCGATTTTGACTTTGATTCCGACTCCGCAATCATGTCACCAATTTGATGCTTATTTCGATTCTGATTCCGATTTCGATTTCGACACTGATTCTGACTCCGCAATCATGTCATCAATTTGATACATATTCCGATTCCGATTCCGATTCCGATACCAATTCCGCAATCGTATTATCAATCCGATACAAACTCCGATTCAACAATTGTTTCGCCAATTCGATTTCGCGTCTGCTTCAATTTCTGTTTCTTTTCTGTTTCATGACTATATGGACTCTGGCAGGTCTCTCTTCAGCTGCAACGGAATAATACATACTTGATGCAACCTTTTGCTCTTTATTTTGTCTACTACTTCTAAAAAAATTGTTTACTATTACTTCTAAGAAATAAGTTTATTTGCTGTCTACTACTAATTCTACGAAAAAAATTATCTGTTATTTACTGCTGCTTTTAAGAAAGAAATTTATCTGCTACTTATTACTGCTTCTGATAAAAAAGTTTATCAACTGCTTACTACTGCTTCTAAAAAAGAGTTTATTTGTTGCCTACTACTGGTTCTAAGAAAGAAGTTTATCTACTGCTACCTATCAACTTTCTATGGCAGGATAAATGCCTATCATAGTGGTGACGGGTGTACTCTGATGATTCAAGTGATTCATCTACTTCTACTGTTATTGCTGCTCATCAACTTCTACTTAATCTGTACTATTGAAGAGGGAGAAAATATTTTTTTAATCTATGTAATAAGGTGGGCACAATATATTCCAAATTGAGAGGGAATGTTAGATTAGAAAACTATGTTGTATTTAGTTTTAGTTTATGTTTATCTGACATCGCCTATTGGATTATTTATTTGTTGTTGACACGCCTCTCTCTCTCTCTCTCTCTCTCTCTCTCTCTCTATATATATATATATATATATATATATATATATATATATATATATATATATATATATATATATATATATGAGAAAACAGGAAATACACTGGCGGTGAAGGAAGTTTCCTTCACCGCCACTTAGGTGGCCCAATAAAATTATTACACGTGGTGTCATTTAAGAGAATTCATTTATTTGTTATCTTGAATGACGCCCCGTGTTATAATTTTATTGGGCCACCTAAGCGGCGGTGAAGGAACTCCCTTCACCGCCGGTGTATTTCCCGTTTCCTCTCTCTCTCTCTCTCTCTCTCTCTCTCTCTCTCTCTATATATATATATATATATATATATATATATATATATATATATATATATATATATATATATATATATATATGGATTACTGTAGGTGAGTCGACAGCTCAGGAAAAGTTACGTAAACTAGCGGCAAAACTGTAATGATCCAATGATATTTCTTTAATTTTTTTTTAACAATCACTATCCCTACTCTTTAACTTATTTCGGATTAAATTAATAAATTTTGGATTTCATTTACTCTTTCATCAAGTGCATACAAAATGTTTTATTCATTGAAAACCGTTAAATTTGTGTTTGCTTGATGGAGGACCAAATCAAAACTAAAACCCAAGAAGTTGGGTATGAGTGAACCCTAGAGGGTCGAGATCATAATCCAAAAGAAATTTTTTTAAAAAAAATTATTGGAGATAGTGATAATGAACTGCAGCTCAGATAACTTGCGTGAGCTGTCAGCTCATTTCTATTTTTCTCATATATATATATATATATATATATATATATATATATATATATATATATATATATATATATATATATATATATATATATATATATATATATATATATATATATATATATATATATGAGGAAACGGGAAATACACCGGCGGTGAAGGGAGTTCCTTCACTGCCGCTTAGGTGGCCCAATAAAATTATAACATGGGGCGTCATTCAAAGTAACAAATAAATGAATTTTCTTAAATGACACTACGTGTAATAATTTTATTGGGCCACCTAAGCAGCGGTGAAGGAAACTTCCTTCACCACCGGTGTATTTCCCGTTTTCTCTCTCCCTCTCTCTCTCTCTCTCTCTCTCTCTATATATATATATATATATATATATATATATATATATATATATATATATATATATATATATATATATATATATATATATATATATATATTTCTTGACTCATAATAAATAGAGAAGCTGATTCTACACGTATCCATCCCCACTTGTCTGACGCGTAACAATCATCGAAGTAGTATTGGTTGCGTGACTTTGCTTGCAAATATTATGCTTGTGAAATTGCTTGGGCTCTTGAATCATAGATCTTTGAAACATCTCTAAACTATATAAGGGCATTATATAGAGCTTTGGATGATTTTTTGCATGCATTGAGACCTTTAAGAGTACTTTTGCAACTTCTGTCAGTTTTTAATTTGCTCGTCTCAATTTGAGAATGAATTTTTTGTAATTTGAGAGTTTGCAAACACCAATCAATAATGAAGTTTGACTCTATTCGTAGACGTAGGATTTATTTCGAACCACGTAGAAATTTTTGGTGTTCTTTAGTTTGATCATTTAATTTGTTTTCTCTGAAAGTTTTGATTTCATCTATATATCTTTGAATTTCAATAATTCCCTGGTTCTCTGTTTGGATTACCTGGGTATTACTATGATTCACAAAATAATCTTGTTTTTGAGCAATCAGTGATGTGCTAGATTCTTAGGGTTAATTATACTCAGACCCCTCGTAGTATCGGAATGTATAGCTTATCACCCCTAAAGTTTTAAACTCTCACTTAGATTCTCAGAACCGCGGAAAAAATATTTTCGTCTGAACTTTCCTGTTAGTTTTTTTCTGCGGTTCAGAAGGTCTAAGTGAGAGTCTTAAACTTTAGGGGTGAAAAGTTATACACCCCTCATATTAAGGGGGTTTGAGTGTAATTAACCCATATTCTTATGGTCCATTGGTTCGTGGCACTGGGACTAGAGAACAAGGATATAGATGGTGGTTTGATGTTCTACTTGTTGATATCTGAGAATAAAGTTGAACATAGTCATTCCAACACAATTATTTCAATAAATCTAATTATGGGAGGGTTAACCAACATTAATTTAATAATTTTCTTGTATTCTTCTTTCAACATCTTGTTGGGAAAATCTATTTGAGCACACCACTTTGCTCATTGAGCCCACCTCATAAAGTTGTGAAAAATTGCAAGTTTGTCATTTTTTTTTTGTGCCCATGTTTTTTTTCGGATTGGAGATTGATCTCCAAATGATGTTAAACTCATTCTCGGACTAATTCCTAAATGGTATGAGAGAAATAATCGCTGACCGTGAAAGGTGGGCTTACTGAGTAAAGCTGTGTGCTCAAATAGTATCCCCCTTCTTGTTCTCCCAGAACACTCAACAATGAACTAGCTGCCATGTCTTTTCCATCTCTAGTTTCCATATTAGAAGCCTAATCATTTTATTATGAGGAGTTTAGTTGGTCAGTGGTGTCACATGCAGAAAATTAATGTTGTTGATGTCACCAGCTTTGCCCTAGCTAGTTCCCAGATGTGCTCTCTTTTCTCGACTCTTCAGCTCTCTCAAATCGGGAGGGGAAATTCTAAATGCGCACCATATTTTACTAGTGAGCACCATTTTCCCCTATGTTGTAAATCACTTTACTAAATAGTATGTGGTGCTCACTAGTAAAATGTGGTGCGCGTTTAGAATTTGCCAATGGAGAGAACAAGTTCTTATTTCAGAGTTGTAACCCAAAAACTCTCTCCCTCTTCTGCTCTCTGCTTCCTCCAATGGCTTCTTACTGTTGTTCCTGCAACTATGTCAATGAAGAAACAAAATTCAAGGGCGTGTGCATTGTGTAATAACTCTAAATCATTTTGTTTTCTGTATCGATTTACTCATATCAATTTTGGACATAGGAGATCAGTATTGACCCTGACGTTGACGAGAAAATTATATAAGAATGCCAAATATGGATCAGAACTCCATCTACATTTTAAGTCAAAATGCAGGCCAAAGAACGCCAACTGCACAGATCAAAGTGTGTCATATGTGTTTGTCTAGAACAAACATGGATCGAACATCCTCAACTACATTGAAGAAGAGAAAACGTGGGTTAGAATGTGATACGCATTTCAGTTACAGTCAGCAAATTAATGAGGGAGTTTAATGCTCTGCATAAAGTGGAAGTTACATTCCATTTTCTTTAAATTAATGAGCGATTTAAATTCTTGTTCAACAGACAATTAAAGTGGAGATTATACCACACTTTCTCCAAAATAATGAGTGACGAGAAAATTATGTAAGAATACCAAATATGGATCAGAACTCCATCCATATTTTAAGTCCAAATGCAGGCCAAAGAACGCCAACTGTACAGATCAAAGTGTGCCATATGTGTTTGTCTAGAACAAACATGGATCGAACATCCTCAACTACATTGAAGAAGAGAAAACGTGGGTTAGAATGTGATACGCATTTCAGTTACAGTCAGCAAATTAATGAGGGAGTTTAATGCTCTGCATAAAGTGAAAGTTATATTAATGAGCGATTTAAATTCTCGTTCAACAGACAATTAAAGTGGAGATTATACCACACTTTCTCCAAAATAATGAGTGATGAGAAAATTATGTAAGAATACCAAATATGGATCAGAACTCCATCCATATTTTAAGTCCAAATGCAGGCCAAAGAACGCCAACTGCACAAATCAAAGTGTGCCATATGTGTTTGTCTAGAACAAACATGGATCGAACATCCTCAACTACATTGAAGAAGAGAAAATGTGGGTTAGAATGTGATACGCATTTCAGTTACAGTCAGCAAATTAATGAGGGAGTTTAATGCTCTGCATAAAGTGGAAGTTACATTCCATTTTCTTTAAATTAATGAGCGATTTAAATTCTCGTTCAACAGACAATTAAAGTGGAGGTTATGCCACACTTTCTCCGAAATAATGAGTGATATAAATCCTCATTCAGCATACAATTAAAGTGAGAGTTATATCACACTTTCTCCAAAATAATGAGTTATTTGAATCCTCATTTAATAGACAATTACAGTGAAGCCTCATTCAATTGACAACTAAAGTGACAGTTATACACGAATTTCTCTAAATTAATAACTGATTTGACTTCTCATTCAATTTGACAATTAAAATAGGAGTTACACTCAAATTCTGTCCAAATTAATGAGGGTTTAAAACTCCATTACAAGCGGTTCTTGAAACTCCTATAAATAGCCAAGCTTAAGGCTTAAGAAGAGTATGACCACTTGTGCAAGAAGAGGAGAGATTTCCACCTCATAAAGAATTTTACTCTTTCATACTATTTACCTAAAGATTTCTATTTCTTAAAGAGTTTTAACTCAATTTTTATAAAGATATTCTTATCTCTTAAAGAGTTTTACTCTTTCATTTCCAGAGCCAAACAAGACTACTTCAAAACTAAGATAAAATATCAATTGTAAAGTTCGGTGTTCAAATTGTCAATGGAAAACAAGATCATCTCCCACCATTATATTGAAGAATGCTAGCTTAAAAGGAAGAGTTAAAGTTAAAATGCAGATCATAAAAAGAAGATCCATATTCCAAACAAAGACGGTGAATCACCAAAATGCTAATCATTGTAAGGAGACCTGCATTTGAAAACCAAATCCAAAATCTTTAATTGATTTACACTTTGAATTCAAAATGCGGATCACAATAAGGAGACTCACATTTGAAAACTAAATACTAAATTTGTAAGTAATTAGCATTTTGAGTCCAAAATGCAGATCACAATAAGGAGACTAATGTTTTCAACTCAGAAAATAGAGCATCAAAAATTATCTTTAACTCAAGGAAAAGACGAATCAACATGGATATGTCAAACCATATTTTATCCTTATAAAACAATGATCAGGCATGGATTGATATTCTTTCGCATATCAAGCCAAATAGAGGCTAATTTGGGTAATCTTCACCCTACAACAAAACATGAGCCCCACCACAATATTAAGAGACAAAAGTTATCTCTAAAAGGAGTCAAACACAGGCCAATGACAACTTTGTATGTTGTAAATACGGATCATCAACTAAAAAGAGATTTGCATTTCAAATTAAGAAAGAGGTTTAACACAAGTCCTAGAGGGTCGCATTTCAATGTTAAATTACCAAGCGAGGGAATTTTTTTCTATTTTAGTCCAAACGTGGGTCTAAACAAGTTAGATGAGTTGCTATTGACTAAAACACAGATCATCAACAGGAGAGAGATCTGCGTTCAAGCTAAGAAAAGGCTAAGATACATTCTTCAATGATCGCGTTTCAATTTCATAACCTTAAAAGATAAAAATTATCCCCATTCTAATACAAATGCAGGTCTAATTAAAGCAAGATGTGTTGCCGAGAGGTAAGATGCGGATTAGCTATAATAATTCATGTTTCAATTATAAATCGATAGAATTTAATACAACAGTTACAAATCCACTGGATTTAAAACAGAAAATTAATCCTCTTTTTAAAAACTTTTAATTGATCAGTTATATCAATTCAGAAGTCTGAAAATCTCTATAAATAATCAAGATTTGGACTTAAGAAGAGTTTGGATTATTTTCTTTAGAGCACTTATGCTAAGAGATGAAAGTTCTTCTTGATAAGATCTTTTTAAAGACTGTCAACTCAAGAATTCGTGTTCAGATTGTCGACGGAGAACAAAATCGGCATTCATAGTTACTAAGGAGCTGTAGACTAAAGAAAGAGGAACTTGTTATTCCTCATTTTTTTTTATAAACGGGCAATCATTCTTATTACAATATCTTTCTTGAGTTTTCAATATAATTCAATCTTATAGGCTCACACCTGAAAAAGCTAGTTGCAGAATTGCAGATTATTTGATGGGTAGCAAATCAAATACAAAGGCAATTATATTAATATATCAAACAAGCGCATAAATTATTTTATGCAATCAAATAGATTAATACAGAGAATTTTTAATATGAAAAACTCAAGTAAGAAAAACTACGAAAGATACTGCACTATAATATAAAGGTTAATTACAGTTAGACCCCCTGTAGTATTGGAGGTGTATAACTTAACACCCCTAAAGTTTGAAACTCTCAAAAAAACCCCTGAATCTTTAATATTGTTAGCGGTTAGTTATTATCACTCACCTTTTATACTAAAGTGCACTCCTTAACTCTAATACCTATTTTACCCTCATCCCTTTCTTTAACCAGCACACACTCTCTCTCTTTCTCTCCTCTATCTCTCTCTCTCTCTCTTTCTCTCAGTCACTCACAGCCACTTTCTCTCTTAATCCCACCTCCCTATTTTTTTGGGTTTTTTTTATATGAAACTCTATTAAACTTAAGATTTGAATATGATTTTTCTTGCATTTTATCTCTAACTCCTTAACTCTAACTCCTTAACTCTCTTAATCTCTCTCAGTTGCTGCTAGCAATATCTGCAGCAGCAGCAAGCAGCTTGCAGGCTGCAAGCATAGCTGCAGCAGCAGCAGCTCTGCTTGCTGCTGCAGCTGCTGCAAGCAGCAACTAAGAACAGCAGGTGCTGCTACTTCTCATCTTTCCTAAGGGTATTTTTGACTTTTTATAACACATGCACATCACGTGTCCTCCTAACTCACGTCCAGTTTACACCATTAGGATGCCCAGTGTATTTTTTGAGAGTTTCAATCTTCAGAAATGTTAAATTACACAAGCCTAATACTACAGGGGGTCTGATTGCAATTAACCCATAATATAAAGTTAATTACAATTGAATTGACATAGAGTTGCCAACACCATGACTGATTAAACAGTCTAATCCTTCTAAGAGCACACCTATTCAAATTTGAAAAAACAATTTTTTCTTTTCATAAAAAACATATATCTTTTTCCTGAAAACACCATTTCACTCTAAGAACTCATCCTCATCTTCCTCCTCCACCTTCTATCTCCTCCTCCTCCTCCTCCTTCTGCCCTCATCCTCCTCCATCTGCGAACTCACCACCCCATCTCCACCACCACCACCACCTCCTTCTCCTCCTTCGCCCCTCCCGATTCTTTGGTCAAGCCAACCCCCTCCTTCTTCCTCCTCCTCCCTTGACCCCTGCTCCCCCTTCCCCTTCCCCTTCCCCTTCTTTCCTCCTCTTCCACACCTTTTCCTCTATTTGAACCCGCCACCCTCTCCTCTTTTTTTTTTCTCTCTCATCTTAATCTTAATGTTTTAGAATTATAATAAAAAATTGATATACTCGTTAAAAAAATAATAATAAATTTGTAACTAAAATCAACTTTAGATTGGCGGACGCTCACACGTTAGGGTGTGCCTTTTATCATTATTCATTACCTCAGACTGACCCACGACAATTCACCGAACCCGACACATACTCCTCCAATTCGCATGCGATTATCGAAACCCGCACCCATCCCTTAACCCCTCCACCACCATGACGGAGACCCAGTGGCCCTCGTCGGAGAACAGCCCGCAAATGCCCGCCGATTCCGCCTCCGCCACCCCCGAATCGAACCCCCCAAAAGACAAACTGCAACCCGTCAAGCGCCCCAAAAAGATCCGCAAACTCTCCCCTTCCCCACCCGAATCCGACAACAGGGCCGTCAACGCCCCCCTATCCGTTAGGGTTCTCCCGCGCCCGCTCTCCTCCACCGGCGAGGTCGCAGCCGCTCTCCTCCACCTCCGCCACTCCGACCCCGCCCTTGCCGCCGTCATCGACGTCCACGAACCCCCCGCGTTCCACACTTTTCTTCCTCCTTTCCAAACCCTAACCCGCTCCATCATCAACCAGCAGCTCGCCTTCAAGGCCGCCGCCACCACCTACTCCCGCTTTGTAGCCCTATGCGGCGGCGACGAGCACGCCGTCGGCCCCGCCACCGTCCTCTGCCTCTCACCCGCCGACCTCCGCCAGATCGGCATCTCGTCTCGAAAGGCCAACTACCTCCGGGATCTCGCGAAGAAGTTCCACACTGGAGTTCTTTCCGATGAGCTGATCTTGAGCATGGACGACAAGTCGGTGATCTCGATGCTGACGATGGTGGAGGGGATAGGGGCGTGGTCAGCGCACATGTTCCTGATCTTTTCCCTGCACCGGCCGGACGTGCTTCCGGTGGGGGACGGCGGAGTGAGGAGGGGAGTGCAGATGCTGTACGGGCTGGAGGAGATGCCCAGGCCGTCACAGATGGAGAAGATTTGTGAGCGGTGGCGGCCGTACAGGTCCGTTGGGAGCTGGTATATGTGGAGGCTGAGTGAGGCGAAGATGAATGGTGGGAACAGCGGAGCAGGAGTTGGTGGCGGTGCTGGTGGGGAGATTGGGCAGCATCAGTCTTTGCTGCTCGACAACATTCAGGTCATTCCGTGCTCCCTTCTTAGTTCTTATAATGGAGGGACCAATCAAGGTTGAATTTTGTTTATCTGAATTTGCTCTTTTGATATGAAATTGCATTGTCGACATTCAGATCTTTCCGTTTCTTATTATCGGCACATTGGTAAAGAATGAATCTTGTTTATGTTAAGTTGCTGTTTTCCTATAAAATTGGATTATTGGTAGTTATAGATGAAATGTGGGAACGTCGCCTTCTTATGATTGGAGGGGTTACTAGAGCTTGAATTTAATACTTGTTTTCCAATGTTGATGCTGCTTCTTGTTTGCGTGCCACTAAGTTTTTGGGATTGATGATTAAGCAGAGAAGTTGGATATGTCCATGCAAGGTTTTAAATGTGAGCCGGTTAAATGTTAGATATATTGTAACAGATATTGAGGTAAAAGATAAACGTTATATCATATAATATCAGCTTATCAATTCTGATGTTCCTAATACAATATGCCTGATATTACCCAGTTTACTACCATAAATGATAAGATGACGATAATGATTATGATAATTTAAACCTTGGTCCTATGTTATGAGGCATGGACATAGATACCGGATATGTGTGCGACAGGGGTACCATCAATGTTAACACAACCGAAGAAGTAATATTTTACCCAAAATAAAAAATATATGATTTTGTTAAAATTTAAGATGCAAGCTATATATTACAAGATATGCATCATTTGGATCTAGCCTTGTGTGTACCCATGTTGCACAATCATATAGATCACTTCTAGAGAACTTTAAAAATATTCCTGATCATATTTAAGATAAATCTATCAAATAATAGCCCTGGTCTCTTTAAAGTATCTCAGGGAAAGGTTTTTGGTACTTACTCTACTAAGTAATAACAAAAATTGCTTCTAGAAAATAGATATCCGAGGAGATCATCTATATATCAACTGATCAAAAGCCCCAATAGCCTTAGTAAAGTTAAAGAGGTTGTGGTTAGGATTTAGATCAAATATTACATAGATTTGAATCTATTTCTTACTAATTAATTTACAGGCTTTGCTATTCTTCCATGATTGATTACTGACTTGTACGAGAAATAATAAGGTGGAGTCAATTGATATATGTGATCAGTGTTTTAAATTTCAGATGCATATGATATATCGGTCAACAAATTTATATACTAGATATAATACCGTTTGATATATTGTGATATAGTACTAGATATTGGATGTCATTATCGGCGTCATACTGGATAAATAATATACATGTCAGTGCCTATATAAATAAGTGTTAATTACAGGTAGACCCCCTGTAGTATTTGGGATGTGTCACTTAACACCCCTGAAGTTTGAAACTCTCAAAAAACCCCCTGAACTTAGTTATTTTCACTCTTCTTTTTTATTAAAGTGCACTCTTATCTCTCAAATTACTATTATACCAATTATCTCTCCCTTTAACAAGTGTGCTGGTTAAAAGGAGGGATGAGAGTAGAATAGGAATTTGAGGGACAAAAATGCACTTTAGTAAAAAAAGAGAGTGAAAATAACTAAGTCTAGGGGTTTTTTTGAGAGTTTCAAACTTCAGGGGTGTTAAGTGACACATCTCCAATACTACAGGGGGTCTAACTATAATTAACCCTATAAATAATATGAAACTACTTAAAATAAGTTTAGGTCTTAGAGGATATTTACTTTTGGCGATTTGCATTGAGCTTACGAATAACCAACCATTATAGAAACTCCTCAAATATGTCAAAACATAAATCAACTGAGTATTCAACCTTCAAAAAGTAAAAATAAAATCAATATATATATATATATATATATATATATATATATATATATATATGATCATTTAAATATAAGTTATAACACACATATATAAAAAGATCATTCAAATAACAGAGTGAACATAGAATGTAAAACAATTCCTTAAAGAAAATTGACTATCTAATAATCTAAAGAAGAAACTAAGAATCTAGGCAAGCAAAGCAAGTAAGCATACCAAACTTTTAAAGTTTCATATAGCTAAATTCATCTTTCAAGCAAATAAAACCTAAAGAAAAAGAACTAAAAACTTAAAAAAAAAAATGCAATATTGTCTATAAAAAGAGTAGAAACAAAATATACCTAAAAGGTCTATCAATTGATTTCTTCCTCATTCTTCATGTTCTACAAGGATTGTCATTCAAAGGAATGCTTGGCTCCTCATTGTTCGATGATGAATCTAATAATGTTTCAAACTTTTTTCCCTTATCATTCGCAATCTCTTTGACTTGGTTGATGGAGATGTCCTTTTATAAATTTTAACGCTTTTGGAGATCTCACTCTTCCACTTATCATTCTTGTTGTATTAACTCTTATAACAATTGAGACTTTCCTAAAGTTAGTTGCTCTTCCGATTTTTTTTTTTAAATTTTCCCTAATATCATGTGGTTCACAATTTCTTTTGTTGGGTACTAACCATTCAGTAATCTTCTCATCTCAGCGACCAATAGTTCCCTATAAAATTTCCGACTTGAATGCATGGTAGTCTTGTGAATTTTCAGCTCCTGTTCCTGCATGTCTTGTCTCTAAGATTGAAGATTCTTCCCTCAACCTCATTCTCTACCCCATACTCTAATTATTGGTGTTCTTGACTGAAGCTTTCAAGCTTCTTACTTAGATCCTAGCAAAATCTGTCTGCATACGGCACAAGGTTGCCTTTCCACTTACGAGCAATCCTTCTTCTAGAATTCATCTTCTCCATGATCTTGCTCCTTATCTTGTCTACAAGATCTACAGCTAGTAAATACCTAGCTTCAAGCACACATGCATCAAAGACCGGAAAGGTTGTCAGTGAATGATGTTGTAGTAATTCTTGCTAGAGGGACTAAACTAACACCCACTCCATACAAAAGTCACCTTTCTCATGTGAGCTTTGGCTTTAGTAAAGACTGTAGCTGCCTTCGTATGTGTTTCATGCTCGTTAGTAGAAAAACCTCTTTCTGCATCTCGTATATTTTGCTAAAAGAAATCTCCTGAAAAATTATTCTTAAAATTCTTCCAAATGTGTCATTCACACTCTGTGCTCCACAGATGGTGTTAAGGACACTTACCATACCCTTCTCTTGATTTGATATAACTGTGATATGACTTAGATTGCCACTAAAGGCTCGAAGGAGATACTTAAGGAATCAATAGTAAGTCTCACCTGATTCACCCTTAACTACAAAAGCAACTGGAAAGAGGCCATTGTTACTACCCAACGCTGCAACACTAAGGAGAGTAACCAAATACGTAGATCTTAGATGACAACCAACCAACCCCAAGAATGGTCTACATCCTAATATGAAGGCATCAATGTGTGCTTTCAGGCACACAAGTGTCCTCGAAAAAGCGTTGCCATCTTCAAGTGTGATATCAATGTGACCGTTGGGGTTTCTCCTTAAGAGCTCATTCTGCAGTGTTTCAATGAAGTCATAGTCTCCTCCAACTCCAAATTGCGCCCCTATCATCTCCCTATCCAGCTCTCTACCCCTCCATACCCTCCTATATTTGAAAATTAGCTAGAATTTATTGAGTATCAGTACGACAATCTTCTTGCGTTTGATGTTAGGGTTATCCTTCATTTATCCTAGAGCATTCCTTGCTATCCAATATGCAGTTGCTTGACTGTTCTTGCATTTATTGACCCTATAGCATTGCACTCAATGTTGGGGTTCGAAATTTCCGTAGTCATTCCATCATCCAACCCCTTTTACCTAAGATGCCATGGACAAACTCTGCAACACACTCCCCAACAAACCTGACCTTGTCATTCTTCTTAGTCTTGTTGTTAAAGTTTAACTTGATTCTGTGCTGTTGCATGCAAAATCTCTCACATTCCTAAATTTCACCCCTAGCTGAAATTGAGGATCATTGAAATCTGTATTGTACACTGCCCCCTCAACATTCTGCACATTATCTGCTTCTTCATCATCATCATCATCATCATCTTCATCATCATCATCTCTGGTATCATCTTGATTTGAACTATGAATGGAGCGATCATCTTCAGAATAACAATCATCAGCATCAACCTCACATAATTCAGCATTCTCTACATGAATAGGCTTATCATTGTCATTTTGTCACATTTATCACATCATTCTTGATCTGTATGCTCTGACAGTTATCACCTGCATGATACTCTTCATGTATATGATCAACTGCATTGGCATCTTCCTCTCCTTCTAATATATATGGCAGGATAGTCCTCTTCTACCCACATTGATTTAGTTGATGAATCCATGTATTATCATACTTGTCATCCTCATCTTCAGGATAATCTTCATCATCATTAGATTCATGAACTAAATCAGTGTGGGTAGCCTTCTCAGGTGTGACAGAGGGGGTTTTCTATAAACTGTAGAGGGTTGCCCTCTCACACCACTAGCCTCTCCCAACACCCAAAACATAGAAACTTTTTTCTCTGGTACATTATTTTTCGGAACTCCCATGAAAACACCATCTGTCTTGATTTCTCCAAATTCCCTATGGTTAGTATCAGGAATGGTATAATGCAGCTTCAAAATGTGACCCCTAGCATGTGGAAGAAACTCAGCTATCTTCTCACCCTAGCTCTTGAGTGAAGCCTTGCTAACATCAACCCTAATAGTCTGTTTGCACAATGCACACTCATACTTCTTTCTCCCAATTCTTTGAATCTCCCTCCAATAACCATTATATCTCTGAATAACTAATATTATACCCTTCTTCACCCTTTACAATTTAACTCACTATGACTATCATGCAAACATAATGACCAACAAAGTTTTGACGGTAAACTTGTGTAAGCAATTCAATCCAGTAAAATAACTTAGTCATCCAACATAAAATTTAGAAATAACTTGTTTTAAACTTTACCCACATCAAAATAACATATATTGAAGTTGCTTCTCTCAAATTTGTTTACAATATCTCAATTTTTTACCAATATGCTTGCAATCGAACATCGATAATCATTCTAAACAAATATAGACAGTGATACACATCACTTGGTTCTTTATGAACAACACTACTCAATTTCATTCACAACATCTCGAAGTTAAAGTTCATAACAAGCATGGATGCAAATTTATAATTCATATATCATTTCCATTCAATATGAAATGCTAATATGCATAGCACACTTTTTTAACCTTAATGTGCATAAAAAATCTTCTGTTTCAACACTGTGATCAACTAGGATTTCACAAACACTTTTACCTCGTGATGGATGATCTTGATGAAAGTATTTAGCTTTGAAAATCCAAGACACATTCTCCAACCCGTAGCAGCAGTTGATTGGGGATTTTTGCCTAATCTCAGAAATTTTATAAAATCTGTAAATTTATAGGAATAATAAGGTAAAGGACCAAAATTTAGGGGATTTCATGGTATAATTCCGACTCAAATTCCTTTTTTGGCGAAATTTAGATTTGTTCCACAAAAGTTTTAATTTTTTTTGAAAAATCACACTTTTACATCTATCTAACCCATTGCCAAGTTTGCACCTTTTTTGGTGCAATTTCTCCTTCAGAGTGTTTAGTAGAGGACGACAACAGCAATCTCCACCGGAGAAAAAAGCAATGACGTAATTGACAGAGATCATCGCTATAGAAATCCCAGATATTTCCTCCCAATGTTTAAAATAGCTTGCCTCCATTAGGTTACATCACATATAGTATAACACTTAACGTAGATTATGCAATTTTCAATTTATTTAATAAAAATAAATAAAAAACTATATATAAAACAAAACAAAATGTAAAATCATATAATAATAATTAGAAACTATTCTAAGTTCCTAGTAAGTTTTATAATAATTTTAATATTTTACCTTTATAAATAATATTAAATTTGCAACCATAATTTCAATCATTACACAATTTTTTTTTTAAATTTATTTGTTTTAGTTTCATTCATCAGTAATGCTGTAATTTTTATTTTATAATACTCGATTCATATTTTCTAATGCTTATTTCACTTTAGCTGTTAGCGCATTAGAATCAACAATAATTAACAAAATTCAGCAATCGGGGAGAAATTAAATGTAGAAATCACAAATTAATAAACTATCAATTCGTCAAGTAATTAAACAAGCAAATAACAAGCAATAAAGTAAAAAATTACGATAATAGCTAACAATCAATATAAAATACTCTGCAACAATCAGGAAATTACTCAAAAATATAACTGTAAATAACGTAACATACGTAATATAACGTAACATAAAGTAAAATAGCATAAAATGACATAAAAAACGCACTGTTACGGTGCAATGTGTTATTTTCTACTGTTAGATAACATTGAGCTTGCGTTAGGTTTCATAACGCAATATAACGAGTTTCATAACACATTATTTTCAATATTACTTTCTCCCTTTCTCTTTACCATGAAAGATTAGGAGAGGAAGTGAGGAGAGAGAGTGACTTTGAGGGGGAGTCTGAAATGTTGGCCAGATCATGTGAGATGGAGGGCGGAGGGGCCTGAGTGAATTGAGGCTAAAAGGGTAATTGACTCACCTTAGTTAAACATAACTATTCTCTTGTTAGCCAATAGGACAGAAAAATTGATAGAGGGACTAACAGAAAGATGCTTAATATATTAGTGGGACTAACAAGAAAATATGGAGATTTGAGGAACAAATATCAAAATATGAATTACTTAAGGGACCAATGTAAATAAAAACCCTTTATATTTTGAACTTGTGACTGAATATGTTGCATATTTTATTCCATTTTATTGTTGTTATGCTTGATTCTCACTAATTGACTTTATATGCATGTTACACAACTTTTAGTAGATAAATGGCATCTTGGATAGTATGATCACATATCTTGTTCGATATCAACACCCGATGTGATTTCTGTCTCCAATATATCATTTGATATCCGCTACCTGACATGGAAAACACACATTTGATACTGATATTTAGAACCGTGAGGATACCAATTCTGAGATTTTAAACCCTGTTTGGAGGAAGAAAAAAAAAGGTTTTCTGCTGTGCAACTAGAGAGAGCTCAGGTTTGGAAAAATGGTTTCCTTCAGTCCGCTGTCATCAGTTGTTGCTGAATATGGGTTGCATAAATGGATTGATTGATCTCCACAACTGTTGCTAGATGGAAATTAATACTTGCTAAGTAAGTTAACAAGTAAATACTATGTAAGTATGGTATTAGGAAAAATTGGTAATTATCATATATGAACCATACCGTCTGCAATCTACTAACTAGAAATGCATGCAAGGCATGAGCTTTGGTGCCCATCCAAGTCCAGTTGTCTGCACAGTTTGGTGCATCACTGGAGAAATAACTCAATAAGCATGAGGACATGAAAATAGCTAAAAACCCTCTTTCCTCTACATGGATTTCAAACGTAAAGCTTAAAAAAGCAAAGAACACCTTAATATAAATGTACAGGCTGGATGTAGCACGATGATAGTTCATGTGCCACAGGATTCTAATTATTTATCCATGCAATTAAAATTTCTGAAATGATAAGTGTAAAGAATCTTTCAACTTATATTATTTACATGTTATTTCTGTTTTGTATTTGGGTCTTCATTTTAGTGTCTGGTTATTTCCATGTGAGGAACCATTATGGGCTAAACCTCAAACTGGACCTTAAAGTTGTTTGTTGCTAAACCATTTGTTTGTTTATCAAGAAGCATATCACGTTGAAGCATACACAAGTAACTAGTCGGAAAGTGTTTTAGTGTGTTGTCTATTCCCTTGGCTACAACCGCTAGCTCCGATTTGGTAGGCATCCGAACAAACTACAGTTCATTTGTATTCATTTAAAGCTGGAACTTGACAGTCTGTTGTTTGGATACAATCACTAAAGTGATGGGAATGACACATCTAAAGTTAGTTTGTCAATTACAAGGCATGAAGCACACAATTCCAATTATGCGGATATGTCAAGTAAGAACAATACTTCTTGTTGTGCCACTAAGTTTTGTTTGTACTCGTTTAGATTTTGATGTGTTTCAGTGTGTTATATCATGTTTTGCTTGTGTCGGTCATTGGTGTGTCAGCATTTATGCATCTTTGTAGGTTGTCACTCATCACTGTAATTGAAGTTGATGGTTTTTTATTATATGTTAAGTTTTTGTTGTGTCAGTGTGCTGTATCTTGTTTTCCTTATGTCAGCCGCCAGTATGTCTGTTCATGAAACTTTCGAAGCCACCATTGTAGTTAAAAATAATGGTTTCGTATTACACATTCCAGATGATTTTATGACAGGCTCTAGACATATTCTTGGCGAGCTGATTGTATAACCTTTCTCAAATCAAATGGAGTCCTGTGTTTTCTGGAGATTTTCCTGATTAATTTTTCATGTGGGTGACCTTATTGATATTATTTTATAATAGGTCAGAGTTCAAACTAGAAACTTAGCAGTGATGTGTAGTGAAATAGACTATCAGTTTGTACAGTAAGATCCTAAGACAGTAATCTAATCTTTGCCTTCATAGCCTTTTGAAAATTAAAGGTGTGTTCTGCATCTGTAATCATTACATATGGTTACTGTAACAGAGAACATACCTCGCAGTGGTTTTATTTGTGTGTAATTAGTCATATAGTGGCACTGTTGTAATTTTTAACATTACACATCTAGTGTTGGCTTCTTGTCTTGGTTCTCTTAGGTATCTAACTACTCTTTCTAGGGAAACCTGATTGTGGAGAAAGCTTAATTTATCTAAGTCACATTACATATGGGAAGTATGCTCAATACCCTAGGCATTTTGATTTATGTATTTTAAACCATAACACAGGTTTTTGAGTTTGGTTAACCATAACCTCCTCGTTATCCTCTCTGCATACATGATACAAAGTTCTTAAATATCAGCTGGTAATGATATGTTTTGCAATATTGTATTGAATATAGAGGTGTTAAGTGGGCTGGGCGGCCCGTTGGGCACGCCCGGCCCGGCACGTGCCGAGCATGTGCCCGGCACGGCTCGGGTGAGCCGAGCCATGCCAGGCACGGCCCGACACCTCGGCTCGCGTGCCCGAGCCGAGGCTGGCCGTGCTGATGGCACGGTGCGGACATGCCAGGCACCGCCCGACACGGATAAATTTTTTTTTTTTAATTAAATTGCCGTTGGGGGGATTTGGCCCATTGGGGGGGGGGGGGGGTTTGCAAATTTTATTTGCAAAGAGCCCCCCATAGCCGTTGGGGGGTTTCTTATAATTTTAAATTGCAGATTTTTCCTCCCAACGGTCAAAATAGCCATTGGGGGGGGTTGTATTTTTTTTTTGCAAATTTAACCTTTCTTTTTCTATAAATATCTTATTATCTCCTCTATTTCTATTCATCATTCTTATACAACCAAATTAATTCTCAAAACTCTTCTCAAATCTTAAATTCTCAACTCTTTCTAGCAAATTTCAATCAAGTGATCAAGAAGTCTCAAACAAGCAAATCTCCCAAATAAGATCCAAGCAAGTTTTCTCACTGAAATAAGGTTTTCTTCATTTTTTCGGCTTCCAGCTTCATCTCTCTAGCTAGATATTTCTACTCAATCTCTCAAATAGTTCACCGGTTAACAGATATTTATAATTTAAATATTTTTGCTCGGTTTTTTTGAGAATTTTTATTTATTTTTTTCGGAATTTTATTAAAATGGATCCACACTCGTCTGGCGCTTCTTGCTCTCAAGCCACGGGTTTTTTTTTCTCCCTTTTTAACTGATGAAGAATATCAAAATCTATGTCAACTCTTAAAACAATATCCTCAAGTATCATTTTCTGTATCTGAGGAAGAACCAACTGATACAATCAGGGTCCTCTCCCCTCTCTTCGGGCTTTGTATAACTTCTAAAGAGATTTATATAGTAATTATATGAATGTAATGAGATTAAATATAATATAATATTTTTTATTGTTATTACTTATTAAATCCAGTTAAATGAAGCTAAGTAGCCTCCCATTTTTTTTTTTTTTAAATAACATGGGCAAGTATGGGCTTGGCATGGGTACGGTACGGGCCCGCCGTGCCGTGCTGGCGGGCCAAGCCCGGGCCTAAGCCCGGGCATGCGTGCCATGCCGGCGGCACGACACGTCCCACGTTTGGGACGTGCCGTGCCGTGCCGGCGGCACGGCCCAGTTAGCAGGCCTAATTGAATTTTGAGATAGCTGGTATGATATGAATCCCATAATATTAGTCTGATGTTTCAGATATTATACCTCCAATTTTACCTGTTCTAATACCATAAACTAGGCCATTCCCATACTGGTAATTATTCTGGTATTTTGAACTCTGTATGGGACATTTTTGTATTCTTTTGAGTGCTAATCAACTTGACATGTAGAGACTTTAGGCTTTTCTGGGTTCGACACAAGGAGATGCTTGTCATTTTAGCAACTCTCGTTTTTTAAGGTTATGGTATCAGTTTTAAATATCTAGACAAAATAAGATATCAACACCTCTTACTTTGCTATGTTGACACTTCTCATAGTCCATCAATTCTTATCAGAATAAGAATATTGCTTTATCAATTTTTTTGGTTGCCGTTGCATTAGTTTTGTGGAGTTTTTACTTATATTTAATATATTTCTCCTTGCTGGCTATTGTGTAATTGTTGTAAGTTGTTATACTGCATTTCCAGCGGCTATTGTCTACAATAGTGATTTTTTATGCCTGTATTATCATTTTGAAATGATGTTAATACTGTCATATTCCTTGATGACACGGAGCTTATGTCAAATGGATTTTAAATTAGCGTACCCTTTTATTTTGAACCTTCAATGCCATCAGATTATTCCACCTGGATTTAACTATCTTTAGATCTATTTTCATCTCTTGCTTTGGTAATTTTGTTGCTATCGATAAATTCTCTTTTGGCCACTGTTAATTTCCTCAGTGTCTGTCAAATTTCGATACAATGACTGTGTGGAAAAATTCTTGTGGGCATTAACATATTAACAAAAAGCACATTAACTAGTGAGAGATATAATAGAAAAATAGCTCAGTGATGGCTTGGTTAGAGAATTCTTAAAAAACTGAATTACATTAATGTATTCACTGATGGTTGAGTTCATATTTTGAGTTTGTGTGGGCTGGAGGAGGCGGTGATAGCAATTTGGAAATTGGAGGATTCATTCAAGGTTGAAGTATTCGTCACTGGAGTTTGGTAACAGTAGAGATAGAAAGAGTTGAAGGTTTTGGGTTTTTTTAGGTCTAATTGATACTAGAATTGGAAGAAACTTGCATTTTTACCAAAAGCTTAGTATGAAAGATTTTAGATGAAGTTGTTACTTTATTGGGAAATGAAAAAGTTTTATGGAATATTTGTTTACAGTAGAAAATTGGAGAGAAGTTTTGGGATCAAAAGGATTTAGAATTAGTAGATAACCGTATCGTGAGAAGAAATGAGTGTGTGGTTCAAATTGATGGTCAAGTTATACATCAAACAAGTCAGCTTCGATATTTAGGATCAACAATTTATGAAGATAGTGAATTAAGGAAGATATCATGCGTAAGATCAAAGTCATATAGCAAGTCATATATGATATAGTGGGTGCAATTGCAGGCTCACGCTCGGAATCTACCACTGTAGGATTATTGTTATTCGACAAAAAAAGTGTTTCGAATCTAAACCCATTTTGTGCACTGTAGCAATATGACATTTGTGAAGATTTTACACTTGGTTAGTGATTATGACTTCGTAAGTGTAATGCAAATCGTCGAGCGAAGTATATTCTAAACATGTATATTATGTATGATATTATATGTAGTTTTACATGATATATGCATTTATATCACATATTCATAGTTGATTTAGGAAATTAGGACATGTAAATTTACATTATGCTATTAATATATAATATTTGCTAAATATCTCATACTTATCTCCTATAACTGATATTCGCTGAGTGAATATTTAAAACCTTGGGTGCACGGCATGTGGTTTAATATATTTAAATTTAAGTCACTATTACAGTATTACTGTTATCTAGTAAATTAGTTAATTTAAGTTCTTACTTGTACTTTTAGGAAAGGCATAGGCCTGAAAGCATATTTTAGGAGTGTAATATTAGGACCCTTTCATGAGTACACATTTATGTTGCCATGTGTGTATATAGAAATATGCACATTATATTTGAATTTAATATTATAGCTACCTAGTAACTTAATTATTTTTATGCCATTTGATGATTTTTCCTATTTAGATCACTCATATCAATAAAATGATTTGAACCATGTACTAGAATAAATAAAGGGTGCCATGCCTTCTATTATATTATCCAATATCGAATCTAGGTTACTATACAAAGAGAGAATTTTTGGATTGAATAAACAAGAAATAAAATGAAAATTTCAAACTTTATATATTTCTATAGTATAGAAATATTTCAATGAAATAAAGGACAAATAAAGAAACAACTTTGCTGGCAAATAGTGACAATTATAGATTAGTATTACTGTTCATAAAGAGGCATAGGCCTGAAAATAAATTGTAGAAGGGTGAGTAGGACCGGTGACTGCATGAATCTCAATACGGAAAACCCGAAAGGAATAATAATGACGATGGTGTTGATGATGATAGTGAACCAAAGATCACCCAGATCGGGCCTGGGCTCATATGCCCCTAGGCAAGGTGCTGAAGGAACACATCACGGCAAAGGATTAAAGGCCCAAAACAACAGATATGATTTATTCAAAACATATTTGCAAAAAAGATCTAGGACCAGTTGCCATTAGGGCCATCATGCTCCGTATGTTCGGTAATGGGACTGGATAAAATTGGTAGCCTCTTTCTTGTCTGGCCGTGAGGCAAGCAGGGGAATTTGTACGTGTTAATTAAATACTTTCGTATTGTACATATTATTAGTGGCATAAACCATGGAGATCATCTATTGGAGACGATAGTGTTAATTTAATAACTTCCAAATACGATAAAGTTTGAGAGCCATCTATAAGTCTACTATTGATTCGGACCTTTACCTATTCTCCAGAGATGCTCCTGAGAAATTTCACTATATACATGTGAATACAGATTTTTTAAAAGTTGTCTCTATGAACAAATCTCGAAAGTTTATTTTATTTATAATGTATTGTTTTCAGAACAACAATCAAATTCAAGGAGAAGTTGGAATTATTTAAGTGAAATGTCATCGTTGCACATACACCTCGCACGCCATCTATTCCCGAAACATTTGGCATCACCTGGTATGTGCTTATGTAGACTAAGGTTGTGGAGTATAATTCAGATTGCTGGATCCTTTTTTTCCCCTCATAGTTCGGTGCTACTTCTGGGATCAACAACCTTGTCGATTATTACAATCTGATACCTTACCAGCATCCATTATCCATGCAAGAAAAAATCAAACAAATTTACTCAAGTATGAAGATAACTAGATTAGAGATTTTTGGTTTTAGATTATTAGCTTTAATTCCGATGTATTATTCCATGTTCTTGTAGAGTATTACCTAGAGGAAAATACTTGTGTCAACCTGGTTCAATCCCTTAAACTATTCACAATTTTTATGAACTTCATCAGTCATAATTATGTTTATTTTCGTGAATGATTGGATCCTGCCAATTTTATTGATATATTATGCGCTAAGTTCAAGTGAGACTTTCCTTTAAACATCTATCTGATTCTCTTGGTGGTTATTTATTTAGTAATTAGGTAGAGCGGTGAATGGGACAGCGAATGGCCAATGGCTCCAAGACCTGCAACAGGAGAGGAGCACCATCATTCCATCTCCACAAGTAAGTCAAGCTGTAGATTTCTCTGCCGTGCAGGCTTCTTGTCAGGTGTAATCTGTAGTGTAAATATGCTTTGCTTGGCATTTGGTTCGATCCCCACTGAGCCTTGGGCTAATTTGAGTTAGAGTTTCGTGCTGCTGATCTGAATTTTTCTACCTGGTCTCTTCGCTTTGAGGACGCAATATTGACTGTTGGCTTTTACGCGCAGTTGTTTCACATCTCAGCAGCCTTTCTGTACTAGGGAGCTTGCAGGGACTCTATATTTAAATAAATAAATATTGGTGTCTATTATAATTATATTGCAAATTACTTATAATCTAAATGGTATTTAGGGATGTGAGAGATAATTTGGCTGCTCTATTATTCTTTTGCCTGTCACGATTGCGCGTTACTAAGTTTTCATTATATTTATTTATTGTCGATAAATCAGAGAATCGTGTATTTATTGACTGCCTCTGATGGAATTTTCATGTATTTATTTTTAATTTATCCTTCTTCTTTTGCTGCAAATTTTTGTAGGTATTGGTACCTTTCTTTCCAAAAAAAAAAAAAAATACCATCTTTTAAATAGTCCAACTGCTGGGTCTATTTATTTCTAAAACTTTCCAAACGTGTTATATCTCAAGTGCCCCTTTTTGTCAATCAGAATAATTCATTTTGGTAGCAATTTGTTGTATATCCATATTTTTTTGCTAGTTATGTTATGCAAATTGAGTCTTCATCGAAAATCAAACTTAAAACTTTTTGCAAATTGAGAAGGAAGTGGTGCAACTTGAGCTGCAGGCTGATTGAAAATTTGTTGTATATCTTGATTAGCCTTGCTGGCCCTGTGTTAAGCTCTATTCAGATTCCAAACCTTTTGCATATCTAAAATTATTATTATTATTATTTTTTAATTTTTTCCCTATTTGTCTCAACTATCTATCATCAGACATCTCCATCATTATTGGATGTTTGTGCACAAGCTGTCAGATATGCAACCTTAAGTATGTCTTGACTCACTTCCTACAAAATGATGCTCATCATGAATCCTTTCAGCTTTGATATCATCACACATCTCTAACCCACATATTCCAAAAATAGTCCTCCTTATGCACATCAACCGTCCGATCCTGATCGGATGGCCGCACGATCTCAGCACATCTCGTGGGGATGTGCCCTGGCACTTGTCCCACCACATTGTTGTGCAACTTGCTTAAACATGACTAAAGTCACTAAGGGAATTTCTAAAGGAGTACAGTACTTGTCTTAATTAGCATTTTTTTTTTCCTGAGCTGTGATTAGTTTCTGAACGAAATTCATAACTTTTTACAACTTTAATAGGATTTTGCACACAAGAACAAGTGGTGTGCTCCTTTAGACATTCCCCTACACTTGGGAGCATATCTAGTTATGGCATCCCTCTGAGCCCTTGGGAACTTGCCTAGGATACCCTTTGGGCTTTGTGGGCCCATAAAGTGACTTGACAAAGCAAGCCTTGGATGCTTAACTCACAACCCCACAACCTCCCCTGTCTTGTTTAAGTCCATACAAGGCTTCATCTATGAGCTACACATGGATCACATGTTGCATTTTCTTTTGATTCTATTTATACTGCCCTTAGTTAGAGATTGTACTTCCAAGCTCAGACCAAGTGATGCTAGTGACAGAGAGAGAGAATGATAGGAAGGTGTGGCTTCTTTGGTGGGGTCATGAGTTGAGAAAGTTTGCTTAGATGTAGGGGAGACAATTGAGTGTGAGTTGCTAATCTCTTTGCTTAGCAACTAAATCTGAAGGGGAAATGATTGGTATCTTCACTTTTGAGAGTACACCCTTCTTGCTTACTAGGCTCCACAAGTGAATGAGATGTTTTATAAGAAGTGTGTGTTTTTGATTCTAAGGTAGTATCTTTCGAAGCTTAGCATTTGTAGACAGAGATGATAATAGACACGTCCACGAGCCAAATTTTAACAATCTCTATATAAAAATTTGAATTAGAAAAATGAAAATTTTGACCTATGAAAAAAACGCGTACATTATCATCTCTATTTTTATATCCTGAACTTTGATTGGTTGGAAAAAGAAGTTTTCTGCTCTCTCACCTCGACTATTAATCAATGACCGAGGATAGACTACACGACATGAGTTATCATAAGAATATGAATCTTTTATCTATTACGACAATGTTTTTCATATTGAATAAACCTTCTAGCTTCTTTTTGGAAGGAGGCTAGGGGACATATTTGATACAAGAACTACTAATCTTGGAAGCTAGGGTACCTAACCTATGTTTATGTGCATTGTTAATCTCTATTTATATATCCTGAACTCTGATTGGTTGGCAGAAGAAGTTTTCTGTTCTCTCACCTCAACTATTAATCAATGACCGAGGATAGACTACACGACAAGAGTTATTATAAGAATATGAATCTTTTATCTATTAAGGCAATCTTTTTCATATTGAATAAACCTTCTAGCTGCTTTTTGGAAGGAGGCTAGAGGACATATTTGATGCAAGAACTACTAATCTTAGAAGCTAGGGTACCTAACCTATGTTTATGTGCATTATTAATCTTGATGCAACATGAGCTTGCTCTTGACCCTATATGGATGGTGGCGGCTGTCGAAGATTAGGTGCTCGCATAGTAAACTTTATATTTGCAGAAGCGATCATGGTTTGGACAACACATTCTTTTCATGGGGAGTTTCCAAAGGAGCACACCAGTTTTCCTAGTGAGCCCACTTAACAATTATTCGGATTGAAATCCGAAACAAAAAATACATTGATGAGTGGGTGTTCCTTTAGAAACTGCCTTTTCATGGGAGACTCTATTCAACTTTAACAAAAGGTGGCGGAATGAGAGTGGGGGCAGGAGCTTCATCCTAAAAATACTTAGATAATTATTAGTTCTTTTTTATTTTTGAATAAGAAAATAGTAATCAAATGTATTATTATAACTAGAAAGGCAGAAAATTTTAAATATTTAATTGTTCATATGGGATTACCATATATGAGCCCCCCAGCTCTATGTAGCTATCGGAAAAAAGTAGTAATTCTCGTTGTGTTTAGAAAATAAAAAACAACAAGGCCGTTGGCCTAAGATCTTTCGTCTTGTACAGCCAAATCTCGTTGTGTTTTGTGTCTTCTTTAGAGAAATCAGAAACAGTTGAGTAACTAGCAACTTATCCGAATTTTCAAGGAACCCATCAAAGAATTGATTGGATGATCTATTCCAAGGCAAGAGTTATATCCACTCATCAAATGCACTATCACTCCTAGAGGTGGACAACAATGGAGAGCTTTGGCTCTTAAAGCTCTACAATCAAGTTCAAATCTTTTCTCCATGGTCGAAAATACCAACCTTCCATCATCGACCTATAAGCTTCCCTATAGAGGGGTTGAACCCATAAAGGACGTCGAACAGATGTGGTGATTTGTCTCTTCAGCAGGCAAATCAGGCAGATTCGACTCCACATGACCACGTAGGAATTTGTTGTTCTAAAATCTAATTCATAAATTAATCAGCCAAGCTAATCCCATCGAGGAGAATCTATTAAGCCTGCGAAGCCCTTAAGGCTCAAGAATTTTATATCAACTTGGATCCTTCTGAAACAAGGAAATTGAGTTCGACTATAGTAAGAGAATCCCTTCCACAAGGTAACAAAAAATCCATCCCATATCAAGAAACTACATGAGTTCAGATCCAACAACAATTCTATCATTAATTACTATAAAATACACCTCTCCTCTGCTAGGAGGGAGAATCTCTTGATATTTGATCATCTCTCTTCATCTTCATTGCATAAGCTCCTTGTAATCACAGATAAAAGAGAGTTTAAGATATTGTAACCTGAGTTTGCAATACAACACATCAAATGGATACCTTCCATCGAGGACGCTGATTCGAAATTCACCTCGGCTGAAGCTCGTTATATCGTTGTGTACATATTTTTTCTATGTGTATTTCCTTTATCATCTAATAATCTCTCTATAGGTTATTTGAAGTTAGAAGTTATCTCCTAAACCTGTCTTAGCTCAGAACTTGATTCTAAATTTTGCTCGACGACTTTAACTGACCAAAAATTAACATCAACTGGTCTAAAGATAATGTTCTAGAGCTCCGATTTCATGGACAATTTTAAATGCAAAAAGCTACTTACATTTTCTAGTTAAATTCATACTTCTAAATGCTATCTTAATATTATCTATCCAAAATCCCCAAATAACATTGTAAGGAGATGATCTATAGCCTCTAGTTAGAAATGAATAATGCTAGAGAGAACTCCTTCACAAAATAAAACTGGTAATTGATAATTACAGAAAAACAATACTTTATTGGGATTTCTTCTACTTTAGCCTGTTTGTAAACTATTGTTTGAATAATTTTGCTTCATATAGCTCTTAGCACGATCCCCATTACCTAGATTTCTTCCTTTATATAAAAAAAAATACACTAATTATCATCATTATCTTATTGTTAGCAGAGAGTTCTATAGAGATTTGGTTGCCCTCCATAATCCCATTAACAACGATATCTCAAATAATCTTTTATTAAACTAATACCCTTAACCTAATTGATGTTCACCAAAATGTACACCCCGGCACTTCACTAACCTTGTGTGGAGCCCACCACATAGTGTTAGAAAAAAATCATATGCGTATCTCCTCATAGAAAGTTGTTAAAATACCAAATAATTTCTTATCATAATTTCAGAGTATTCAACATGGTGTCAGAGCAACCTAAATTCAATTTCTGCTGAGTGCACATTTAATTATGGGCCTTAAAAAAAATAATACTACTGTGTAAACCCTAGATTTCTGTCCAAAATGGACCTTCAATCTGCATGGCATATTAAAATACAAAATAATTGCCATCAACTCTCACCATAACTTTGGGTTTTAAAAGAAATAATATCGCTGCGTAAATCTTAGGTTTCTATCTAAAATGAACCTTCAACTTGAGAGGGTATGTTAAAATACAAAATAATTTCTCTCAACCTTTACAATAACTTTAGAGTTTTGGTACCGTAGGAGAGAGTTTCAACAAAAGTCCCATAGGGAGGATTTTCTATAGTGAGTTTTTGAGAGGTAATAAATTATATTTGTATTTTTTTTTTTAAGAGAGGCGAGAGGGCCGTAATGATCACACTCAATTTAGTCTATATATTTATTAATTCCTTGAATCTCACAAGTTAGATGCAGACGAACGAATGGGTCCGCCCATGTTCTCAAAGTATCCAAAATCTAAAACAATATCTTATTTTTCGTAGTTTTCAATCTTCATGACTCAAATTATCTCCTTCCTGACTAGAATATTCACTTGCAAAAGATATGATATTTTATTTTCCTTTACTTATTTTAATAAACTATTTGGGTTTGTGTATGTTGGAAAAATTGCATTTGTTATTGATGAATTTATAGAAAAGATTCGAGATGGAAAAAATTGTGCTTTACTGAATATGTAAGAAAAAAAATCTAACTCTTTTTATAATATTGTTGAAAAATCGTGTAAGTTGCGAAGGAGCAAGTAATGTGCTGTTGAATTTCATGCATTACAAGCTTTGGTTTTGAATGATTGTCCATGAGCTTACTATATTCATTGTTTTGCACATCAATTAAAATTGACACCAGTAACAATTTCGAAAAGAAATCATCCTTGTTCATCAATTCTTTACTAAATTGACTTCTATAATCAACATTATCGGTGTTTCATGCAAAACAAATGATGAATTGAAAATAGCCTGAGCTATGATATTGTATATATGATCACAATTAATGAATTGAAGATGGGAAAGAGACGTAATCAAATTGACAACTTGTAGCGAGCTGGAGATATTCACTTGAGTTCTCATTTGAAGTATGTTTCAAACTTGAAAAAAATATTCAGTGTAATATTCATTTGAGTTTTTTTTTTTTTTTTTTACATATTATAGAAACAATTATGGAGATCATTGACGTAATTTGTCAGGTTTTGCATTATGAATTTCAAGACATTTTAAATATCATGCAACTTGTTTAATATACTAAAACACTTACTCAAGAAGTCAGAGATGATAAGTGCGATGATTTATTTAGTAGTGTGAAATCATTTTCTGAGGCACACTTTATAAATATCCCAAATATAAGTGCTTGATACATTGCCAGACAAAATCGAGTTTGTTATCAACAAGAACACTTCAAAATTGAGCATCTCACCATCGAGCGAATATTTTTTTATGCAGCAATATTTTCCCAATTATAAGCGATACAACTACTAATTCTTAGCTTTGCGTTAAATCCTCTTTATGCATCTACGACTTTTAGAATAAATGATATTTATCAGCTAATAGAAAAATTTTGTCCACTTCACTTTACATAGTATGAGAAAAATACAACTTCAATACTATGAAATTGATGTGCTTCGATATCCAGATTACAAGAGTTGCCAATTATCTGTGGACGTTGTCAATAGTTGGTAAGGATAAAAAATCAGTAATCTATATATACATTTGTATTCATTTTCAACCATGAATATATTCAAAATTAGACTTCATAACAAAATAGAGTTTGAATTTAATTCTGTGACAAATTATAATATATTACTAATACAAGTTGGAACTCTTATTACTAGCCCCTCCCGTTACAGAATCATAGTTCCGTCTCTGAATATCTTAGTAAACAGCCACATATCATCAATTGATTCTCTTTATCAATGAATCATAATTCTAGTTACATCATCCTTATTTAATTTATAACTAATTTCGATTTTGATTTAGCATAGGGAGTTAATTTGATTAATATTGCGAAAAATATACTTGTCCAAGTCTGACTTTGAAAAAAAAAAACTATTTCTCACCTTCTTACCCTCAGCTGAGCTTCTATGGGAGCACCCCACATGGTTTGTGTCGGTACCATTTTTTCTAGTAAATAGGAAAAATGGTGTGCTTCTGCGTGGAAACTCCCCTAATTAGGCTTTAATGAGCGGTTAACATCATGCCACGGCCCAGTGGGCCCACCCCTCTCGGATCAGCTGTTTAGCTACTGACAGCTTTGAACTATATTAATCCTACGACCGACCATGGAACCAATATCTCCTGCCCACGTGTCCGACAATGCTATTTCGATAGTCCCACACCCATTTACTAGCATGCACGCTCTCTGAACCCCTTTCTAAGGATGCGCGGAGAGAGAGTAGCCCCACGCTTGGTCGTGTGGATATCAAAGCATAACCATTTTAATTAGTTGAGATTTGATTAGGTTGTGGTCGTTGATGAGAAGTTATATTTATTAATTAATCACTTAACTAATTAATTAATGGTATTATTTGGTTGATGGGAGTTGTAGCGCTTGGAAACCGGCCACACGAGAGAAAAGGTGACGGCAGTTGTGGGGTTTAATTAAAAAAATAATAATAACAGGGAGATGTGCAATTAATTTATAATTACAAGGATCATTAGAAAAAGGAAGAGGAGGAAGAAGTCTTGGGGTTAGGATGGAGGATTAAACTAATGGATATTATTAGCAAGTCAATTGGAACAGTAGTTCTCCAAATTGTACCATCTTAGTTTTGAAATTAGATGTATAATTGAGACTTTGTTGGGGGGTTTTGGTGATGGCAAGAAAATGGGATTTAATATCAATAGATGCATGTATGCTTATGAATTGCGATTACTTATGTTTATGTCAGGTCAGTAGGGATGGTAATGGACGTATCCACAAGCTAATTTTTCGTCCTCTCTATATAAATTCTGAATTAGAAATATGGATTTTTTATTTTTTTAATTAAAATTTTGTATAGAACGTGCCAAAAATTGGCTCATGAATGCATCCCTACAGGATTTAGGTCTTATTTTATAGTTTATGATATTCAAACTATTTACAAATTAGAAGCTGGATGTCGAGATTACAATTTTTATCATTAACATTTTCTTCGATAAATATTAGGATACTAGAAAGTGCAAATTGCTTGTCGTTTAGCAAGGTGCTCTTCGGATACTAACTTTAATATTAGGATATTAACTTTTTCTCCTATTAACTTTAATTTTTTATTTTCTAGAGATATGAGAAATATTCAATTTATCAATAATATAATCACTGTTTGGAAAATAAAAAGAGATAAAGTGACATGCACACCTTTTCCACAACTGCAATAGCTAGTTGCAACTACATTTACAAGACTTTGCAACTATAACGGTAGACAAATAATTGAAAATCCTTACTTAGAGCAACTGAAGTTGCAAACTATTTCACTTACTAGTCGCCAAACACCACGTTATGTAAATACATATCTAGATTCAAGACCAAATATGTACCATCTCTCTCCAATTTGTGAAAGATTTTGAATTCAATTCTAGTACGGACTCAATTTGTAATGTTGGAAAACAAAAATGTGTTTGAATTTGGCCAGAAAAAAATATGACCTCCTAAAAGAATTAAATAAGATTCTTTTTCTTGTTTGATTAGTGAAAATTATAAAGAATAAATGAAAAAAACCGGAAACTTGTGTTCTCAGAAAGAAAAAGGGAGGAAAATTTTTAAATCTAATTATTATTTCATTTTTTTTCCGAGCAACGAAGGAAAGTACTCAGCCACCTGAATTCATCGTCTAAAAATTTCTTTTCCTCTGGTTTTCTTCCGATTCAAACAATGAAAAGTAATTTTTCGCTTTTTTTTCTTTCTTTGAGACTCTTAGTTTGAATTAGATAGATCAAAGTGTGAAGCTTGTTAGTCTCCTTCGTACCAACATCCCTTTAAGGAAAAAGAAAATGTATCTCAAAAATCAAATAAACAAGGTTTTTTTTCCCTCAAAACTTTACTCACTAGAAGGCAAAATAAATAAAATGATAGAGAAAGAAACAATAAACTAGAAGCCTAATTACGTAGCTCTTAAGGCACATATAACAAGTTTAGGGTCACAAGTAATGCCAATCTCCCCAACTATCATTATATCAACATCATTGCAAGCTTTCTAAACATTGATTTAGTCATATTTTAGTTGCCTCATTGTATGTCATTAAGCAAATGTCAATTTTGAAGTAACACTTGAACTCTCTCTCTCTCTCTCTCTCTCTCTCTCTCTCTCTCTTCTCTCTCTCTCTCTCACTCTCATGTTTTTTTTTTCCTTTTGTTGAAGAAAATAGAGCGAAAGCGGAATGAAGAAATTTCTGTATATTTTCTTATCATTGAACTGTACAATGAGTCATCCTTTTATAGGTGAAGGAGGCAATTAAAAGAATAATTACAGGATCTGTAATTGAAACTAATTGCATAAAATCAGAGATTTGTCAACTATCCTAAATTAGTCAAATCAAACATTTGTCAACTATCATAATTTAGGAAAATATCTCAATATCTAATAGGAAAGTATCTCAAAATATTTTAGCATTATGATCATATCTCAATTATATCTCAACATTCCCCCTCAAACTCATGGTGGCACATAGAAACTAACTGGAGTTTGCTAACAAGTTCACTAAGACGATCAGGTGAATGTGACTTAGTAAAAATATCAGCAAGCTGATCAGCAGAGGAAACAGAACACAAGCAAAGGGTGCCATCACTGAGATGATGCCTGATAAAATGGCAGTCAATCTCAATATGCTTTGTGCACTCATGAAAAACATCATTATGCACAATCTGAATAGCACTCTAGTTGTCACAGTAGAGAAGAAAACGAGACAGCTGAGGGGCATCCAAGTCAGTCAAAAGACGACGCAGCCATAGAACCTCAGCAGTAGTATCAGCAAGGGCGCGATACTCAGCCTCAGTGGTAGATCGAGCGATAGCTGTTTATTTCTTACTTCGCCAAGAAATAAGACACGAACCAAGTAAGAAACAAATACCAGTGGTAGAACGACGATCCGTAGGATCACTAGCCCAATCAGCATCAGAATAACCTCGTAACTCAAGAGATGACTGAGATGAATAGTGTAAACCATGGAAAAGAGTGCCCTTGACATAACAAAGGATTCGAAGAACAACAACATAGTGAGGTGAGCGAGGCTCATGCATGAATTGACTGACCATGTGAACAATATAAGAAATATCAGGGCGAGTAACTGTGAGATAAATAAAACTACCAACCAACTATCGATAGAGAGTAGGATCAGACAGAGGCACACCATCAGTAAGGTTGAGCCGAACATTATATTCCAAAGGGGTACCGGCAGTCTTGCTGTCAGTTAGACCAATCCTGGATACAAGATCTGAAGCATATTTAGTATGAGAAAGAGAATAACCATTCGAAAAAGATGTCACCTCAAGACCAAGAAAGTAACTGAGAGTGCCAAGATCTTTCATTTCAAAATAATGACCTAGAAAAACCTGAAGCGCACAAATGCCAGCAGTATCATCACCAGTGATGATCATGTCATCAACATAGAGAAGTAGAAGGGTGGTGCCTGAGGCAGTCTTACGGATGAATAAGGCAGTGTTATAAATACTAGCTACAAAACCTTGCTGTGTGATGACAAAGGTAAATTTGACAAACCAAGCACGAGGAGCCTGCTTCAGACCATAGATCGCACGACGAAGGCGGAAAACCTTATGAGAAGGATGCTTATAACTAAAAGGAGGCTTCATATAAACTTCCTTAGTAAGATCTCCATTCATAAATACATTTTTAACATCCATCTGAAATAATGACCAACGCCGAACAACAGCAACATCAATCAAAGATCTAACAGAGGTAAGTCGAGCAACATGAGCAAAAGTCTCATTATAGTCAATACCATACTCTTGAGAGTAACCCAACGCAACAAGACGAGCTTTGTATCGCTCAACTGAGCCGTCTGCCAGAGTCTTAATCTTGTAAACCCACTTACAACCCACTGTAAACTTTCCACGAGGCAAATCCACCAAATCCCAAGTATGTGTCTTGGTAAGAGCATCTAATTCATCAGACATAGTTTGCTGCCAAAGAGGATCAGAACTAACCTCACGATAAGAGTGAGGCTCATGAAGAGTAGCAAGAGCAGAGAAACAATGATAATCATGAAGATAGGAAGGAGAAGCTCTTACCCTATCAGAACGACGAGGTGCAATAATTTGGGAGGACTCAGCGGTAGAAGGTGGTACAGGTACATTTTGAAGAGAACCAAGTGATGATGCTGGATGCGCACGGGGAGTAAGGTCATTGGAAGAGGCCGATGATGGATCGTTAGAGGAGTTAGTATCACTTGTAGAAGAGTTAGTAGACTCAGAAAACAGAGTAATAGACGGATCAGTGAAGATAGGGGAATGCCTAGAGTGAAGTAAGGGAAAGGAAGAAAGGGCGGTGAAGAATTTATATTCCCAAAACTCTATATGACGAGAGATACGGAGGCGTTTTGTGATAGGATCATAACAATGGTATCCTTTTTGTTAAATGCCATAACCAAGAAAGTAACATAGTCTGGAACGAGGTTCTAACTTCGTTCGTTCCTGCCGGGGGAGAAGAACGAAGCAGGCACAACAAAAAACTCAAAGAGAGTTGTAATCAGGAATGGTACCATACAGCAGTTCAAAAGAAGTTTTGTTGTCAAGAATGGGTGAGGGGACACGATTGATGGTGTAGACAGTAATAAGAGCAGTCTCTCCCCAAAGACGCTCAGGAAGCGAGGCAGAAATGAGGAGAGATCAAACGGTGTCTAGAATGTGACGGTGTTTATTCTCTGCTTGACCATTTTGTTGTGATGTATATGGACAAGAGCGATGAGAGAGAGTTATATTTTGTTGCAAAAACTCAATGAAAGATTTTTCATTATACTCCAGAGCATTATCAGAACGAAAAATCTTGATAGCACGAGAAAACTGGGTAAATACCATTTGGTGAAAGCGTTTGTAAATTGCAAATAACTCAAAATGCTTATGCATAAGATAAATCCATGTATAACGTGAAAAATCATATATAAATATGACAAAGTAGCGGGAGCCCCCTCGGTAGAAATTGGAGAAGGGCCCTAAATATCAGAATGAATATGATCAAAAGGAGCAGAAGAAAAATAGTCACTTGTATTAAAAGGTAAATGAGTTTGTTTTCTAAGTTGACAAGAAAAACAATCAAACTTATCAAAAGTGACAGAACCAAGGAGACCACTAGAGGCTAACTGCTGAATACGAGGTAAAGAAGTATGACCGAGACGAGAATGCTAAACGTTAGAGGTGATGGCAAAGACAGATGAAGGTGTAGTAGAAGGAATCTGCAAGTTCACCATTTCAAACATACGTCCAACTTTACGGTCTGTCCCAATGACCTGACCCGACTGAGCATCCTGCACACCAACACCACGAAAAGAAAAGTGAAGCTCAAAACCTAACTCAACAAGTTGGCCAAAAGAGAGGAGATTCGATAATAACTTAGGAACTAAATAGGTATTATCGACAGAGATGTCGGAGGTAGAAATAGAACCAATATGGCTAACAGGCATCGTAGAACCATCGGCAATATAAATAATATGGTTAGGGTCTAGTGCAGATTTAGTGGAAAAAATAGTGAGATCAGAAGTCATATGATTACAACAAGCAGAATCTATAAACCAAGAAGAAGTGGCTGGAGTGATAGATAGTGCAGTAGATGAACGAGACAGAACCTGATGGACCAAAACCTCAATATCAGCAGCAGTGAGCGAAGTAGACTGAGAAGAAAACTCAGGGGTAAAGGGATCAGTGAAGACAACCGCAGCAGCCTGTTAGAGGGAACGTCTCGTGCCTTTTTTGTTGCAACTGGAAACAATTAGTAATCAAGTGACCGCTTTTCTTGCAATATCGATAAAATAACTTTTGAGAAGGAGATTGTGACTGTAGAGCAGATCGTTGGGAGGAAACCGAAGAAACAACAGCCAAAACAAGATCGGGAGACTGTAGCTTCATAGTAAGGCGACGATGCTCCTTGGAAATTAACTCAGAAACAACAAGATCCATGGTAGGATGTGGCGTACGATGAAGAAGGGCTGCCCGAGTGGACTCAAATTCATCGCGAAGAGCTATCATAAAATGCATGAACTTGCGGCGGTTCCGATATCTTGCAAAGAGCTCGATGTCTGTAACACAATGAAGTTGGGGTTCGACAGCAGTCAACTGATCTCAAAGAAGAACGACTTGAGAGTAAAATTCAGTAATAGACTGACTAGGTTCTTGACGTATCTGGTAAAGTTTTGTCTCATTCTGAAACTGAAGAGAAGCATCATTGCAGCAGTCGTATCGAGCAACCAAGAAATCCCATGCAGCTTTTGCATTCTCGAGCCTGGGTAGAATACTGTTAATAGATGAGATTGATATATTAGTAATTCACTGCAGAATTTTACTATGAATACTCTCCCAGTTGTCCAAGCGAGTAGCATAATCAGCGGCGGACTCATCCTTAGCACGAACAGGCTTAGGAGAATCCTCAGAAGCATAACGCCACAATTTTCTTCCTTTGAGAAAAAGTTTCATATTGGAAGTCCAAAGACTATAGTTGGTTCCATCCAAAACAATATCAAATGGACGAACAATATCATTTTGGGAAGATATTTTGGAACAGATATACCAAACTCAACTCCCGAAAAATCAACAAAAAATAAATCAGCGTCCAAAAAAACCAAATCTGATTGTAGAACAGAATTGAGCAGGTCAGGTGGGGTTCACTCGTTGAAGAAGAGATGTGCGTATAGACCACTTGTAGAGACTTCACACGATGATTGGAAGAGCTTGTCAAATCCGATGGAACTGAAATTTTGATGGAAAGAGATCGAAGAGAGACGAACAATCTGAAGGTAAAATATTGTCGAGATCTGACTTCAAAATGGCCGAAACGGGCACAAAGAGTTTCGAGATGTGTGAGGACAAAGAAAAAACTCACTTATAGTGGTTTATGCACTCACAAAAGAAGTTAGAAGAGGCACCAGAATTCTGGTAGCTCTGATACCATGTTGAAGAAAATAGAGCGAAAGCGGAATGAAGAAATTTCTGTATATTTTCTTATCATTGAACTGTATAATGAGCCATCCTTTTATAGGTGAAGGAGGCAATCATAAGAATAATTACAGGATCTGTAATTGATACTAATTACATAAAATCAGAGATTTGTCAACTATCCTAAATTAGTCAAATCAAAGATTTGTCAACTATCCTAATTTAGGAAAATATCTCAATATCTAATAGAAAAGTATCTCAAAATATTTTAGCATTATGATCATATCTCAATTATATCTCAACACCTTTCGTATGAAGAATTTCATTGGAAGAATCCACCTCTCTCTGTCTCTCTCTCTCTCGTATGAAGAATTTCATTGGAAGAATCCACCTCTCTCTCTCTCTCATAGAGGCACATAAAATTGCATGCCAATGATAATTTATTGATTATGACCTATTGGGTGATATGAGTTTCTCCAATCAATTATTTTTTATTTTTGAAATTTTTTTGAATTACATTAATGGTGGTTCATAGCTTATCTGAAAATAGCACACACCACAAAAGCTTTATGAAAACTACCATCTAATCCTCTAACAATTATATGGAGGCAATAATTCTCATTTTCTTGTGGAAATTTCAATATTACAATAATAATAATAATAATAATAATAATAATATTAATATTAATAATAATAATAATAATAATAATAATAATAATAATAATAATAATAATAATAATAATAATAATAATAATAATAATAATAATAATAATAATGCATTTCCTAATTATTTGAATTGGACTCTTGAAATTATCTTTGCCAATCATTTTAATCGATGTGTCTACATCTCAAAACTTGCTTAACAGATGCAATTCGAACCTAATAATTGAAAAAAAGGTGATACATAAATAATCAAATGGGATATAAATAAATTGTTTAAAGTCATGTCAATGTCAACTTATTTGAAATGCCAATATATGAAGCAATATAAGAATCTTGGTACAACCAATCCTAAAATGGTACATATAAAACAATAATAATATGACTAAAAATTTAATATGTAAAAATATTACTCTTAATACATGTTTCAAGGAAAATAATAACTGATATGTAATAATAAAAAAAACACATGATATATAGAAATTTTTAGATATATCACTTTTTACACCCACAATTCTGAAACTAAATTGTTCAAAATTGATTAGTTACCTATCCGGCATTTCATATTAATTAATATATATTTTCTTAGTTACATATCGTGATAAATGTAAATATTTTCTGTTATTATTATTATTATTTCCTCTTATATTATATTTCATAAACATGCTATACATATTTTTTGCAAAATTATCTAAATTAAGAGTCGATTCAAAATCTCTCACAGTTTGAAAAAGGGTGATGCTAATAGAGGCAAACCTCGTTGTCTATAATAAAAAGAGATAATCACAAGACTATGTTAGATAAATTTCTATTTTCTTAAAATTGATTAGCCACGAGAACTTGTTGGGAGCCAGTAAGTAGTAGTGCTTGGCTATGGGACCCATAGGTGTATTTAGTGGGTTGTCTCCCATAGTGCTCTCGCAAGCACAATAAAATATTAGGTTTGTTTCTCGTATCAGTTGATTATCCAGATATAACCGAAGTATCATAAAGAGTTTCAGTTCAGTTGAATTTGAGTTAGCTGATAGTATTCTAATTAGTTTGGAACATTAATTAGATAATGATAGTGCTACGTAGATAGCGTCTGAATACTAGCACTCTATATAGTTCTTGTATTTGATGTGAGAGTTGCAAGCATTTGATGAGAGAGAGAGAGCATTTACTATTATGAGAGATACATCCTTAGATATCTTCTTATAACCTTTGCCTCATAGTGAATCTCTTTTTGTTGTTTCCGTGGACGCAGACCAGATTTGATTGACCGAACCGCATAATTTCTTGAGTGCATCTTATGTGTTTGTTATATTTATATATCTATAATCTCCATAAGAGGAAATGATCCCAATACCAAATGCGAACTCATCTTATTTTCCATTTTTTTTCTCTCTTGATTGTTTCATGAAAATAAGCAATAGAAAATAGTCATGAAAAATTGCATCTTGTTTTCCATTGAGTATTTCACATAAAGTGATCTAAGAAAAAGAGGGTAAGATTATCTAAAAGTTATTGGGTAAACTTACCTCTTCAACGGGATAAAAGTCCGTTGGATTGATAAAGGAGATAAGTTCACATATTCTTAAGATAAATAAAAATCACTACTATCTCCATAAAACACATAACACAATATGATTCTACGTAATATTAAAAAATATGTTATATATTGATATTTTTCTATAATTGAAATTTCATTGAGAATTTAGTTTCCCCCAAAAATTTTATGAAATTAAAAATACCAAAATAAAAAAGATAGATTCTCAAGCATTATTCAACACTCAAATAGCATTCCACATTTTTAAAAAAAATAATTAACCAATAGATATGTAGAAAAAAATGAGACAGCTCAAAAAAACTGTAAATTCACATGAAAAACAATTAAAACAAATAAAAGAACAATAACAATAGATAG